>VZTE01004408.1:167419-186465 GCA_013397775.1 Eulacestoma nigropectus
GGGGGGGTGAGGCAGGGGCGGGCACGGGGCGCGCGCGCACCCGCGCCGGCCCAAGCAGCAGCCAATGGGCTCCGCGAGCCGTGGCTTTGCCCCGCCCCTCCCTGACGTCACGGAACAAAGAGGTGGCACGGGCGGGGAGCAGCGCAGGCGCAGTTGGGTGCGCGCCCGGCGAGGGGGCGGGGAAAGCGCCGGTGCCCTCAGTGGGGCGTGGCTGAGGGTGGGGCACGAGCGCTGCTGTGACGTCACGTTGGTGGGCGTGGCCGCGCGGCACGCGGACAGGGTGGTGCTGGGGGGGGGCGCTGAGGGAGGGGCGTGGGAACCTGGTGCGATCCAGGGAATGCACGGGAAGTTCCGCCTGAACGTGAGGGAGTGCTTCACTGTGCAAGTGGCCGTGCGCTGGAGCGGATTGTCCGGAGAGGCTGCGGAGATACTCCTCACTGGAGATACTCAAGGACCGTCTGGTCGCAGTCCTGTGCCATGTGCTCTAGGATGATCCTGCTTGAGTAGGGAGGTTGGACCAGATGACCCACTGTGGTGTCTTCCAGCCTCACCCCACTCTGTGATTTTGTGCGTGAAACACTTGGCAGAAGAGAGAGGACTGTTCAGGCATCTGACAAAAGCGATTAAAAGAGCGAGTTTCTGGGCTGTTAGCACTGCGAAAAGGCAAAATCAGGCCAATTAATTTTTAACAACAAATATCACGTCAGTAAAAACTACGGAAACAAGCTGGTGAAGTTGCTGAAGGTTCTGAAGCACAAGTCCTACGAGGAGCGGCTGAGGGAGCCGGGGTTGTTTAGCCTGGAGAAAAAGTCTCGGAGGGACCTTATCGCTCTGCACAACTGCCTGAAGGGAGGGTGTAGCCGTGTGGGGGTCGGCCTCTTGTCTCAGGCAACAGGATGAGAGGACCTAGCCCCAAGCTGTGCCAGGGGAGGTTTAGGCTGGACATTGGGAGTAATTTCTTCACAGTAGGAACAACTTAATATTGGAATGGGCTGCCCAGGCAGGTAGTAGGGTCACTGTTCCTGGAGGTGTTCAAGAAAAGACTGGACATGGCATTTCGTGCCATGGTCTTGTTGACAAGGTGGTGTTCAGTCCAAGGTTGGACTCAATGATCTCAGAGGTCTTTTCCAACTTAATTGATTCTGTGACTCTATGAAATGCACAGATTGACACTTGGAGACAGCTGTAAATACACAAATAGAAAGCCCTTTACAACAAGAAGGTGGAGTTCTCTTTTATAACGATTCTTTCAACCATTCTTTTAGCAGTAGTTTTTACAGATTAATTTCTTAGTTGCCTGTGTTGATTTTCTACCATTTTAAGCCCTTCTGAATGGGTAAATCCCCTGTGAGTTCAAAAGAGCTGCTCAAAACCATGGTGTGCAGTAGCTTGGAGCATTGGCCCTTATGCCATGGTGGTTTGACTGTTTTGATTCACAGTGTCTAATTTTGCATTCCTAAATTAAAATGATCTTTAAAAACACCACTTGGTCCTATGTTACAACAGGAAATTGCTGCAGAACAGAGATCAAAGGGAGGACACAATCACATAGAATCATTTAGGTTGAAAAAGACCTCTGAGATAAGTCCAGCCTCTGACTGATCACTTTGTCAACTAGATCATGTCACTAAGTGCCACATCCAGTCTTTCATTTAAACACCTCCAGAGACAGTGACTCCACCACCTTCCTGTAAGCGGTCCATTCCGATGTTTAATCACCCTTTCTGTGAAAAAATTGGTCCTGATGTCCAGCCTAAACCTCCCCTGGCTCAGCTTGAGTCTGTGTCCTCTCATCTTGTTGCTGGTTGCCTGGGAGAAGAGGCTGACCTCCACATGGCTACAATCTTCTTTCAGGGTGTTGTAAAGAGCAGTAAGATCCTCCCTAAGCCTCCTTTTCCTCCAGGCTAAACACCCCCAGCTCCCTCAGCTGCTCTTCATAAGACTTGTGCTCCAGACCCTTCCCCAGCTCCATTGCCCTTCTCTGGACACGTTCCACCTCAATGTCCTTCTTGAAGTGAGTGGCCCAAAACTGAACACAGAACTTGAGGTGTGGCCTCACCAGTGGCAAGTGCAGGGAGAGAATCACTTCTCTGTTCCTGCTGGCTGCTCTGTTGCTGATACAGGCCGGGATGCCTCTTGATTCAATCTGTAAGACAGTGAGCAGCTGAAGTGATGCGTTTCACTAGGAATTTGTGAAGCTACCTTGTTTCGCTTCCTACTACTGGTATGCATCCATATATCTTGGTAGGTATATGAAGGTATATGGAAAGGGAGGTATATGGATATATATGCATCCATATACCTCCCTTTAGAGGAAGGACATCTAGGTTTATGTTGCAAGATGTGAATATCAAGTCTTCCCGTTCTGAACTGGCTCTCTTGATGGCAGGCGTCAGGGCAGCCAGAGGACAACTTCCATCGCAGTTACTGAGGTGAGGGGGGCATTCTGTCAGTCTGGGGCAGTGTTGAGTCCCCTCACATAGGACCTCAAAGGTGTGACTCCTCGTGCAAGTGTCCTGCACCTGCTATTGATGACCTGATGCTGTGAGAAAGTCCCACAAGTGACTGCTGCTCACCCTCCTCCACTTGCTGAAGTTGGATTCCACCAGCAATGGGAAACAGGAAAGAAAATCATACACTTCCCAAACTCTTATAGAAATAGAGGACAACAATTCATACCTCAGTGCACTCTGTTCAGAGGCTCATTTAAAGGGCTGTTCACAGGGCCATGGATCTCTTAACGAGTCCTTGTCCTTTAGCTTTTGTATTTCTATATTGTCTATGTCTTCTATTAACAGTTTTCTCTCTTGGGTTGGGATTTTTTGCTTTCTTTGGTAGTGATGATGTTCTTTAAAGACTTATAAAGCATTTATGAAACTGAACTTGATTTTCTCATCTCTGTGTCATGAAAACTAGTAAGAAGAAAGGAACATTTATGCTTTCAGAAGAGGGGGAAAACACAATGGACTCAAGAGCGTGGCTGTTCTGTATGACAGTATCTGTCTGAGCCTCTCTTTTTCTCTCACCTTCATTTAGTAAACAACCTTGGGATAAACAACCTTGTCACGATCCTCCTGCCAAGGGAAGGAGGACATAACTCCAAACAGGGTAGCAGTCAAGCTCTGGCGTTTCCCAGGTAGCCATTGTCTTGGCATTGCTCGAACCCCTCCTGTCTTAAAGCTGAGAAGTCACTTCCCAGCTCTCCCTGCCCACTTATTGGGTCAAGACTCAGTTCCCCTTAGGACTTTTGGGTAAAAGTGTAGTGAGGTCACTAGAGGACAACACTAGAGATCCTTTAACAAATAACGATTTTATTTGAAGAAAAATTCACATTTGTTAATGCAAAGATGAAGGCACACAATTAGCAAAAGGCTTTACTGGTAAACCTTACAATATCGTGAGAAAGAAGAGGGTGGAAAAAGTAGAGAGAGAAAAGAAAAAAGAGGGGAGAAGAGAGAGAGATCTTTGGTCCTGGATCCAGCATAGAGCCAGCTGATGGAGATCTTTGGTGTGTCAGGAGCACTCATTCTGAAGTTCTCAAGTATACTCTGACACAATCAGAGGCACAAATCCTACCAAAGAGGTGTCCCTGCTTTGGCGAAGAAAGGGGAGCAAACCTGTTGATTTGTCTGTAAGGTGATTCTATTCTCAGCCTCTGTCATGAAGGATTTCAAATGCCAGTTTATACTTATGGAAGAAGTGGAGGTGAGACTGTGCTGCCATCATAAGTGGGGGCAGGGCAGCCAGTTTATATGTAAAAGGAACAATTTATACATAGAGGAACAAAGAGAGGGATTACAAAGACTGGGGGTCTAGTGGAAGGGCGGAACCAAGCCATGACACCTTAGCATTACTCCCTCTTCCAGCTGACTGCAGTGATAAGGGTTGTCTTCCCCTCAGCACATCATTCACACAACTCAGGGAAATCTCTTAGCTACATATCTCATGGCATATCTCATGGAACACCTGTTATTTTGCCTGTGGCTCCATAGGAGTGTTTGAGACATTTCTTGGAAGGCTACAAAGGGGTCTCCCCCCCCCGTGTCCATCCTTTGTCTGAAGGAGTTTTGCTTTTCTGTCTAGCCACTTACAAACCTATCTTTTGAAATAAGAGTTGAGAGCAAGTGGAAAAATCCCCGTTTCTATTCAGCAGCTAATTACTAAGGATCCTAGTGATTAGCACCCAGTAATTTCTCTCCTATTCTTAAGAACTTCAGTGGATCAAAGAAGATAATTGCCATTTAATCTAACAAAATTAAAAGGAACAATATAAAGAGAAGAGAATATGGCATAAAATAAGACCATGTAATTTTTTTGTCCACACTTAAGAACACAGCCTCCCTTGCCTATGAATAAAAATTCCCTTATGCTTTCAGTAGCAACTCTTAAAGCCCAGAAAGAGTAAGCAAATAAAATCAGGAGATGTGCTACTTTGAAAAGGGTTTCTTTTTTGAGGAAGGATGGAGAAAACAGCATGTTAGTTGTCGTGGTATTTTAAAACCCTTTTTGAGTTGCAAAGGCAAGCAGAAATCTTCTAAATAAAATCAAAATTGTATTTGTCTCCAAATTGGTTCTGGCAGGAAATGTGAATGTTTGTAGCAAATGAATAAAACTGAGGGCAGATAGACTCTATTCCCTGCACTATGATGATTGTATGTTACGCTGTGCCTCAGCAAACTCATGTGTTACCCGGGTAGTTAACTAGCAGGAAAAATCTATTGAGCTCCTTTGATAAAAATCACCATGTGACAGAAATGGAAAGATGGACCCCAATGGAGGCATAATATCATTCCAATCTATTCCAGATTAATAAAATCATAAGCAGTATTCTGTGCCCTGGTAGGAAATTATTTTTGTAGGTTAAGCTCTTACCCAACTTCCATAATGTTTGGTATACGTAATAGAAAAGAATGTAGCTATCACATTGGGACTTTGAAAGTCTTATCATATAATTGCTACCATCCACAGTGCATAATGCTGCTTCGGGCAAAAGAGTGGAGGATTTAAATATTTTTTGGAGAGCTACAAAGAGCAGAATGTTGCTGTGTGCCAGAAGCAATCATGTAAGCCGGTAAGCTGAGAACACAGCATGCAAAAAATACCGTGGAGTTATGATGGCAAGCCTCCTCATTTTCACTTTTTCAGGGCTTCTACTCTATTCTGCTTCCTCAAAACAGAGAAGTTCAGCATATCACTCGTGCCCTTCTGCCTCTTAGCATAGCATCTCCTGGGGGAATCTACCTGCACCCCACAGAATAACACACTTCAGGCCATCTGTCTCAGCTCACGTGTATGCACAATTCTTGTACACCCTTGTCCATCTGCCACTCAGCTGAGCAACGTGCTGGTTTTATGAAAACCAGGTGATACACCTGACCTCAGGACTGACAGCAGCAGCTGATCTGGTGGGAGCTAAGCCCATCTCCCTTTTTCTAAGAGAAAAGGACAGTTAAAAAGACTATCTAAATATAGAGCAGGAAAAAATAACCATGTCATTGCATCTAGGACATCGTCTAGAGTTACTATGTAGGATTTGGAATCCAGTTCTTGGAGTTATTTAAATATATACCTAAATAAGGTGTTTTCATTGCTTTAATATTCTTTTTATAAGTCTTTTTTTTTTCTTTTTTTTTTTAATGTGACAAAAATGCATAAAGGAAAAGTTTGCAGTTCCTGAGGAAAAAACAAGCCTTCTAATAAAACTGGAATTAAGTAAATAAAATGTTTATAATAAAATCAGTAAAAGCATTTGGAAATTTAGGCTCAAAATATAGATGTTTATAACATAATACAGGGCACAGTGGTTTGGAAGAAAGCTGAAAGATGCCTACAACAAAGAGGTGTTTCAGACATTATCTATTAGAGATACATTTCTTGGCAGTGAAAAATGCTGATTTTCACACTCGGGCAAGAGAGGATTTTAATTCATAACTTGCTCTGTAATATAAAATTTAAGCAAACCAAAAATGCTTCTAAAATTCTTATCTATGTTTTATACTATGGATGAAAAGGCAAATCAAATCGAATTTGAAACAAAAATGTGCAGTCTTCTGGAACAATTTTATTTTGGCCTCTTTCCTCATAAATAAGTGATAAGCAGTCTTGGTAGTTTCTGTCAAAGAAAGTACGAACTTCATCAGGGTTGTTATTTCTTTGATTTATCAACTTAGAAGTATAGAAAGATCTGCAGTTCTCAAGCCAGAAATCAATGTATTTATTTAACACAGATGAAAATCTGCCTCCACAGATGCTTTCTTTGAGATTAACAAGGTTTGATGTTAAAATAAGTACATAAAGATTGATGCAGCTTCGTTGCAGAGGGTTAATAATCATTCCCTTCAGAGGAGTATTATATTAAATTATCTGTCCAAAATTCACCTTCGAGCCCGCTTGGGTGATTACCTGAGTCAGAAAAAGCAGCAGGTTTCAGAGGGGGCAGGCTCTGCACTGCCCGGCACTTGCTCTGGCTCTGGGCTGCAGGAGCAGGCAGTGCTGACTCACGGACTGCACAGGGCGCGGAAGAGCCGAGGAAATGCCACAAAGCTGTCAGCAAACTGCCCGGTGCTTCGGGGGAGCTGCGCCTTACCTGGATGTTGTTAGTGCCAGGCAGCATTTCTGATGGAAGACATAGGGATATTTCTCTCTGCAGGATCCGAGGGAGGTGGATACTATGCGACAGAAAGCCACAGGGGAATTAGAGCCAGGCAGCTCTCAGCTGGGTAGCAGAATTGGCTGCTCTCTGCTGCTGTTGGGACCTGGTCCCTTATTACTATTCCCTGAAAGGTGCAGTAAATCTGCAACAGGACAGGCCCGAGTATGGTGGTGCAAGGTTGATGCTGCTGTTTAGGGAGAAATGTTAAGACAGCAGAAGCCTCCAGATCCCCTGTCACGTGGGGCACTGTGGGTCCCTGGAGCAAGTCTGTAGTAGAAAGGCGCCTGAATCATCCCTGAGCTGAGATTTTACTTTGGCCTAGGACATTAACTCACTAAGTCAACAACCTCAACTAATGAGAAAGGATGTTTTCTCTGGGTATAGATGTCATTGTATTTCTAAATATACATACACTTAGGCTTATTAATCAAACTATATTTTTGCATGTCTTTGGCCTGAAATTTAGAAATGCAATGAACAGTGAGCAATGTGAAGTTAGTCTGGGGCCTCAAATGTGTGTTTTGTTTTGTTTTTCTACATGGTACCACAGGGAGCCCAGCCTAGTAGGGACTGATGGAATGGCCCACGTAAATGAGCAGCTCTGTTTTGTGGCTTATCACCAGCACAAGTGGTGCAAGAAATTTAAGTATTTTGATACTTTTATACATATTTTCACTTCAAATCACAGAAACTTGTGATTGAGTTTTTATATTTTTCTTTAATCTCCAGCAACTGTAGATATTTTCTTGTTATTACTCTCTACTTTGCCTTTCCCCATCCAACCAAACCCCGACATATGAATTGTGTTCTAGCTGTAAAACAATAATAAAAAATAATTCAGTGTCTACTGTGCTTTCACTAGGGTAAATGCATAACCTATTATGTTGCTCTACAGTTCCAAAGTTTGTACACAAATGTCAATAATAAACCATGTTTCAGTCCAGGTCCTTCCTGCTTTCAGTGCTCTGGGGGGTTTTCTTTTTGACTTGTTTTGTTCTAAGGCATTTTCCTACATGGTGCCCCATCTGTGTACCACAGGACTGTTCATGCCTCCTAGCTGGGCTGGGTAGCATCCACGTTCTCTGACTGGGGAAATGAGTCAGCAGAAATGACTGTGCACCACTGAGCACAGTCTCAGGGAGAAAAACGCCACCTTGTCACACAATGAAACAATGAAATATTACATCTCATGACCCTGCTTGAGTAAAAATAAACCTTTTTAATTGAGGAGGTAATTGGAAGCTACCAAGAGATGAGAGAACAGGCTTTTATTTGAAAAATGGTTGTGAGAGTAAGTAATGGGGTCAGAACAAAATAAATATTTTCTTTTTTTTCCAACGAAGTATTACTTTTCATTAACTATGGTTTGTTTCTCTAGGTGATAGGAACATAATACAAAAAGTTTGCAAAAATATTCTCCTGGGATGCTTATGGACCTGCAGATGTTCCTAGCTGCTGAAGTCCTGGGTCTGCAGCACAGATGGAGAGTGATAAATGATTAAGGTGTTCTAGGATATAAATAACAATACTACAATGTTGTATGTAGAGATACCAGCAAAACAAGGAATGCTTATCTGCTGGCTTGGTAAGCATCTTGTTTACAGCTGATCAATTTAGCAACAGTTCTGGCTCCTGCCCAAAGCAAAAGTTGATATGTTGCTGCCAGGGCCCCGGGGCCACCACCAGCCCTGACTGACCCTTTCTGGTCACTGCTCCCGGGCTGGGGAGATGGGATGGGCCCTGGCTGCCAGGCTCTGCCCTGATGGACGCCTAATGAGATATCCCACCACCACCAGTCCCCTGGAGCCCTACAATATCTGGTCCACAAGGAGAGCAACCAGGGTGCCAAGGCCAAGGGTGGTTTTTCCTTTCACCTGTACTTGGAAACCACATTTCATATTTGTCAGGAAGCCTTCCAGAAAACCTGAAGGGAAATATCTTCATTATCCAGTTTTAACCCAAATGACTACAAGTATGGCAGTGCCATGTGCAGCCGCTGATGGGATCCGAGAAAGGAGAAGAGTCAGATGAGCTCCCTGCAGTTGCTGCTGCCCTGGGGTTGGTCCTGCTCTGGGCACAGATCAGGGCATTGTTGATGAGTGTGATGTCACAAGACCTGAAGACACATCTCTGGTAATGCAGAAAGGTTAGGTTATTTGCAGAGAACCAGCCACTCACCACTAATTATGAGTTATCCACCAAAAGTAACCCTGGATGCCAAGTTGTGCTTTGCTTTGCTACCCTGGTAACTCCAGAAGAATTACTACAGCTGCTGGTCTTGTTTCAAAATTTTTCTCCTTGTTCTTGAGCCAAAAACCCAGCATCATTTAAGAAGGTAAATAGAGGTAGCATCTACACCAAGTAAATCCTTATCGAATTTTTGTTTCAGTTTCTTGTGACTTGAGACCTTGCCCATTTTGGCCTGATTGCACCCAGCCAAAATTTTTCCAGCTTGGGTTTGGTTTGCCTGATGAGAGTTTGGTGTGGTTTGACTTTTTGGTGCCACCTTTCCCAGGCAATATGCCCCTTTCACATCTGCTTCTGTACAGGCAAGGTGGTTTCCTGAGGAGCCAAGCTGATTGTTCCCCATTCATGCCTTGCATTTCTGAGGGAGCCAAGCTGATTGTTCCCCATTCATGCCTTGCATTTCTGAGGGATTCGGGGGAAGTTGGTGTTGTTTGGAGCAAGAAAACTTCAATTTGAGAGATCTTTAAGATACGTATAAAGTGAAGTAACATAAGGACAACCTGCTCTCAAGCAGTCTTTATTGTTTGTCCTTCAACTGCAGATAGTTCCCTATCTCACAGGCCTAAACTATTACATGCTAAACAAATAGCTTTCTCCTGAATAGCTGACTTACAATACACAATTACCATAATTATTGCAGGTATTGTATGCTTCTGTCCACAGAGTAAGAACTACATCTAATCAAAATTATCCCATAAACTGTGTAAAGATTTGATACTCTTTACCAGCATTGAATGCAGATTGCCTTCAAAGGAAAGGTTTCTGAATACATTATCTACACTATGAAATTAAAAATAGCATCCAACTGAATAACATCTTCCTCTCACCCACATTTCATATCTTCAACCAAGATATTTAAACTGGAAAAAGAGATAAAGCAGTTTAATCTCAGCATTCTAAAAAGTACAATTTACAATTGTGAAGTGTTGAGACACTTTTTTAAACACTACTTAGAGATCTGCCACACTCTTACACGCACCCTGCAACCTGAAGGAGCCACTGTGAACTCTGGTCTTACAGCATCAGGTCTTCCTTTTGACACCAAATGGGCCAAGATTTCTGTCTCTTCAGCTGTGAGGGTTTTGAACTAGACAGTAAATGCACAGGTGGAAAGCACAGCTGTGATGCAGGGAAAGAACATGCTGTCCTTGCTTCACAGAATAGTGCTTCCTCTGAATTTTTACTGGGCGGACTTTTTTTTTTTATTATTTTACTATATTAGAAATGAATAAACAAAATTAAAAATGGTCAACAATCAATGCTGAAGGCAGTCTTCTCACCACATATCCCTGGATTCCTCTCCTTACCCTCCTCCTCAATTTCTAAAAAGAAAAATGAGGGCACAAACCTAAAAGCTGTGTTAGATGAGAGTGGAGTTAAGCATATGTCCAAATATTCTTTGGGATTAAGTTCTATACATGTGTCATCAGTCTATTTACATGTAGCCACAAAATGAAAGCACACAGAGAAGACTTTTCATCTATATTTAGGCTGAAGAATCAAATTTTGGGATGATTTAGAAAATGGGTTAAAAATGTATAATTTGAGTGGTGCATATAACATTGTTGGTAAAGGAGAGCAAGAAAAAAGAATGATGTGCAGATTTTCATGCCTTGTTGAAAGTGTTTGGAATTTAGAGAAAAATAAAAGCCAGCTAAAGAAAAGAGAAACTAAGTGCAGGTATCATTTAGAAATCAGAAACACAATAGGAATGAAGATGTTTACATGCAGCACAAGCAAGTATCAGCTGAATTTAAATCAAGACATGGAAATCAATAGCTGTCTGCTACTGTAGTGACAGCAGCTGCCAAATTGGTTGAGCTGGTTTGGGTTAATTTATTGGGGAGTTATGGTTTTCAGCTAAATAAAAAGTGCAGTGGTGATGAAAAGAGTCTTTTTAGAAGAGGTTGCTAAGAAAAGAGGAAACAAAAACAAGCATATGCTATGAAAACAAGCACATACTATAGTTATTGAGAAAACATCCCATAGAATAAAAATAAAGGCTATGCCATGATATTAATATGTGCTTACACAACAGACCTGTACAGAAAATTTGCAAACCACAAGGATACACTGTTTACATAGAATCATCACATCTATGCGGACATTCCCTAACAAGGCAACTAACTGCTATTTAGAAATTTTCTCTTCAGTGAGTTCTCTTAATTTATAGAAGCAAAGGTTGGTTACCTATGACCATTATTTACAGTATGACAATGCAGCACCTCAGCCATGTATTCTTTCTGTCCCTTCATCTGCTCATTGCTAAACAAGTTTCAAGAATCGCCTTGTGAGTTACAGGTGATAATCTACACATGATTTACATACATGAGGGGAATAGTTGTTCCATGAGGCCCCCACTTTCCTACACAAACCTATTAACCAGGCACATATCATCAGCCTGCCTAGTGATTGCTCCATCCTCCACCCCTGAAAGTCATCTCTTGTGAGGACTCAGTTGTACCTCCCAGGACAGAGACACTCCATTCTGCAGCTGGCCCAGAGCTCTGCTGACTGGGCACCTGGTTGCAGCTGCTGGTTATTTCGTAGAATCATAGAGTGGTTTGGGTTGGAGGGGACCTTAAAGACCATCTAGTTCCAAACCCCCTGCCCTAGGCTGGGACATCTTCCACTAGACCAGATTGCTCAAAGCCCCATTCAACTTAGTCTTAAACTTTTCCTGGGGTGGGGCATCCACAGCTTCTCTGGACAACCTGTACCTGTGCCTCACTTCCCTCAGAGTGAATAATTTTACCTGTCTCTCTCCCAGTGTGGGTATTTATGTCAGTCTACTTCTTCTAGTTGACAACGGACATTCAAAAATTTGAACAAATGAACAAAATTTGAACAAAATTTGAACCTTTGAGACCTTTTAAAATTTCAGTGAATTTTTTTCCCCAATTGCATACTGAATATTTTTGGTATTTTGTCAGGAAGGGCTGTGGAGGCAGTAGGCACAGTTAACATGCTAGCTTTATTTCCTTAGACAAAGAAGATAAAAGTGTTCTTTAATTGAGTGAGGTTCTTCTCTTTGAGTTTTCTTCACTGCTCCTGGGCTTCCTTTTTGATCATTTTCAATTCAGCCCCATGGCTACAGTTAGTAAGTAAGATTTTTCAAAGAAACTAATGATTTTAGACACATTCTTAATGTCCTATTCAAAGCATATGAGAGGGTCTGGTATTTCAGAACATTGTTACTTCGATATTTGTAGAAAATCAAATTAATTAATGATGTTTATGTTAATTAACATTAATGTTAATGCCTTGTAAGCATGTTTTGCTCAGGTAGAGACAAAAAATTATAGTAGTGGTTAAGGAAGATATGCAGGAGAGTAAACATCCAAGTATGATGTTTGGAGCTCTGTAATCCAATCCATGAACCAAACATGAGCCATTAATCATAGGTGGACTAGAGATATAAATGAAATATTGCCTACTTAGAGAAAGGATGACAAAAGGCAACTAGCTGATGGAAATTCGAGATAAAAAGCATTTGAATGTACTTACTGAGGACAGGCATTCACAGTCAATGAATTCAAGCTGCTGGATCAGCTGGACCTCAGCCATTTTATCACTGATGGTCATGTTACACTTGATGTTTGTTTTCCTGCCTTAATAAAGGCAATTTTTGTGATAAATCCAATGTTAAGTCAAATAGAGTTGTATTGGTGGATGAGACTGAGAATGTCTGATTCTAGAGAAAGTGGGATGCTGGGATTTGAAACACCCCAAGGACCAAGCAGTTATAGCAACTAGCTAAGGAGTCAAGCAACCCAGTGAGGATCAAGGTCTTGACATCCCTGCAAGTGGCAGGTGGCCAGTGAGACAGTGAGGCCACTTCACCAGAAGGAAATCACAGAGAAAAAGCAATTAATGTGTCGTCAAAGCCACAGCAGCATACTGTCAGGGAAATGAGAGGAAAGAGAGCTACACCAATGATTCTAATAGATCCTGAAGTAATGAAATGCTTCCAGAAATGCATTGCTTGGATAGAAAGTCAAAATTATAAAGTCTGTGCAATTTCTGTTATCAAGGCAACTCCTTATGGTGACTATAAATAAGTATTTAAAGAAACATATGTCATCTGATACTGTTCTTTTTTTTGTTATAGCACAGAAGATGTCAGAAGATGTGCAAGCTCTTAGTGAGAACTATTTTTTATAATGCTGTGAACTATCCTCTCATTTTGTAGGAATGGTACTTTTCTGCATCAACTCTTTGGACAAATGCATCAAGTAATTTGCAAATAGTTGGAGGAGCATAGTTTGTACACCATATCCTCATTCTATTTCTGGGTATCAGATTCTTGTTGTGTATGTCTTGCTTGAAGTAATAGCTGTATATTACAAATAAATACTGTATTATTGTATTTTATGAGAAAATGTATGGGTTAAGACAATTTAATAAGGAAAGTAAAAGCCATATACAGAAGCAAAGCAGAATAAGGAATTTGTTCTCTGCTTCCCATGGGCAGACGGGTGTCCAGCCATCCCTGGGAAAGCAGGACTCCGTCATGTGTAATGGTCACTTGGGAAGAAAAACACCATTGCTCCCAATGTCCCCTCCTTTCTCCTTCTTCCCCCAGCTCTATATGCTGAGCATGATGCTGTATGGGTTGGAATATCCCTGTGGTCAGTTGGGGTCAGCTGTCCCAGCTGTGTCCCCTCCTAAATCCATGTGCACCCCCAGCCCCCTCGCTGGTGGGGTGGGGTGAGAGGCAGAAAAGGCCTTGGCTCTGTGTAAGCCCTGCTCAGCACTAATGAAAACATCTCTGTTATCAACACCATTTACAGCAAAAATCCAAACCACAGCCCTGCACCAGCTACTGTGCAGAAAATTAACTCTATCCCAGCCCAAACCAGCACAGATTTACATTATTTTATTGAGTAACTACACAATGATGTGCTATTCTGTCACATTACCTACATTTAGAAAAAATAATTAAAATAATGATGTGAAACTAGAACAATAAGCTGGAAGTTCCCCTTGTTGACAGCACTTCAGTTCATTTACAATCAGGTATAGTGAGAAAAAGTGAATAAAAGCTGACCAGTCTGCTGGCAGTGGTATTAAGGCATCCTTTCCATTCATCCTGAACATTTGCATAAAGAAGGTGCAGTGTAGAAAATGAGATCATTTCAGTTAAAGGTCACCACAAAATCCTACTAGTCTTTAAGGTATTCCATTCCTCCTTTTTTTATTTGCTATTGCAGACTTCAAAAATAGGTATTTAGGGAAGCTGATAAAGTATCCTGTATACAGAGTTACATAAAAAATGATAGACTGTAAAAGGGAAAATTAACATTCAGAGGTATTCAGCATGTTACCTTGGGATTTTTTTCTTTTTTGATTTTTTTCTTTTTTTTTTAGCACTGGAAAGGTTCTTTAAAGTAGGTCAGTTATTTGTCAAACATTGCTTGATTGCTAAACTTGTATTTGTAAAATTTCCTTTGATTCTTTAGTCATGTGTAAAAGATTCTCATTTTGAAAAGACTTCTAGCCTTTTCCATCTCTGATATTTGTGATTTTTAATAACTTTTTTTCCTGGTTTTTGTTTTACAAGATGTCTGTAAGGGCTCTATGTGGAGAAATGAAGGACACAAATAACAGCCAGTAAACACAGATCTGTTTTCTTCAGTGCTAATTGTAGTCATGGGGAAAATTTCAGAAATTACTAGCTGCGTGCAGTTTCTCTCAGAGCAGTGCAGAGATGTGTTGTTACATTGTACAGTCAGTTTGAGCAAACTTTCGATCTTCACAAGTTACTCGTTCCTTTTGTAACTGCAATCTGCAGCATGAGGTCTTTCTTACCCACGGCTGCAGCCTGAAAGCCAAGATGGCAGGAGAACAGGAACGAACACCTTTCCCTCATCTACACAGCAAGGACTTCCTTTCCATATGTAGGTGTTACCAGTTTTCTGTGGTACCAGACTGAATTCCTGCAGATGGCTTTACACAGAACTGTCCTTGAAAATCACTAGAAAATTTGGCTAGCAGGTGCTTCAGCTGCCATATTTCCCACAGAGTACAAAATCTGTCTCCATAAGGTATGGTGACTTCTTGTTAAATTCCTTGTCCTGTTAGTTACAATCTAATTAAGTAGACCTGTCTCGTTAATCTGTATTAAATCCCATATATTCAAAGTACTATCTCTCCTTTCACATTTATTTAAGTCCATGTCTGGTGAGTTCAGCGAGAATGATTCAGACTGACATTTCCAAATTAAGTTAGAAGTCTGTGGATTTTAAATCGAGAGCCTGAAGCTCAGGAACTGTGGACCTTTGACTTTGAAAAGCACTTTTCTTTTTGACCTGATGTAGCGTAAGCTTGTTGGTATGCAAGTCCCAGCACGGATTTATCTATTTACTCATGCTGTTTCTCAGGGGATAATTTCAGGGAAATCAGGGGATTTCAGGGCAAGGGAGTTTTACCAAAATTAATCGAACTGGATAGAATTGGTGTAAGTGGATGTTGTAAACATTGTGTAGTATTTTGGCCTAGAGGGCACCCTAAGTACATTTTTGCAGTTAAGAAATAAATACAGGAATTATTTTAAACGTTATCCAGGACTGAACAGTCATGTTGTTTAGCAAAGAAGACATTCAGCTGGCATCTCATTCACTCTTTGGGAGCGTCCCCATTGCCATCAGACCACCAGAATTTGTCACTGGGTTTCACAAGAGCGGGTGTCCAGGAAACCTTCAAGATTTGAGACATGTGCCCTCTCTGTAAGGAATGGAAACCAGCTGCCTTTGGCTACTGTGTGCCATTGCTTGGGGGCACAGGCTTGTGGCAAAGAAATCATTTGTGAGATGAGTTTCCCCTGAGGAGAGAGCAGGCCCATTATCTTCTGGACCATGTTCTTCCAGTCTTTCTCCTTAGCAGTCGGCATGAAGCACTTCTGCTGAAAGTTTTTTAATATTGAGTCATAAAAGCAATCAGTTACTTATTTTTAAATGTTGAAAGAATTACTCTTAGCTTATTAACAGCTTTGCTAGCCAGAGATGAAAACTGCTGAATGTCTGGATAAATCTCCTCTATTCATCACTTCATGGAGTCTATAATCCTGAGAGAGTGTAAAAGATTTACAAGACATCCCTGAATACCAAATTTTGCATTGATTTGGATCTCACATTTGTTTGAAAGACAACTGAAATCATAATCAGGCAGACACTTTCCTCCTGAGAAAGCCTCAAGGAGGAATTATTTTTAAAAGGATGTAAAATCACCTAAATCTGTAAAATATGCTAACGATAGTGTGACTTGAGACAGTGGACAAGAGGGTGTTTGATGACTACCAATGCTAGCTTTCAAATTTCTGGGAATCCTTAGGTTCAAGGGGTGTCTATTCCTGTCAAAACAAACAAACAAATGAAAAAGCAGAGAGGAAGTAACCCCATATAGCCATAGGTTTGTGTAGAAGCTATTGCGAGTTTCTAAGTACCTCAGAAGTGAGGTACCTAAATTTCATGAGTTAATCCCATTTAATTTTAATGGATCTACTAGTACAAGGAATAGCTGAACAATCAGACCTTTACAAAGCTCCATATATACAGACATCGATCCATTTATGTTCATTTCTTAGCAGTTGCAGCAAATAAGTGTAAGCAATCAAAACTTAAAAATGCTATTGCTTTGTATCTTACAGATAGGGCAACTTGAAAGCCTAAATACAAGAAAGAAGGTGAAAACGATGCTGTGGCTGGCACATGTTTTAAACAAAAACCTATGAGAAATGTTTACTTTGCTAAGAGGAAAGGAGAAAATATGTTGAATGTATTAGTAAGATTAAATCCCTGTTTTATCTGAACAAACCTGCTAGATGATGATGATGATTCTAAATTTTTGTTCACAAGCAAACAATTCAGTGTCTATAGCAGTGGGCTACCTGTGCATGTTTTGCATGCACGCTGTTTATATATAGCAGGTGGCTTTTGTAAATCATGAAAGGAAAGCAGCTGAGTGAGCAGAATAAAAGGGACTGGAGACAATTTATCAAATAGCTGGTACATGTTTCAGCTTGCTTCAGACAGGAACACATGAGCTTTCTACTTGCTTCCAAGGCAGAATAAAATTGTATAACTTTAGCAGCATTGATCCTTGCAGAATAGCTTTATATCTCCCCAATAATTTAGCTGGAGAGTCTGAACAACTAGACAGTCAATCTGACTTGTCTCTTTTGGTAGGAAGCAGAGGAGGGAGTAGCCGTGTTAGGGAAACCAAAAGTGGAATTTCAACAAACCAGGTTTCCAGGCTTCAGCCATTGCTACTCCAAACAAACCGCCTTTCAAACCATTTTCTACAATACACTGGCCTTTCTTATAAGAGCTGAACAGAACTTTTCCAGTAGAAAATCTTCTGTTGAAAGAGGTAATTCTGATGAAATAGGAGAAAAAAAAAAGAATTTTTTAAAAGAAATACTGGAACATCCATTTTATGTTAATGTTTGATTTTATCTGAAGTAAAAACTGTTTGGCATTGTATAAAATGTTTAAAAAGAAAACAGAACAAAACTCTTTGGATGCCATCAAAACAGAATATTTCAATCAACCTACAAATGATTTTTAAATTGTGTGACATGGGAATATGAAAATTATTCACTTGTCCTTCATTTCAGAAAGAAAAAATATTCAACAGCAGGCAATTTCCCTTGGAAAGCAATCACTGCTTACAAGACAGCTCCAGCACTGCTCTGCTTTTGCCCTGATTCCCTGCTTGATGTCAGCTCATATCTCTGCAAAATATACATGTAGTAGTGCCTCAAGGATGGTTACCAGATAATAAAGGTACCATATGTTATGAAATTTGTGAAGGTGGTAGGACCGGGGACATAGGCTGTTTCTGAGGGGAGAAATGTTAGATCTGTGGGCCACAGCAGGATCAGGATGTGTAGGAGTCAGGGACAAAAGGCAGGAAGATGACTTTGGTCTCACTTTGGTGGGACAAAGACAGCAGTGCTAGTGGTGCTACTTCCCAGTGGGGAAACCCTTTTCTTCCCCCATGATGGTCAGGGAAGATCAAAGCCACAGTGCAGTCCCAGTGCTGTCTTTCCCTAGCCTTTCCTAAAGCCTCTTGATATCCCAGGTGTCTTCATATGGGCCCCAGAGTTCTGCCCGTTTCCACTTGCTCCCACCTGCTGCTGCAGGGGTGGGAGAAGCAGCATTTTCAGCTGTGGCTGGGCATCAGGACCCAGTGACCTGCTTTCCAGTCTCAGCAAAACTCAGACCATCACAGAGGGAGAAGAGCTCTGTGTGACAGCTCTGCATGAGCCTCAGCATAAAGACCGGCTGTCTTTGTGAGTGCCAGGTTAGAGGGGATGAAGGCTACAGTGTGCTGTATGTTGGGAAGAATCAATGGGAGCATTTGCAAATGCTTTCCCTGCCAAAGCCAGAGAAGCAACCCAAAAACTTAACCATTGGAATAATTTGCTGTCATGCTGCAGGTTCATTGTGTCAAGTGCAGAAACTGAAGTTTAATCATTAGAACATGGGTGAAGGGGAATTTGTTCCCCCTTTTTGTGCACATCTGAATGTCTCTCCAGATCTGGCCCTGCAGAACTGCCCTAGGTTGGCCTTGGGGAAGCTTCGTGCCCACAGGCAGAAGACAGGCAGCCCCTCTGACCCTGGTTCCCTCCTTGGGAAACATTACCTGCAGGGAAAGGGGGCACCAGCAACCCCCTGGGCTGGGTCCTCTGTAACAAACACAGCTCATGGATAAACACAGTGCAGACAAATAACTAGCCGTGTGACAGTAAAAACAGCTCAGATATTGACACAAGGAGAAGACACCCCTGAGGCAGCACTCACTGCAAACTCGTCTCTGAATGAGCAATAGTTAAATGTTTGTCCTTGCCTCTTTCTTTCAAAAGTAGGGCAAATATCTATAGAGTTCCCAGCGGGGAGGTAATCTAACTTTAACTTTCATACAGTCAAGTAAAACACCCGAGACCTGTGTTAGGGATGCAAACAGGTCGTCTGAATTATGATTATTCAATCTGCTATTATTTTAATCTGGCATGCCTCTCACGTGCTTCATTTAGGTTCATCTTGACCTGAAAACTCCAATCTCAATGCCTTTTATGCCTTTATCCTTACAGGTGATTTATCTTGTTGCAGTGTATTTTTTCTTTTTTTTTTTCTTTTTTTTT
>VZTE01004408.1:186485-240926 GCA_013397775.1 Eulacestoma nigropectus
TTTCTTTTTTTTTTTTTTTCCCAGATATAAATATTTATCTTAATACCGAAGCCCTGCCCGTGAGGCAGACCGGCACGTTTCATTGTCTCGGGTCTCCCGAGCGTGGTCTGGGTCCCCTTCTATCAGCAGCCTCTTGCTTTAACTCTCGCTCTTGTTAATTGAGTCAGGAAGAAAATGAATTAAGAGCCACGGGAGGTGAGAGCCAACACCTCCCCTGCAGCTGCAGCGTGCTCCGGGTGATGTTTACTTACTCGTTTACAAGACAATAGCCGAAGAAATTAAGGAGAGGGAGAAAATGACTGATCCTTCTGTATGAGATAATGGATGAGCCCGGGATGACCTGTTTTTTTCCTTGCGGTGGAGCGGTGCTGAAGACAGAGGGCACCCGCGCCCAGCCCACAGCCGTCGCCCCGCCGCCAGCGCGCCAGCTCGGGGCGGCCGGAGAGCCACCAATGCCCGCTCCCAGCAGGCAGGGAGCCACTGCCTCACCCGGCCAGGTACGTCGCAGGGGTGACCCTCCGAGCAGACCGCGGGGCTCAGCCGTGGGACTGCCTGCGGGGCGGGCAGGGCAGGCAGATGGCACTGGGAACACGGGCTGCGAGGCTGCCCCCCTGGAGCCTGCTTCGGGCGGCTCTGCCTGCCTGCGGGTGCGGACGCACAGCCAGGACGGCGGCTCCCCTCGGAGCATCGCCTTCCTCGGGACCAGCTCCAGCCCCCCGCGCCGCTCGGCGGACGCGCAGCCCCACCGGCCCCGGCACCCCTGCCCGCCGGCGGGGAGGGACGGAGCGGCGGCCAACCCGTGGCGGTGCGTGCCGCGGCGGTCTGCGAGCCCCGGGAGGGGTGTGCGTGTGTGTGAGTGTGTACGTGAGCAGTGTGTGTGTGCGTGTGAGCCACGGTGCGTGTGCATGCGGGGACACCGCGGCGGCAGCGCCTGGCGGGGGGCAGAAGTTTTGGGGAAGCGCCCCGCAGTGCTGGCGGGCGGCCGAGCCGGCAGTGGCGGGGCCGGGACAGCGGGACACTGGAGCACCGGGGCAGCGGGGTGTCGGGACAGCGAGACAGGAGGCTGCGGGCGGCGGCAATGGGACAGGGACATAGCGGACGGGGAGGCAGCGGGGCTGGGGCCCGCGGTCCGTCACTGCCCCGGCTGCCGGGCGCTGTCTCGGGTGCTGACGGCTCGTCGTGCAACAGGGACCCGGCCGGCCGCGCTCCCGGGCGGCGGCGGCGGCGGCATCTTCCCTCTCAGCACGGCGTTTCAAGCCGCCAAGCCCTATCGCCGGGCTCGCCGCCGCTCCCCGCCCGAAGCCTGTCTGCACGGCAGGCGTGCCGGTAAGGCACATCGGGGCTTTGCCCGCGGTTGCCTTAGTAACTAATATGTATTTTCCCCTGCTTTCGTGTGTGTGTCCCTGACTGAATTACAGTTTTGCCCCCTACACACGGAAAAGTTAATCTAAACTGTAGAGTGCTTCCTTTCTTCCTCCCTTCGCTGACCTTTAAATGACATTTCCCGTGGCTGGCAGGGCAGACTGCTCGCTTTCTCCTTTTACTCACATTATGGGTGGAGAAAGGAAATGTCTAAACTGAGAAAAATGCCTTCAGGTAATGAGAACACAAAGGAAGAAGCTCTTGTCACCCTGCTTTCAGGGCTGGGGCCGCTGAGGCCGGGCTAGGGCTCTTCTCCGACGAGCTACCTACCTCCTGAAACTTTTAAAACTTCCTGGGGGCAGAGGGGGTGTGTGTGCTGGCTGGAGGTGCGGGAAGTAGCCGCCTTGGCTTGAAAAGCAGACGCAAAAAGGATTGTAGAAACTCAGCATATGTGAGTATGCCTGATCGTATATCAAGGCAAATAAATACATGTTTTAATCCCTCTTGAAACTTCTGGTTGAGAGGCTTATCGAAGCAAATTGCCCTGGGCATTTGCGAAGCAGTCATCTCTAATTGTGCGGGATTGCTTTATCGAGCTCAGGTTTGACATCGATTTCCCAGTTAGCCCATTTTATCACCTATTTCTGTGCCACCAGGTTAAAAGTCACTAGGATGACGGCTGCCTTGGCACCTTCAAGAGTGATGCTGTGAGACTTCGCTGTGATGGTATTTGGAGCAACTTGGCCGTCGTCGGGGAGAAGCAGATGCCATTTCCTACATGTCCTTAAACCATGTGCAGGCAAGGGGAGCCCATGAAATTCGTAATCTGGGTCTGGATGACATCGTGCAACAAAATGATTGGTGTGCTGCTTGTCTTTTTCCCTGCTCTGCTCCTGGAGATGGACGTGCTGCCCAGGAGTGGCGGTCGGAAGGTTCTTCTCTCTGCAGCCTCCTCACAGCGGTCGGTGGCTCGGATGGACGGGGATGTCATCATCGGGGCCCTCTTCTCTGTCCATCACCAGCCGCCAGCTGAGAAAGTACCGGAGAGGAAGTGCGGGGAAATCCGGGAGCAATACGGTATCCAGAGAGTAGAAGCCATGTTTCACACTTTGGATAAAATCAACGCAGACCCGGTCCTGCTACCTAACATCACCCTGGGCAGCGAGATCCGAGACTCCTGCTGGCACTCCTCCGTGGCCCTGGAGCAGAGCATCGAGTTCATACGGGACTCTCTCATCTCCATCAGGGACGACAGGGACGGAGGCACCCGCTGCATTTCCGACTCGCAGACCCAGCCCCAGACCAGAGTGAAAAAGCCCATCGCGGGGGTCATCGGCCCCGGCTCCAGCTCAGTTGCTATCCAAGTCCAAAATCTACTCCAGCTCTTCGACATCCCCCAGATCGCTTACTCCGCCACCAGCATCGACCTGAGCGACAAAACGCTGTACAAGTACTTCCTCAGGGTCGTCCCCTCCGACACGCTGCAAGCCAGGGCCATGCTTGACATCGTCAAGCGTTACAACTGGACCTACGTCTCCGCCGTCCACACGGAAGGTGGGTATGGGGCAGCCCCCGCCTCCCCGGGCGGGCCCCGGGGCGTTGCGCCCTCCGCGGCGGCTCCGCAAGGACGCGCCTGTGCCGGGTCATCCGCCGGGACCCGGGGCCGGGGCTGCGGCTCTACCCCGGGAAAGCACCGGCCTCTGCCACCCGCGAAGACCGTGAGGCGAACGTGGAAAAGCGGGGAGGGGGTGCGGGGGTGCCGTTCCGGCGGCGCGGAGGGGCCCCCCGGCTGAGGGCAGCGGGAGCGGGGCTCGGCGGCGCAGGAACGCCCGCAAGAGATCGGGCGTCTCCTCGGCGGTTCCGGCCCTGTTCGCATTCGCACACAGAGTGGTTCGCGTGTTTCTAAATAAAAGTTAACAGATGTGAGCAGCTGGGTCTGGGGCGGGCAGCCGCTCCCCTCCGGCTGGGCCGCGGCAGGTCCGTGGGGCCGGTGGGTCCCTGGGGCTGACGCGCTCGGTCGCTACCATCGCGGGGAGTTTGGCAAAACGGAATCAGGGCTCTGCAGGGACTCCGGGATTAGCTGCTGGCTTTGCTGCGTGTGAACTGATTTCCTGGGTCTGCGAACCGAGAGGAAAAAAAACCTGAAAATCCCTCCCCTGTCCAGGTCGCCCCTGCAAAACCAGGTGCCGTGGGAAAGGGCAGGCAGGGGCTCACCTGACAGCAAGTCTGGGCAAGTGTGCTTGCGTGCAGCTTGAGTAATACTCAAAGCTATCGCTCTGCACAGTCTATGCATAGTCAACAGGTCTTCTTCGTTTTAAATATCAAAAGAAAAATAGCAGTAGTAAGGTTATTTTAAAGAGGCAACATTGGTTTATAGCCAGGCTAGGTGGACCAACATAAATTGCAGCAGTAATTGCATTTGATAGAAAACAAAATCTTGTGATATATTATTGTGATATTCCTGTAGTCCAGTTGTGGTCCTCAAAATGGGATTTTTAAGTATAAAATTGCAAATCTGACCACATTATTGCTATAGCTTTGCAACTATTCTGTTTATCTGAGTGTATCTCTTGTATAGATTTGATTTATGATTCCCTCTGCTTACTGAGCTGACTCCACACCTTTTGGTCTCAGAGATGACTAAGTAAAATGAGGTAAGAATATATATTGTGACGAAAAAATAAAAGAATCTCCAGGAAGAGTTCCATATTTACAACATTCAGAAGGGAACTGGATCGATCTGGACACCATAACCAGAAAGTGCTGCAATTTGAGGGGGCTCGGGGACAAGTGAGAGCATGAAGCAATGACCTGGCATTTGCAGTTCATTTATGCCCTGTTCAGATGAGAAAAATGAGCTGCTAGTAAGACTCCAGCATGAGCTATTAAGATTCTGCATTGTTGACAGATATGATTAGATCCTGTGGAAGGCCAGGATGACAAACATGAAAGGGGTAAATTCTTTGTTGATGTAAATAGCCATCTCTCCCTTCAAGGCACTCTGGGGAGCTCTGCTAACTCACTGTGGCTGAGGAGTCGCCTCAAGGGACTGGCTTCCTCTCTGTCCCACTCCTGTTAACGTTAGTGGGCCTTACCTCTTTTGGGAAAGACACCACCTTCTGAAGGTTCATTTTTAAAAAAGATCATTAAAAGTAGCAACTTCAGTCATTGCTTGTGAGAAATTTTAATTAGATACCTATTTTTGTGAATGTTACTTACTGATGAAAAATAATTGTTGCAAGATATTTTTAGACTTTGAAATGATACTTCTGAAAATAGGGGTAGCCCACAAGGCAGCACTCTCCTCTTAGGAAAGGTCACAAGGATTTTGCAGATCATGAAGCTTGAGATTCAGATTTACTTTTTTGTTATTAAACTCTGTCTGCCATTCCCTTATTGTTAAATCCAAGCCAGAAATGTCACTGAAAATATGTAACAAGCTTCAACTTTGGATTTCTTTCCAGAAAGACAAGTTATTGACCCCTACCCAATTGCTGTTCAGTAGATTCCAAAGATTTTTTTTTTCCCTTCTATTTAAAGTGAAATTAGTATTCATGAAAATCAGTGTAACTGGTTGCATTTCTGTTGTTTCAAATCCCATGCATTCACTGTATTTTTAAAGGTGAAATAATTCTTTGCAGACAACACAAAGCCACTCTGAATAATAGTCTGTGTGAGCAGAGCTGCTCCATCCATGCTATGTTTGGAAATACAGAGATAAAGTGTACTCAGAAACATTCCTCCTCCACAATTACTCATAGACCTCTACACTGTCTTTATGGTGGGCTGCAAAATGTGCTGGGAGGAATTCTAGGGTATCACTGGTTGGAGAATGTCTTCAGCAGGGACTGTGAGGAAGGGGCATGATTCTAGGAAATGCACAGGTTGTCACTGTGAAGAAGTTAATTCTTTCCCCTTCCAGGTGCTGCAGATCCAGTTTGGCCCCCTCTCCAGAGCAGAAAAGCTGCTTAGTTCCACCCTGACCTCTGGTTCTCATGGGGATGGTCAACGCTCAGCTCTTGTAGGCACCCAGCCACAAGGGGATGCAGTGAGACCACTGAGCTGACCGCCTGTGTCAGCGAGCCAGCTCCTGAGTCCTCACTGACCCGGGGCAGGGTCACTGAAACTGCCCAGAGAGATGAACCCTTTCCCAGCCTGAACCATCTGACTCCTCTGCTTACCCTTCCTCTACTCCTGCAGCCTAACTGAAGTTGGCTGAATGCCCAAACCAACACCTGGGTACACAATTACAGCTTTAATGATAATCACAAATGAATACCACACAATTTGTTGCCTGAGTTTCTTAACATGAAGCCTACACATGCCATAGGAGTGAACATAAAGAAGTCATCCTTATAGGATGATGTCTTTAAGTAGTTTGCATTTGACATGTAAGTTTATTCTTTATGTGTCAATGTGATAATTAATTAGTGATGGTAACTTGTAACTACACTCAGTCTCTACACTCCAGTACATGAAGCTGCATGGAGATGTGCCAGACCTGTTGGGGTTTTTTACACAGTAGTTTATTAAGACATATAAACATTGCACATAGGTAAAAACTTCTCAGTTAGTGAATAAAATCTGTTTTCAAAGGTCCACGTAGCACGGTGCTCCTTTTAGATAAAAATTGACACGTAAAACTCCACATTAAAGAAGAAAGAAAGGAGTTAATGTGTTTGGTTATTGTATTATGTATCTCAGGTGAGCGTAGTTGCCCATCATGAGAGTAAATTTTTTCAAGAGTGGGCAACAGTCATTCAATGCTGTAACAAATCTGTGCATCTGTCAGTGGAAGGCTGTATGACCATATAGTAGTTGCAAAGCATTTTCATGGCTATTATTTTTTAAGTTTTCTTCAAAGGTAATTCAGTGTTGGAGTTCTTGGTATGTCTACATCTCAGGTTTTAGGCTTGAAAGTCATTCTTATCTTGAAACGCATGAGTGGATGCTTAATTTTGAGCCAAAGCTTCCTAAGGAAATCAAAGGCATCAAAAACCACATGTCTAAAGTTTGGCGCAATACTTAGTGTGATAAGGGCAGAAGGAGATATGCTTGCTAAGGGTAACTTTCCAAGTGAGATATTCTGGTCTTTAGCAAGATAACCTCAGAGTCAGGTATTATTCTCAACTTAGACCAGGCAGCCACTGGTGATTTGGTAACACTGTGAACAATTGCAGGGGACACTTTCTTCCTAGCCTGGAGAAGAGCCCCCAGACTGGCTGTGGAACAAGGCAAGAGATAGCGAGCACTACTGCTGTGCTGCTTTCATGTTGAAGGCACAGAAATTAATAGGGTTGCCACCAGAAAATGCAGAATGGTTGTAAGATTGCTGTAGGTTACACCAAACCCACAGGACACCTGCACCCTGGCTAATGATCAGCATGAAGTCTCCACCAAATCCCTCACTTTTAGCTGTTCCTCTTGTACATGGAGCAGGAGAGATGATGGTGTAAGTAGTCCTTTTATCACCTCATCTTCTAAGTAGACCACTTCTGGATAAGCAAATAGAAATATTTAGCACCTGTACCTGGCTTTTCATTTAAATCATTGCCTACCTGTTAGCCATATAAAAAGTGAGATTTTTGATTCTGTGAAAACAAAATCTAAATGTACAGCCTAGATTCATTTGAAAGCTGTTTGCAATTTATGGACCATGCTTACACTTTATTGTACAAATACCCCTTTATAAACAAAATTTCCATTCCAACAGATTAACATGCGGATTTTGCAGAAGCAACTTTGGAAATGGAATGATTAAATTAATTGCACCAAATTTGGACTGTTTAGAAATTAATTTTAGAGAACAGTGAGATGTTTCTGGACTTGATTAAATTTTATCAGATTCATATTGCCAGGCTGTTCCTTTTTCTTGAGTATAAGGCTTAAAATGAACTATGATGAAACAGATGGCACAACTGTAAAGACTTTCACATCAAAGTAGATGGTAAGTATATTATCTTCACAATGATTTTTGACAACCTGACTGCTGAACACTACCCATCGTACAGGAAACTCATAAACTCATATATAACTATATAACTCATGGTTATATATGTTGGAAAGAGGGTGGAAAGGAGCGAGTCCTGAAATTTATTGCAAATTTCACAAGAAATAAATTCGTTCAGTCGAACCCACTAAAGTAGCTTTAGATATGCTGGAAGATAATACTTCTTTTTAAAGATAAGTGGGGATATATTGATCAAATAGCTCAAAGGAATGATTTTCATAAAATTGTGTTTAATTTCTCAGAAGGTGTTTCTAACAATGTTCTATTATTAGTTCTATGGTGTCACTCAATGATTAATACTTTTTGTTAAAAGTATTGTCAGGCAACAGAGATAAGGAATTCCTGTTCAAATGTTTGAAATTTTAGAGTGTGCCAATATTTCTGTGGATACCAACAATTACAAAAATGCTCTTAAAGGTTAAGTTCATGTAGTGGTATGAATTGTGCTGAGATGTGTGTTCATAAATGCATATGTCAATCTATTTTTTTCTGTGTTTAAGTTGCTTCACTAACCATCTTTAGAGATTTTGTGACAGGAAAAAAGGGAGAGGCATATGTCTCAAGAAAAACAGAAATTAGTTTCAAAACAAGTATCCATACATTGGATGCATTAATTGTATTAATTAGAAAGTGCTGGGAGAATCATATACATAGATTAAAGTTGAAAAAATTATGGTTGGTGACAAACATTGTAGAGGTCAAGAGAAATTCCTTCTTGAAGATATATTGCTTTGCATTACTCCTAAATTCACAAATAGTATAGCTTTTCAACTACACAACTGGCAGCTGCATGAGTTAAATCAGCTCCAAAGGTTCATCGAACTCCTGTGCCTGCCTTCTCAGCAGTACTGCGAGAGTTCACATTTATCAGTCAGCACAATGGGTTCATTTGTGCTTTACTTTTATTTTTTTCTACATTATGTCCTTGCTCTCAGATTTTTATGTCCTACAATCCTTGTTAACTCCGGCAGGTTTCTTGCCTCACTGAAAACTTTAAAAAATGTTAAATGAACTTAGCTTTCTCGAAAAGCTATGAGAAAATGCCTCTAAAATATCAACCTGTAGTTCATAACATGGAAGTGCCTGCACTGATGTTTCTCAGACAGAAAACAAAAAGCTACATGGAGTAAAATAATATAACTAGAAGCAGTATCATCCATTGAGAAAGATTCTTTAGGGGTCTGATACATCTGTGAGCTGGTAACTGTAGTGAGAGCCCAGAAGCATTGCACCTGCCACATGCAGCCCAGAAAAATGCTGATCAAAGTTGTTACTAACTGGTGCTCACGCGAAGCAATACAAGGATTTCAGTTTATCTTCAGGGTGGCAGGTGTGCTTGCTGCATAAGCCACTGTCACAGATGGCAGTAATTAACACCTGTGCCTGCAGTCTGAGCTGGAGGGCCAGGAACTGACTGGACATGATTGCACCTAAAGAAACTGTCCTTTCACCTGTGGGCATCTAAGGATTGCTGAGGGTTATCGCCAGAGATGGTTGGAGAGAGGCGTGCAAGGGACAAATGCCATCCAGTGGGTAACCAGCTCAGGTTTGCAGTCTAATTTTTCAATAGTGTTTCCTCAAACACTATTTTTACTATTAATATACATCTTAAAGAACAATTTCTAAATCTGGTTTGCCAGCAGAAAGTTAGCTGTTGAGAGGCTGAATGTGAAAAGAAATAAGAGCAGGACAGAGCATACCTCCACAGTTCCAGTCTGTAGCAAGTTCCCAAGTCCTAGGTCTACCAGCCACCAACAAAGGTTTCCTTTAGGAGTTTGTCCGATCCCATTTTCTATCATTTATACTTTGGTCTCTAGAGTATCACAGAATCACAGAATAATTAAGATTGGAACAGACCACTGGAGGTCATCTCATCCAGGCTCCCTGCTCAAGCACGGTCCACTAAAGCGTGTTACTCAGGATTTTGTCCAGATGGCTTTTGGATACCTCCTAGGGAGGAGATTCCACAATCTCTCTGGTCAGCCTGTTCCAGTGCTCAGTAACATGCACAGTAAAGAAGTTCAGAAAGAATTTTACGCACAGTAAAATAGTTCTCCCTCAGTCTTATAAACTAGTAAGTATCTTGTGTGAACTAATGTTTCCTGTTGTTCACTTAAAACTATTCTTTGATAACTGTGTTACTTTCAGAAGTTCATACAAAACTGTTCATCATTTGTTAATCCTGATCATTATTCTGTACTTCTAATTCCAATATGAAAAGTGGGCAAGCAGAGCTATATTCAGTCTTCAGGGTGGGGGTACACCATGGTTAAACTCCCTTGTGAGGTAACAATTTAAGTATTGCTCTCAGGCCTTTCCTGATAAACTTCCAATAGTCCACTGCTTTTTTAATTACCACCATACACTGAATGGATGTTGTCAGAAAATACCTTAAAATTACCACAAAACCTTGTTCTTAAATGGTAAGGCTTACTTCAGAGGCCATTACACACAGGGTTATCCTCATGCATGTTACCTTTAATTTATTAACACAATTTTATTTCCTATACCTTGGTTCTTATCTGTTAGCCAGTTACTAATCCAGGACCTTCCATTGTATCCCATATTACCTCTATTTCTGTCAGAGACTTTAATAAGAGACCTCATCAAAAGCTTTCTCAAATCCTAAGTACTCTATAGTATTGTATTATTCATAGGGTTACCAGCTCCAAAAAAGAAGTATGATTAACTTCTGAGGTATGTGGTTTTTTTCTGAAAAGTTATGTTAATTTTTCCCTGGTATTTATTTTTTTGGACCTTAATACTGTTTTGTTGTTGTTCCTACCAATAAGCTTTGTGAAGAAATATCTGAAGTCTGCAGAAATATCATGTCTGTTGCTCACTAGATTACTGTCTATGCCTCTCTACTCTCCATAAATTCAGTTAAAAATGAAAACTGATACATGAATATATAAAATTGCTTTTTCTACTTTACTGCTTGTTTTTGTGCTAAGGCCCCTTTAACTGGTGTTAACATGCCACAATAGAAAACTAGCTGGCGTTGGAAAATTGTTAAAGCTCACCTTATGAATTTGGATTTGTTCTAAAATACATTCTGTTGACACTGAGACAATGGTTCATTTCTACCTTACATATGGAATGACCTTTGTGTGAGAACTGTCCTATCCGCCTTTGCAGGCAGTGCAGACTGAGAGAATTAATTTAACTTTTCTGTTGTGGTTTTATCTTCCCTGAGTGCTCTCTTTATATAATTGGTTATCATTGAATATCAGGCAAGTTTCCCATTTCTTGAATATTTGAAGAATGGTGGGTTATTAAATTCTATTCCTTTATGTCTCAGAATTGTTTCATCTTGGTTTTTTGTGGTTTTATATTTCAGTAGTCAAGGTATACTCTGTTCTCTTTCCCTCATTAGGACACAACTTAGACTTTTCAAAGTATTTGTTTTATTTTTATTTATTTTGTTTTATTTTAATAGCATGATGAAATTTACTTTTCTGCTTTATCATGCCAGCTTTTTTTTGATCCTTTTGGAACTTTGGCTCTCAGCCTCTCATATATTCCTGACTAGTCTTCATGGGATTTGTTCATATTTCATTCTTTTGGCTGCTCCTTTTAATGTCCTTTGAAATTAGCTTTCTCATTTTGATATAATTTATTTTGCTTTGAATTAAGCATGACTTTTACTGATTTTTATTTCATATGCAGCTTTTTTCTGTCCAAGTATCACTAAAGTATAGTCACAATTGCAGACTACTTTTTAGATAGTTAGGACTTAACAATTTGTGTATGGCTTAAGACTAAATCAGGAGTTGCTTCTTCCTTTGTGAGTTCAGTGAGCAAATGAGTAACACATGAAACACATGAAAAAGAAATCAATACACAGTATGTAAGATTTGCCTTCATTTCCCATTATCTAACCTACAGTCTGGCAGTGCTACCTACAGAGCCAGAGTGTCTTAGTAGCATTTTGTGAGATGGGTATTGTGCATCACAAGCTGTCTTTTCCTCTTCTGCTGAGCCACTGCCTAAGTGGCTTGTGTCTATCAAAAACCAATGTGACAGATATTTCATTTTACTGAAAAGTCATATTGTTTGTTCCGTAGTGTCATGGTCCTTTGTTCAAGCAATTTTCATTCATAATCTCTCTTGAATATTTTTATAAACAAATTAATTTCTTAAAGGATATTTGAATTATGTTAACAGTCAATGATTTATAAGTCCCTTGGAAATTTGGCAGTAATGTTGTAAGCATGGGCATTTGGCCGTTCTGGTAGACAAAGCAGAGAAGATCATGTCCCGTGCTGGTGCAGAGAGCAGGTGTGTAGCTGTAAGGCTCCTGATCGAATGCTCACTGAAGTTAATTGGTGGCCCTCTGTTGAGTCCAGTGGATCCTGAACGGAGCTCAGCACAGCCATCAGACGTTGTCTTTTCAGGCTATTGAGCTGACATTTCTCAGAAAGCCAAAAAAATCCACAGGGGTTGTGAATCCCACATCTAGGTGTGTGCCATAGTTAATTGAAAGTAGTGTAAAATTGTGAGAAAACAAACTGTATTTATTGGATTTCCATAGATATTAGAGGACATTCAGATGCATAAATTTTGCCTTCCAGCTAGAAGAAGGCTGAATCTAGTTCTTCCCATACAAGTTCCCAGCGAATTTAACACTTGCTTCTCTTTGTAAAATGTTTGAGGAACAAACCTTCATTTTCTTAAATGCAGTTATTCCACCAGCAGCTTTCATCCTTATTCATCTATGGATACAGATGGGTTTGTACAAGCAAGTAATTTCCCAAACATTTATTCAAACAAAACTCATCCTGGCAAACAGCAATAAGAACCAGACATGAATATTGCTGAAATGACCACTACTGGAAATCTGAATAAGTGTTCATAAATACTCTCTTAAAATATTTGGCCAGGCTCCATTGAACATTGAATATCTTTTCCTAGGTGGAGTAGAATATAAAAGATAAATTTGCAATTAATTGTCAGGAAGTGAGAAAACCTTTTAAGCTTGTTCATAAGCCTTTCTTACCCACCTGGTGTTGTGGAGAGGCTTCAGCAAATGGAAATTTAAAATGTAGAAGTTTGTGCTAGGTATTGAAATTGGTGATCCTCCTAATGAGAACGTAATTCTCTGACTGCAAGCTCCACGAGTAAATCTCAGTCTCTTGCCGAAACAGCAAATATGCGAATATTAATATTGGTAGTACTGTTAAGAAGTGCTGTATTATAAGCACTGGAAAACTGTAGGATTATTTGAGAGACTGGAAAGTAAAAATCTGCTCCTATTGAACTATTCAGAAAGGGTTACAGTAGTGGGCTGACAGCATTCTTTTGGAGGATGCCCTTATTTGCTAGGCCATATTTCCTGGAAGGATAAACCCATTCAGGATCAGATTAAAAGCTCTACAGCTATCAGCTATATGAAGCAAAGTGCTGAACTGGGACAGTTGCTCCACTGGAACAAAAGTGTTGAAGATTTTGAGGAGGGGGAATGAGCCAGACAGCAGCCCTGACAGCAGCCCCGGCAGACTGGGTATCACTTAGTCCTTGTTCCCTTCCACCCTTAAGGCACTACAGCTGTGGCTCTCAGGTGTCTCTGCATTTCCTGTAAAATAGGCTTAGCCTTCCTCTTTCAGGTGGATACCTGCACAACTCAAACCATTCTTTGTCCACTGTCAAGTTTGGATACCAACATCTGACATCTCAGTCTCGGCATACTAAATGACACGGTGCCAGTGTGTGTCATCTAGAGCCAGAATTCCTTCCCTTCCCACACAGTGCCAACCTGTGAATGAGATTACAATGACAGGAAGGTTCTCCAGGAGTTCCTTATGGATTTGTCACCAAACTCAGAAAGAGATAAACAATACTCTGTTAAATATATGCCCATAACCGTGCCCCAGTCATGTCCTTCAATGTTGGCATCCTGAAAACGGGTAGGAGAAGGATGTAGTAAAAGTGGCATTGAGACAGTAATGTGCAAAACTGATGCTATGAAGTTGAGTGAGTCAATGAATATTGATTTCAATATGTTATAGAACAGCCAAAAATGGACAGTGTTGAGTTATGCCAAAAATCCAAACACAAAAGACAAATGAGCTATGCCAGACAGCTCTGGCTACCAAGACAGCAATCCCCAGAAAAATAATAAGATGGTGATGCAGACTTCAGCTGACAAAAAATTGTAATTAAATTAAAACCAATCAGTGTGACACTATGAAGAGTAGCTCTTTTCAAACAAACCTTATTTTATTCCCTGATGAAAATGCAAACTTTGTGCTACCGATTGAAAGTGCAGATGAAGTATCTTTTACTAAGAAATCTTAGATTTCTTTTCAGGCACTGAATCAGTATTACAGAATACTTAAATTAAAAAAGCACCATGCAGTGTCAGAAAAACAGATGTCCCATAATTTAAACTCTGCACATTGATCTCAGCAAGTAAAGGGTGACCATCAAATAAGATTAAGCACAGAGCTTGACAAAGAGTCTAATACATCACCATCTTCATCAATGATATGCTGAGCATAATTGCTGACAAGACATGCAGATTTGTGAAATGGCAATTAATGGCAAGAAAAGGGAAGATTCAAAGCTCTTGGTAAGGTAGGCCCAGTCTAGGAAGATGCATTCTAATACAGTCAAATGTCAACCATAAATACAGACTAAAGCACGTGTGCAGCTTACATAAGAGAATTGTGTCCTTGAAGGAAGTCCTAAATACACTTTATGATTATAGAGGAACTACATTAAAAATTCCCCAATTTCCCACAAAAGCTAATGCCATCCTCGAGAAAGTGGGAACTTCACCTCAGTCTAAGGATTATTACTTTGAATTTTGTTATTTGTTCAGTTCTGTTGTCAACTTTTAAAAAACAATATTAAAATACTGAAAAGAGATAGGGATAAAACTCTGGATGATTTGAGGGCTGAAAAAAGTGCTTAGTAGCAGGAATCTAAATCAGCTTAATCTCTCTGGTTTTTCAAAAGGAGACACAGCTTGATTTATCAAAAATGCTTCATTTCCTCCAAGCAAACAAGGCCACTGGGAGCTACAGGGCTCTGCATCCTAATGGTGAAATGCAAAACAAGCACCAATTGCTGGTAAGCCAACAAATTCCAGTTAGAAAAAAGACCAATGTTTTTACTTTTGCTGGTGATTATCCACTGAGATAAATGACTGAGGAAAGTTCAAACTTTTGATGTTGTCTAATCAAAATTAGCTGCAGATATTCCAGAACAGTTTTATTTGAAATGCATCTCACTGGACACAGTGCAGTTGGATCTGGAGCGAATGTATGGGCTGGAATTTGATTGGTGGTCAGATAATAAGAGCTGACAGTTCTTTTGTCATTAAATCTTCGTCATTTGTGGATATTTTTAATTATGCAAGGAGGTGAGAAAAATGTTTTATTTAAATAGTAGCTTAATATCATGTTTAGTTAGCTGCCTAGGAACATACAAAGTATCCTGTCCTGTGGATACTGATTGTAGAGGAAGAGAAACTCAGGGCAAAATAATCCCATCAGTCAAATTCAGCTCGTTTTTTTCAGTTTACATGCAGTATTTTAAGTCCGTATTTGTCCTCTCATCAGCAGTTGGTGCCTGTCATGCATTTTGCCCTTAGACTACAAAGCCCCAATTCCTATTGGTTTTGTTTGCTTGGGGGAAATTTCCTTTTTCATGTGGAATTTATACTTCACTTATTCTCCTACTTGTGACATAGATGTTGGCCCCTGTTACTGAAGAAAACAGTAGGTTTTCTAAAAGGATGCAATGACATTTTCCAGTGGTCTCACTAATTAGAATACTGCTTTGTACCTAAAATGATTTAATTCATGTGACAGCCCACGCAAAGTAAATAAAAAAAAAACCAACAACAGCAACAACAACAACAACAACAACAACAAAACCCAAAAAAACCCCCAAAAACCACTGTGAAAGAAAACGAGAACTTGATAGCTAGGTTACGTAACATTTTTAACCAGCAGTTTTTCTAGAAATTAATTCAGTGCTGAATTGCTAAATATCTGTTTTAATTTTAACAGATATAATATGGACATCAATATTTTTTGATTGTTTCAGACCCCAACCAATATGTTATAACACAGTCCCTTCGTGCAATGAACATCTTAATGTCCTTTTACAAGGCAACTTAGAGTATAGCCCTGTTTGTAAAATCTTTTGTCCTTGTCACATCTGACTTTTCTACTGAATCCAAATATATGTGAAATAATGCATTCCACATTTGTCATCGATGTGTTGTTGTCTGTGAAGTGAGAAACAGAAATGTACTGGTACCATGAATATCCAAAGTCACATCACTGCTTTTTATAGTTGATAACCTGAGGACATATGAATAATAAAAGTGTCTTCAAAGTTCTGGTAAAACATCTGTATTCAGAACTATGGTTTGGCTTTAATGAAGTCAACAGGAGCTATTGACTGAAATTTAGCTGTGTTGCTGCTGTGTGATGATCCTGTAAGGTGCAGAATGCTTTTGCTTGATCTCAAAAGGCATGTGAATGCTATCTTAACTTTAAGCACTTGGATTATGGCAGGCAAGAACTAACCACACACTTAGACAATACAGTTTCTGGGGGTAGCTGGCATCGCAATAGTGCCCAGTGCCTTACAAGATGAGGCTGAATGTGCTTATCTCACATTAAAGAGAGGCTTTCTACTGTTAAAGCAGGCATTTAGAAGCCTTAGAAGGGACTCTGTAGTGGGTTATTCTAGGGGGAAACCAAAGAGCCTTAGTACTGTGCATATCAAGGGATTGTGAAAACTGAGGAGTGGGTTAAATAAAGACAGGCTGCAACCCACTGGAGAAAAAGGGCAGGATTTTGGATGTGCTGTGACAGGTGAAAGTTAGTTGCTGCTCTCTTTCTCAATTTAAAGTGGAGTGCCAAAATAACTGATTAGCTTGGCTTTTTAATTTCTAATTATTTTCTAATTTTATGAATAGAAGATCAAGGTAAGTAGGCAGCTAACTGAGTGTTGAAACTTAATTGTATTTACCCATGTAAAAACTACGATTTATTTTAAAGTAGTTTGTTTGTTTTGCTCTAATTACTCATTTGCTGTACTGGATTACACTATGGTAAATGTCACCTGGATTTTTTGCCTCTCTCTTTTATAATGAATAATTTTAGAATGCTAATTTGTATGTGCTTAAATTCTTGAGCTGAGACAGCTCTTTTATCATCATACATGCAGGAAAATAACACACAAAACAGAAAAAAAAAGAAACTACTTCTGTGTCTCCATCACACAAAGACTTCTGATGTAAAAGGCTATTGGCTTTTTAGTGCTGCCAGGCTTCTTATACTTGCACAAACATTAACTTCCAAGGACACTATCTTAAACTGTCTAGCCTCTAACAAATACTGATTTAAAATTCAGAACACACAATGTTTTGTGAAACAGAAATTTTAAAAAAGTTATATAGATCATATTTAGCATAAGCACTATGTGTGCTTCATTTCTCAGTAGGCAGGTCTCATTTTCTAGCCAGCAGCATGCAGATGGTGACTGGGAGCTACCATGAAAGGGCACTGGGCTGCCTTGTTTTGGGGAGAAATTTGTTGATATGATAGGATTTTTGCTGAATCATTTGCTGTTGCTGAATCAGCACCTTAAAAAAACGGAAATATCCTATAGGAATCTTCTAACTGGCTCTACCTCTGACTCCAGGTCTCATCATCCCACCCCATAATAATCATAGCCTGTACCTTTCTGTGTGTTGCCTCCTAGTCTTTCCTACAACTCCCTCTCCCAGGCCTGTATCTCAGAATCTATATTGGTACTTAGAATAGTCTATAAAAAGCTCAGTTGACTTTTCATTGTTTTCAGAAGGTAGTGCCTTCTGGAAAAGCACACAAGTACTGCAAAATCACTCATCTTCAGTGCTGTTCTTTTCATGTTTTTAACATAATCCACCAGATTTTGGTAGTTTGAAAAACTAGGCATAAGCATCTCTGAACCACCCAGAATATATGATCATGCCCTAAACCAATGGCAAGTGAATTTTCTTTAGACTGAAAAAAACTAAATGCCTGAGCTCATCTGCAAGTTTAGTTTTCAGACAGGCAAAGAATTTGAAAAAAACTTTGTAGTCATTACAATTAGATCATAATAACCTTTTTATTTCTCTAGGTTATTTTAATATAAGAATGAAATTAAGTTTCAATCTGATTTCATTGGTGTCCATTGAAGATTTGCCACTGATTTCTGTAGGAAGAAGGTTTTGTTTTAATTATTATACAATTTCAAGGCAAATATACATGCATATAAGCAAAATGTACATGTATATGAGGAAAGAGGGTCATAAAACATGGAACCTGAGGGAAAGCCTGTATATCTTACTAATAGAAACAATATTTCTTCAGTTTGCCATATTTTTATGTAGAAAAACTTCAGGGATACATTCTAAAAATGTAAATCTTTATAAATAATTGCTCTATGGTAATGTATATTTGAATTTGAATCTCAGGGAAACTTTATGCTGCTGCTAATGATCTTTGTGGTGACAAAGGCCATTGTTACTTAGAATAAAGGGAAAAGGGTGTTCTCTATACTGTAGTCAGGAGCACCAACAGGCAAAAGCATACATTTTAATAAAAAGAGGAAAGGGACGGAGCACACCCGCAAGCACAGATGCTTTGCCCTTAATTTCTGCAACTTTGATTTTATTCAGAGCATTTAAGTTCTGTATCTAGCAAGAAGTTCTGCTTCACTGCTAATTAGGAGTAGACCCAGTAGATAAGAGAGATCTAAATATGTGTCACAGTTAAATGAAGAGAACAAAACAAGAAATGTTTTACCTTAAGCCTAACACACCTTGAAATGGTGATTGACTGCACCTCATCTATAGAGATAAGTGATTCGTTCATGTATTTATTATGGAAAAGTGCTTCGGACAACTGAAGCTATCCCAACATTAAGAAAATGTTTTATCCTGGGGCACTCTTAAGAGCCAAGGAAGGCCACATGATAGGGGTTCTTATCATAAATGTTATCTCACTGACCAGACTAATTGAAGAGGTTCTGGATCAACTTCCCTGAGAAGATGAGAATACATTTTTTGAAGCATTACTGTCAAACATGACGTTGTATTTTGCAAAAACTATTTATGTGTTCATTATTCCAAGTGGAGGATTGACCCTGACCAGTGGCCAACAACCCACACAGCCACTTGCTCACTTCTCCCACTCTGTACCAGGGGGACAAGGAGAGAAAATAGGTAGAACAAGAGTGAATCCAAATAGCTGCAAATCCAAAACACAGCCCCATACAGGCTGCTATGAGGAAAGTTCACTCCATTGCAGCCAGATCCAGTAGAATCCAGCTCAATAAACACCTTTTTCAGTGATTAAGCCACTCTCCTATGTGAAAGATGTATTTTCTTACCCTCTCATGTTGAAATTGAAGCTATATTGCCCACTTCTCTCATCAGTGCTCTAAATGCCAAACTGCTTGATTTGAGCTTTTGTGTCTGCAGAGGCCTCATTGAGTTTGTAACATCACAGTGAAACTTTCACAACTAATACCTTAGAGATAATGGCATTAGCATTTCAAACTGTAGCCACTCAAGGACTTAGAAGTGTAAAATTATTTAATCTTGATTTACAGTCTAGAGCACTCTTATGGACAATTCCTATGTTGCATGTTTTGTGCTTAAGTAGCCTGAATACCTGTGTGACCAAGTGTGCTGATGAGATATAGGAATATATTACAGATAAATGACATTTCATGCACTTCAGTTGGAAAGTTTCTCCATTTTTTAAGATGTTCCCAAACATTGTAGAAGTTGTGGTGTTATGAGAACTTCAACTATTTTGAAATAGGAGATATATTTTAGGAATGCAGAGTAGAGACAGAGGTATAGCCTTAGTGTCACTTGAGCAGAAGTTTCCCAAGACACAGTCCAGCTCAAAAATCACACAATTCTCCAAGCATCTTCTTCAAGGACTCCTTACATTGTATAGTTGTATGTGTGCACTTAACCCACTTTGAAATCCAGCCTGGTAAGTTCCTTAATACCAGTAATTCTCTTGAAATGTTCTAGAGTTTAATTAGTTTTACAATTAAAAGCTGCTTAATGCTTTACTTTTGAATGTTGCTATGGAGTTGGATTGTTTATTCGTTTTTGATCTGAGAAGGAGACTCTGCCCTTGTATAGCTCACTTAAAGTCACATCTTCTTGTCTTTCATGATCTTGATGGCTACTCTTTGAGATTTCACCATTTTTCCATTCTCTTGTAATGCTGGATATCAGTGCAGAAGCAGTTGTAATACTGTGAAACAGAGCTAAGGTAGTATAATCTCTTTGTTACTGCAGTACCACACTTATTTACATAACTAAACTCCAATTCTATTGGTTTTTTAGCCACAGCATTACCTTCAATGCTTATCTATTATAATTACCAAGCCAGTAATGGCATCCCGTGATGGACTCTAAGATCCCGTATGTGCAGCATTTTTAGTTCCTGAAAGTTTAAATTTATGTATGTATTTAACTGCATGTTTCTTTGTCTATGTCCAGTTTACTGATTAACCTAGATCGGACTGCGTTGGTAACTTGTCTCCAAATCTTTCTGTCATTTGCAAGTGTTGTTGGTAATGCTTTTGTATTTTTGTTTTTCCAGGTCACTGATTAATGTTAACTTGTAAAATTTAAGAACAGATCCTTATGGGACACAATAAAGAGACACCCAATCAATTAGTGTTCCTTTACTGCAAGTATACGTTGAAACCTATCAGCCAGACTTGAATCTATTTTATATCTGCAGTACTGATTCTTATCATTCCAGGTTCATAGCCAAAATGTCACGCAAAATGAAGGTAGATGTCGTGCGAAAAATGAACTGTACTGCATTGCCAATATTACTTTTGATAAGCTAGATTATAAATCCAATGATAAAAGATGATTTGGATAACTGCATTGGAAACACCTAGTTTCCACATATACATAACGACTGGCAACTCTTACATTGTCCCATTCCCTTAATTTTTTTTTATACAAATTCCATGTCAGCTGACAAAATAACCTGGTTTTTTGTCCAAAATGGATGTCAGGCTGACAGACCTGTAATTCCTCAGGTTAGCTCACTTATTCTTTTAAATATTGCACAACACTACTTTTGTTGCAGTCCTCTGGCACTTCACAACTTCCCACAGCTATTGAAAATAGTTTCTAGTAGTTCAGTGACTCGTCAGCAACTTCTGTCAGAAGTTATCTGAACACATCCATTTAAAAATGCCTGCCCTTTGGAGCTGCCACTTGATTTCCTTCTGAGTTGGGAAGGGAAATTGCCATTCATCATCCTCATCAACACCGTCATCATCTTCTGGTATGTATACATTATGTGTCTCTTTCCCAAAGTACAGAAAATGAAAACTTATTAAATGATTCTTTCTGTTCTGCAGAATCCCTTCTAGCGCTGATCCATCATCATTATCCTTTTTTTTCTTTCTTTTCCAAAATGCCCAGCTTCTAAAGTTTCTCTGTTACCTTTTGGACTGCAGTATCACCAAAAAAAAAAGGCATAATTTCACTTTTTCCATAAGAGGAAGGCCAGATCTAAGCAGAGAAAGTGGCTGAGAGGGATTACTGGGAGAGGCAGAGGAAGGCCCAGCTCTGCTGCCCAGCTTGTCTGTGCTTATTCTGGCAGGCAGAGCTGGTTGGTGTCATGAAGGGCAGGAGCTGACACACGAGGCAGTAGCTGCTGCTGTGGGAATGACAGCTCCTGAGAGTAGTGGTCAGGGCTGCTGGCATCCACATTTTAGGATCTGCCAGGAGCAACCAACCTGCTGCCCCAAAGCTTTCACCCTGCCCTGAATACCAGGGCCCTTCCCCCCATCTGCTAATGCTTTTGACTAACTCTGAGCCAGCTCCAGTTACACAGCTCCCTGTGTAGCAGATGGCTGGTGGTGCTGTGTGTTCAGAAGATGGAAAATCTCTAATGGGTTTGCTCAGAAAGATTGCCCAGTCAACATTTGGCCACTTGAGTCATTGTTGTGCCTTTAGTTGTGCCTACAGTTGCGTTTTGCATTGAAGAAGCAATAGTATTTTGTTTCTCAAGGATGGTAAGCACAGCAGTTTTCTCAGGGGAAGTGTCTACTCCAAGTGTAGTGTTCTGATACACTCTATGAGAAAAGAAAGAAAGATGGCCATTTGTGGTTAAAAAAACCAACTTCATAGCACTCCATTGGTAAGAGACAAAACCAGTTCATCTGTCTCTTGCTCTGTATACATACGTGAACATACAGAAGTGCTTCAGATGTTTTTCATTGACACTGTGTTTTATGTTCATCAACATCTGTTAATATGAATATCCACTCAGAATAAAACATTGCTTATGCAAGAAAAAAACCCTACTAATCCACTCTAATTAAGTTGTCAAGAAAAAAGTGGTTTGCAGAGATCTCGAGAAATGTTAAGGAAACCAGAAAGCTTTCTGCCTTTGCATTTTCTTCAGATTTGTTGAATTAGAGTGCAGGCATCATGTCAGATGAGCAGCAGTGCTTGTGAGAGTGCATTTATCAAGTCCTAACAAGAGGATGAAGGAAAATTGAAATGCCATTACAATCTTATTCTTGGTTAAAAATGAAGCACTAAATTTTGCACTAATTCATTTTGACAGATGATATTCTGACAGAACTGACATCTGTAACAAAATGTGACTAAAGTGGATGCAATTCAGGAAGTGATGTTTCATTTTTTTTTCCTAGCACTATGATGTCAAAGTAATAGATAATTCAGAGTTGCATTTCGTCTTAAATCCATTTATCTTTGATCATCAATACTTTTTGTTATAGGCAGACATCTACTTACAAAAATAGCAAAATCATTACCTTCTTAGATTGTAAGAAAAATGAAGTAATTAGTCTGATTAATATTGCCAAGGAAAACTGTCCCATCTAACCTCTATTCCCTGGCAATGTGTGTGATAACATTTTAAAGTATGATATTGTTCACAACCTTTTCTATCTCAGGTTGGATTTTTTCATTGGCAATGCAAACATTATTCTATTATAACTGCTGATGAGACTTAAGAGAAGATTGAGTGCTGTGGGGGGAACTCTTGCAAGTCACTTTTCTATAAAACTTCAGTTACAGCTCTCTTTGGGGTGTAGGGTTGAAAGCAAGGCTGGCAGTGAGTGTTCCAACAAGATATTGCAGAGGTATTTCAGATACAATTATTACTCATGATTGTTTGCTGGTTATTGAGATAACCTCTAATCTTCGGCTGAGAAGTGCCAAGTGAAACTCATCACACCAGGGTTTTAGTCCAGATAAAGGCCCTGCTGTTCCTGAGCTTTTATTTAGATGTTACGATGAGGCTTCTCTAATGTTCACTGAGCAAAAGTGGTTACAAGGAAAGCATCAACCACAACTATTTTAGCAAGCTGTACAGGGCACAAAGCTGCCAGGCCACTGCACTAGTTCAGAGGTCGATTAATGCTTACATGAAGAGAGGTGATTCTCTCTGGGCAGGTGTACTTGGAGTGTACCACCAAACTTGGTCCCAGTGCCACTGAGAACCTAGCTACTCAGTTGTCTTTCTGAGAGCGTTTGCTTTTCCTCCACAATTGAACAATGAAAAAATCTTAATGAACAGAGAGGACAAAAAGGATAATTGGATACAGTTCCTTTGGCTGCAAACTGCTATGCAATATATTATTTCCGAAGGTTCCTGTATGTTAATTCAGTAAACAAAGTTTGCCTGTTTTTCCTTTTTTTAATAATTGCAGTAAAGTATCAGATGATGCTTTAAAATTGCTATATTTAAATACCATCTTTAAATAAGAAGTTAAACTTACCCCTAGCAGAGTCTGGTGATTTAAATTTTTTATCTGATCCTATTTTGTTCCCTCTCTAATCTCTTCATTTTGTTTTTAGCATGTCTTATTAGTTTGATATGCCCACTTTTTTAGCTAAGGAAGACACAATAAGACAGTTTGGAAATACTGTCATTCTATATTGTAAGAATTCTCGGAGGCATTGTATAAGCCTGCAACCCTCATTTTTTTTTCAGCGATCATTTTCTTGAACCTGTGTTTTTGAAAAATAAAATCAATAGATATGCAGCCCAGATAATTTTAGACTTTTTTGAATGGGCACCATGGAAAATTTTGTTTTCGATTTAATAAGAGCTTGAAATTTCTCAGAAAGCACTAACCCAAGATTAGGGCAGACAAACTATTTAAGTAAAAATGGAAATCCTTATGCAAAAATACTATGCCAGTAGTCATCAGCCTTTATTATTGTTATAGAGTAAAGCGTTTTCACAGAATCACAGAATCACAGAATATTCTGAGTTGGAAGGCACCCACAAGGATTGAGTCCAGCTCTTAAGTGAAAGGCCCATACAGGGGTCAGAAAAATGAATGCATTGATATATCTTTCTCTTCAGCTGACCTTTAGCAGACTTCAAAAGCTTTTTGCAGGATCATTTGTCTTTTCTGATTCTTTGGTAATTTTGTCTTGGCTCTTTCACTCATAAATAAGATGTATTTTATGGTTTTCCAGAGTTCAGTAACAATTTCTGGGGTTTCCTTATATTGTTCTTAGATTTTTCCACTCCATACACTGAGGGTTCTTTTAATTAATCTCAGAAGATAATTGGTTTATCTCTTAGGTTCCCAAAAGCCTATGAGTGGGCCTTGTCAAGTGCGCCTGCTGCACTGCTGTACCTATCCTGGAGATACAGTCTCATCACATCTGTACGGACAACAGGCACTCAAGGAATATATAGAGGAATGTTGGAACCAAGAAAGGCAAAAGTGAGATGGCTCCTGTCTTCTGTGTTGCTGATATTTATTAAAACCTCCAAACTTACACAACCTTCACCTCTTGGCCTTCCTTTGCATCAAATTGCAACAGCATTTGGAAAATTGTCAGAAATATAAGCCCCAAATCCCTGTCTTGTTTTTGCACTTGTATATATGCATGTAACCCCAGATTCAATCAGTGAAATCTGCATCCTCAAAACAGTAGTTTTTTTGTCCTCACTCTGTCATTTAATGTGCTTTTCATCATTTTATAAATAGTCAAGTTATAAAAGCTGAAAATTGAGGTCTGCCTAACGTGTCTCCTTCTCATAGTATGTTAATATGTATAACCATATGCTTTTCTGATTATATTAAAACCTGGGCAGATGTATATGATAAGATTGTAGTTCATCTGGAAATACCATAGCCATGTGAGATATATTTTTGAGGATAAAGCTAATCTTAGACACAAAATCTCATACACATAAAATGCAAAACCTAATTGTTGTTATATAGGAGGGACGATTATAGAAAAGTCTAACAAATGTGTTTTAAGTTAATCAAATTCTGTCTGTAATTTTTAGGTTCATTGTTGCCAGTGATTTTGCAGGAAAGGGCTTGCTCATGGTTATGCCAGTAATTCCTGTCATCAGGCTGACATTTCAAGAGCAGCCTTCTGCATTTGTACTCACTCTCCCAGACACACCAAAAACACACTCACACCCTCCACTAAGCCCTGCCCCCGGTAAGGAGCTGCAGTGATAGTGAGAGACAGGCCATTGCATTACCCAAATAGGCAGTCCAGACAGCCTTTGGTGAGCTTCTTTCGCTCTCCATATGGGAGAGCAACAGCTTGGAATGAGTTGCTTTGCATTGCTCGCGGAATTGGTGCATATTGCATACATGAGGGAGTTTCTTATCTCCTTATTCCTCTGAGTAAGTATCCTAGAGGGGTTTAAACTGGATCCATGAAGAAAATAAGCTGAAATCTGTGACAACAATTTATGTATGGTCTTATTTATCACTGACAGTATTTCCTCTCTCTCTTCCCCATTGATGTTCTGTTTGTGCAATCAGGAATTCTTGAGCTGGATCCTGATGGCACAAAAGGAAATGAACGGTGGCTGATTTCAATTTACCTTCTGAGGCTCAAACAGTCTCAAAGGAGATGGAAAAAATTTGCATTCAGACCATATTTTAAACAAAAACACTATTTGCTATTTTTTGAACACATGGATGGTGAAAAATATACCAGCATTTTAGTAACAGAGAAATACTGCTGATAAGGAAACAGTTTAATGTGTTCTGCACCATCTAGGGGAATCCCGGTCATGTAGGTGGGATCTGCCCAGCCCTTGATCATCTCTGCTGTCATGTAGTGCAGACCCACAGATACCCTGAAATTCCCTATTCCAAGCAGCTCTGGGTTTGTTTCCTCATACAACTACATACAGAAACATCACCCTTTTAATACAATTTAATCATAGAGTCTAACAGGAGAGTGCTCTTCAAAATAGGGTAAGGCAAACCTCATCTAATTAAAGGTGTCCTGTAAGATCACTGTATCATGATCAGCTTCTCAAAAGACAAGTGCATGCAAACCATAGAAACAAACTATTCAATTGTGTGAAAAAGAAAACATTTACAATTAATAAAAGGGACATATCAGTGCCATCCAAAGTAGTTTATGACTTGTATATCTCTTAGTTACATCTTAAGAAGAATCATTATTTTCTTTCTACAACAGCAGGTGAAGCATTGGCATTTTCTGTGCTATTCTGATGAAATCTTGGTTCTGTACTAACAATCATCAAATCTAACAAATATTATGGGGGAGAGCAGATTATGTGAGACTTCTTTGAAAGACTAACAGATCTTATTTTAAGTGTCAGAAATGCTTTGTTGGAGAAAGAAAGTGTTTGTGTGAAACCTCAGTGGTATACAGAATTTGCAGTGGCCTTTGCACTGCTGATTTTTTTCTCTAAGAAGACCCATTTCTCCTCTGCATCTATTTAACATTTTTATGAACTTTTTATGAGCTTGCTGTCATAAAGACCCTCTCTTTTTTGTTTTCTTCTCTTTTAACACTTGGCCAACTTAACACCTCTTCTTAATATCAATTTGTGTCTCTGAAGGTTAATGGTAATTACATTAATTAAAAGAGAAAGTGAGCTTTTTTTCTGAAAAAAAAAAAAAAAAGGAAAGAAAGGAACAAGGAAAGAAATTATAAAATGTCCAACATAATAGAAACTGGAAAATTGGGGTTTTTTAATCTCACGTGTTTTGCTATCAGCACCAATTCACTCATTTATATTTGGATTAGATAAATGAAGTTGATGATAACCTGAAAACATTCTATGCATCTGAAAGATTCAGTATCTTCTCACTCATTGTTGCTTACATCTTGTCATAGAATGTTATGTTATTTCATACTGGAGGCATGTTAGCGATGTCAGGTTATACAATGCCGAAATGGAATTGTAGTGTCTTGTATTTTTGGATCAGAGAGAGAAAGAAATAGGAAGAGGAGAAGGAAGCTGGGGGAGAGAAAAAAAAAGTGTCAGAGAGACAGATTAGGTAGAAAGATATTCACCACCCTTGTGGATCCAGCAGTGTCTCGTTTGTCCTCTTCTTCTGGTCTTCTTGGTGGTGGGGGTCCCACGAAACATACAGTTCAGTGGAATAAAGTACATTCAGGTATCTGTGGGAACGTGCCAAGCACCTCCCCTGTGCTGGGGAGCTTTACACTCTCTTTTGCAGCACACTCTGGATCTGTTGCAACACTTGTGGATCAGGTGGAAGGCCTTAGGAATGAGTCTAGGGGATGTTTCAGGGATCTCTGATGGTTTATTACCCTTTTAAAAACAAGACACCTTCCTCTTACGTCAATGTCCTGTGCAAATGTGACATTCCCAGGGGCTGGAGGAGTTTTACAACTGAGCCAGTTTGTGTGAGGGAGGACTCTTCATAGGGTCTGCTTCGTATCTGGCTTGTAGCCTCTGGTGATGAGTGTTCAACCCCTCTGTACCAGAAGTTTTGCCATCATACACACAAAAACTCTTCTCCTCCTCGGTTGGTAGGGAGAGTGTGCAAACCTGGCCTCAGCAAATGAGTCTGGCTGAGCTTGGGGCAGGCCTCCCTTCCTCAAACCCAGCCAGAGCTGATTTTCAGGACAGCTGCTGGGTTTGGCTTTCCTTGTGGATACATTCTTCTCCTTTAGCCTACTTTACTTCTCCTTAGACCTGAGATAATTGAACAATAGTGCCACCTTTATTTTAACTCAAGTTCCTGTCAAGTGTCTTAACTCACAGTCCAAATTCCCAGAATCCAGGAGTAATATTTGGAGTGGGATGGTGGTGACAGTGATGGTGAGAAGGTAGACTTCGATGGTAGCAGCCTCTTAATACAGTTTGCCCAAAGTCCTTTGGTGATCTTAATAGTGTTTAGGGCAATTATGACTTTTAAGTGTCTTATATACCCGCATGGTGCCCAGTCCGAGCTTTAGGGATGGATTTTCTGACACTCTCAGTGGCAGAAGTACATCTGTTGAACTGCTGTATTCCTCCTTGTCAAAAAAAGATTTGTTGCTGGAGAGAAATATATGGAATATTTTAGTGTACAGATGAGACCTACCATACATGTCATAAGACCAAGAGGCATCTATGTCAATCATTTATTGATTCAGTCACGGCAGAAACATTGAACACACTGAAAATTGCTCCTTGATGAATATGTTCATCAAAACTTCTGGCACACGGCAGGCTGTGCTGTTTCCCAGTGCTGGAGTAACCACATAGACAGGCTGAGGAGTCCCCCATAATGTTTTTGCCAAGAAGATCACATCTGCACAGCTGCAGATGGATTTTTCCTGGCTCTGAGCTGTGAGATCAGAGCCAGCCATGTCAGTGCTGCCCTTTGGCCACTGTCAAGGCCAAAATCTTTGCTTCTTCGCTGTCAGTGAAGTGCCAAAGCCGAGGCCAGCAGGCCACCCAAATCTGCCTCGCGCTCTGCCACCTCACAGCCCGCTTTGGCAGTAGTTAATACAGTGTTCCTGGAGAGCTTGTACGCAGCCAACTGTGCAAGCATGGCTGCCTTGCCCTCAGTAGCTGCCGCTTTTGGATGTGCTCAATGTATGCACAGCCTCGGCCGCTGTCCCTCCATGTCACACCTGCCACTCCACCATCTGTGGGCACCTGCCTCCCCTTGCTCTCCTCCTTCTCATCCCAAGTTGCTCTCTCAAAAATCGGGACACGGTGTGGCAAAGGAGCCTGCCCTGCCACCAGCCGCCCCTGGGAGCTAGGGCCGCACAGCGGCCAGGCTGCCAGCAGCCCCATCCAGGGCCAGCACAGCTGCTCTGCCAGCTCTGCCCTGTGCCCAGGGCATGGCACCCTTGGCCACTTTGCTAGTACCCAGTTTCTCCGAGGGCTTTGGCCCTCAGAGGCGCAATTTGGAAAAGACAAGGTGGTGGGAGCAAGCAGGGCTGTGTCCAGCTTCCCTGGGACATGCAGGCGCCTGCGGTTATTTTGTGGGCCTTTGACAGAGGGCCGCTCCTTGCCCTCAGTGCATCTTTCCAGGGCAGAGCAGCTGAAACCATGATGGAATGACATGCTTGGATTCAGATTGTTTTGAGCTGGGAACAGAAGGCTGCTGGGACCTTCTGGATGACCATACAACTTGTGAGTACCCAGAAGCCATTCTTCAGGAGGTGTCTGTAAGCCCTGGCTGTAGAGAAGGCAAAACTTCAATGTCTGCAACGTTTGGGAAAAAAACCCAATATTTTTGTCTTTCTCCATGAATTGTCTTTTTTTCTATTTCTTAACCTGGCAAAGGGTCCTTCTGTTTTCCCTCCAATGAGCAGCACTGCCCACATTTCCTCAAGGATGCACGATGATTTAAGAACTGCATCAGGAGTGCTACAAGACCCTCCTGCCAAGTCCTAAGGCCTCCCCCATTAGGTCCAGGAGCACAGGAGGTGACCTGGGAGCATTCCTGAATGTGGAAATGGGTGCGGGTTTGGGAGGACTCGGCCTGTCCAAGCTGTCATCCCTGGGGTGCAGCCTCACAAAGAGGCACGGGTGCAGACCCGTGTGCAATATCTCACTATCTCATGTGTTCGGGCTTATCACTTTCTCCTACTTGCATTTGGCCATTTTTTTCTAGCTGTCAAGTGTGCCCTTCTGAAGTTCCTTCTTTTATATTACCTCTGTGGGAGCTATGTAAAGTAAACTACTAATTTGTTCGTTACTTGTGGTAATTCAGCTTCTACATTAATTTCCTGTGCTAGCTCTGCCGGGGTTCTCAACATTAAGTTACCTTTTCATATGCAGATACTACGGTAGCCGTTGGGAAAAGGTATTTCAAATGTTTCACCATTCAGCAGCAGACGTGACATTGAACTTTGTGTAGCTCAAACATTTATATTGTGTTAATCTTTGCAGTTATGAGCTCAATTAAAAATGCTAGTATGAGTATCTCTCCTCAACTTTATTTCTGAGACAACCTTTCAAACTTAAGATTTGAAGTTTTTTGTTTTGAATTTACTTCAGATAGTATTGTGAAATTATATTAGTTTTCATCAAAATCTTTAATGGACATGTAAAGCAAGGCAGACACTGTTTTTTTTAAACATATTTAAATTAAACCATAACTATTTCTAAAATATAATAATGTTCTTCTGAATAATCAGTCTACAGTATTCAGGGATTTGCTAAAGCATACATCAAAAAGTTTATCTTCTGATTTGCGAAAAACTACAGGATTTATTCCAATTAGATGGACAGTTTCTCTTGTGATGAATAAGATAAGATTAGGCCTAATTTTTTATTAAAAAGACTAAGATTTATTACTTACATGTTATTCCTGATGCAGTATAATTCACATCTAGAGCTGTGACTCACATAAATGGAATGTATCAGTGTGTAACAATCATATACAAGCTAAAACTGCCTTGAAGGTCATGAACATTTAATTCTGGGGTTGTACTTCAGTTCAGTAGCTTTTTTGTATTTTTTTCAATGGTGTGTGTTAACAGCCAGTAAAGAATAAAATTTAATAGTTCATTTGTCTCTCTTGAAACTTAATAAACATCTGATAGCTTAGCCACTGAAGTAGCACTTCAGTAGGAGTAGGTCCAAGCGCTAACTCCTCTTTCATAAGAAAAAAAGTGCAAAATACTCCTCAGAAAGTAACCTCATTTCTAACATACTTTCCAGATACCTCCTGAAGCCATTGATAGTGCAGGTTATTGGGAAGTGGTCATAGTACGGCTGACTATTTATGGAGCATTTAATGATGCATGACCTTGTAAGTGCCAGCCCATGAAAACATACAATTTGTGAGTATCTTGGGTCACTGAAATAAAATAGCCATCTTTAACGCTCAAAATTATAGGGAAAGGTCAGAAACTGATTGTTGTATGTCCTCAGGTTCAGAAAACAGATAACCAGTTGAAATATGTTTTTAAATTTTCATTAGTTCTATTATGTTCAAACTCTCATAGTAGCGTACTTGTATGCATGATTTTTGATTGCTCAAGGTTTTAAATCTTGTGCTTGAATGTGAGCTAACCTAATTGCAAAACTGCCAAAGCATGAGCAGAACTGAGGATATACTTCTTTCCTTCTTCTTGAAATGTCTGCTCATATTAAAAAAAAAAAGGGAATATTTTTCTCCTACTTTGATGTCACTTCTGGGTATCCTTGCTACAACTACCTTTGTAAATGATTTTACTAACTGTAATATTCACAGAAAGTTTAAACCAAAAAGAGATTATTTTAGGGGTTGAAACTTTATTCTTATGTTTACTTTCCCCAGACTCATCAAGAAACATAAAATAATATGTGAGACTTTTTTCTGCCTATGCCAACCAAGAGAAGCAACCAACAGTTAATGTTAGGCATTATTAGATTAATTTTAACACTTTCTGAAGAAAACTGGAAGCTCCTCTTTATGTCGTAATCAGAAAGATGAAGTTCAGCAAGCAAATTTGTTAAAAGTACTGTGTATTAGCTAGGTTTGGAACTGAAATAGTTTCATTAGAATATAAACCTCTCAAACTCCTCGTCAGATATGTAATAAATAACCACTGGGTGTATGCTTTGAATACATTTAGGGAAAAAAATGGCAAGATACCACATTTTGGCATTTGTCTTATTAAGGGAATGTCATTTAGCACTAGTAGTCTCATTACTTCAGACTAACTTCACCTGTGGCTGTATTTCTGACAAGAATATCAGTGAGTTGTTCAAGATGTTGCACCTGCTGCTTTCAGGATGAAGGCTTAAATATAACCACTTTACAGAGTGGCAGAATTTTACCTTTTTCTGTGTCTTCTTTACTGAGGTAATGCGTCACTACGGTGAGCTGTTGGTAAAATGTACTTACTTTGTAATGAATGACAAAAAGTAACATAGCATTTAATAAAATTATGTGAGTTTTCTTATATTAAATAGAATCTAACTTCTCTAATTGTGTTAGGCATAATGTATTGTTTAATGGATGTCATAATCATCTAATTTAGCATTTCAGCTTTTAAATTTTCTTTTTCCCTTGTACTCAGTTTTGCTTAACACTAGAAAATGAAAAAAAGACTAGTCTGGCCTTGGCAGCTCTCTTTGTGCATTTCTAGAAGGGCCTGAAGAAAACAGCACAGGTGGCTGAGATCTGTAGTGTACCAAAGATGACTCAGTTCATTCATTTAACATATCCTTCTGGCCTTTGTAAGGCTAGAGTGCAGTAGCTTGGAAATCTCTGATGAATCCAGAAAACTTTGCTAAGCTTAGATTAAGATGGAGTGCTTACGGTGTAGTTTCAATTTCTAATAATGAGTTTTCCTCTCCGTAGCTAAAGAGTGGTGAGGCCTCCATCCAATACAAAGTCTTTTTGACAATGTCAAAGAAACATTTCCCCAGCTGTTTAAGGGAAATGCTGACTTCCAGAGAGCCATGGGTAGGTCTGGAAGGCAAGGTGATGGTGGTAAGGAGGACTTTGATACCTACATGTGGTAGCAGGTTAAAAGCAACTCTAGAACTGAAGACATGGGTAGCTGTACCCAATCTAGGTAGCAGGAAGCAGTGACCAATCCAGCTGGTCTTCAGAAAAGGAAAACCTCTAGTGAGTAGCAGTGACATTCAACCTGTATTAAACTGTTCTTAGGGGCCAGTATTTGCAGGACTTGTTTCTCTCTTCAAAGCCATTGTACTTAGAGAAATTGAAATAATCACTACAGCATTCTTTTTAAAGCAGTTCTTTGTTTGTTCCTTCCTCTGTAAACCACTTAGAATGAAATAAGAGGTTTTCCTTTTAAGCTTTGCAGGTTGACTGGGATTTTAGGTCTAGTTCAGTTTGTAATTTGGATGTTTTCTCTGCTGTTTTGTCCTGTCTTAATAGAATCAGACCCCATGTCCATGCAGACTTCTACTTATTGTAAAGTGGCCAGTACTTTAGGGTTTGTGAAGTGCTCTCATAGCCTAACTCACCTGCTTTGAAGTTGTCCCTTAAAAACACCTGTGGTGAAATTTACTGAGTGAAGGAAGATTTCTCAACATAATTTTCTATCTGAACTCTGAAAAGAAATTGTGTAGTAAAGGGCTTTGGGTAGCAAAGTCAACATTAGGTGTAGAGAGTTCACTGAAAAAGAAAAAACAAATCCTATTCGGAATAACTGATAACTGGTAAAATGTAGCAATAACTGACGTCAGTGTGATAGCCTTGAAAAAGATATTCTGGGAAACACGAAAGTGTTGGATCCTTGCCCTTTTCCCAGTGACAAAGAAGTCTGGTGGAGGCTGCATCGTGTCCGTTTGATGGCCCTGGAAGCTGTGTGCCAGCAGGGCTGCTTTCTATGAACGTAGCATTTATGAATTTCACCTGGAACATGAGGAATTTGATATGGCCTGCCATACAATATTTCATAGGGACTGATGTTATCCCTCCGCCTCAGTTGTATGAGGATCCTCAGTAAAGCTATAGGCAAGGCCTGAACCCATGTCATGGATGTCTCTTGACAAATTTTGTTAATTTGTGTTTTAAGGGTTCCATTCATACTTTCAACTTTACTGCCTACTTCAAGGCATCACTTGGGATAGACCACAAAAACATACATTGGCAGATCCATTCCTAATTTTTTTTTTTTTTTAATTAGTCTGCTACCTTCAGCGAATAAATATAGACTTTGACTTTTATTTGTAACTCTCCCAATCAAAGATGTGGACAAATAGATGTGAGTGGTTAAATTATTACAACTTAGAAAGTGACTGTTTCTCATTTCAGATACATTAGCTGATTCTGTATGTGCTCCCAGCTTGTTTAATGTTTAAACATTCTAGTTTAAATCTGATGGCTGAACTTTTTTAGTTTGTAATGTACTACAAGTATACACATGATTATCTAATATGGTTATTAACCCATAAGAAATTCATTAAAATTAGAGAACTTAATTTTTTTTCCTTGTTTACTGATGCTATTCAAAGATGCTCCTGTGGCATAGAGAAGCCACACAATATACCATATTATAGGAGAGAACATTGATGCTCTTTTTGCCTTTTTTTTTTCTGTTCAGTAGTCCAAAACTTTCCTGTCTTCTCAGACTTGTATTTGACAACTGTACAGTTACTGTCCTATTTAATATTATGACTAGTTTTTACAAATTATTTATTGCAATGTGTCAGGAGCTAACTTGATAATTAGATCATGTCCTTGCTCTCCTCTTCTCAAATAATTTGCCTTTACTTTAGCGAAGATTTTAAATAATTATTCCTTGCTGTTATGTCATGCAGTCCTCTTGTTCTTATCTTATTTTCTCTGCCAAAAAGCAGTTAATTAGCTGAATAAAAGAGATGTCTTGCAGTGAATCAATACTGAACACTGAAACAGACTTCATACCTCCAGCAATGTATTTAGAAGCTTGGGAGACATGAGCAAACAGATCGTAATGTTGAGAGAGGAAAGAAGAGGACAAAATAGTTTCTCATCTGTTAATTTGAAAAGGGGAGCTTTCTTGCAATATGACTTGCCTCTGTAGTACCCTGTGGTGAAACTGGGTTTTGTGGTTATCTTATTTGGTGCATTACCTTTGCTGTGTGCTTGTAGGGTATATGGGATTTTTTGTGTGTGCGCTTTTGATCCAGGTTGTGGTTGCTGTGGTTTAGAGGAATAAACACAGCAAATAAGTTCCTAGTGGTGAGCAATAAGTGACCTCACCTGAAGAGATCACTCATGGCCCAGGTAGGTGTAGCAACTCTTGGTCCCTAACTTTTGTCATTTTAAGCTCGTTGGAGCATTCTTCCAGGCAGAGTTCTCTGCTGTGGGTTTTGTTGGTTTTGTAGGTGTTTCTCTAAATGGGTCTTAAAAGAGTAGTTGGTATTTCCTATTGACACTGAAAGCACGGCGAGAAAGAACAGTCTCAGTCTTTCTCTTCAGCATTATGGTCCTTAAGATTTTTTTTTTTTTAAACAGTGCTTAGCCTATATTTCAAGGAAATATTCTGTTCAGCTCAAATATGAATGACTCATATTTTCTTATGTTATTGCAGAAATAAATCAATGGCTGATTTCATTCAAAAATAGAGATTATGTGGGACACATTGTTTTGTTTTTAGGCCCCCTGAAAACACAACACACTGTTATGTGGCTTGGGAAGACCCACACAGACATTCTATGCGTCCCTTAAGAAAACAATCTCCAGGATTCTCATAAGTGCCTCATTGCTGAGCTGTTTCTGCTCCATTTCATAAATGAAAAACAAATGGTTCTCTTGATAAAGAGAATGGAGACAAATTTGTGAAACAGCTGTAATAATAATAAAAAAGAATATAAGCCTTTTAAATGGAGCTCATGGGTTCTGCTTCCCACACTACTAAAGTGTTAATACAAACAAGTAGTGCTAGTTTCAATGTAGCTGTGGCACAAATGTAATACTTACTGGCCCACGGGAGCATTTTATGAGGCTGAATTTTTGTTAGTTTCTTCTTTTGTATGTCTTCTGTTGATCAAGATAACATCTTTGATTTTTACTACAGCATCTTCATGTTTTTGTTAAGATATTTGATGCATGGAATGCAATGAGTGAGAATAATTACCACTATATGTAACTCTCAGCAGCACCTTTAGATATGCGGATGCCTCTCAGAAATGGCCTTATCTAGAATTTTTGCAGTGGTGAAGCAAAGCTTCCTTTGGCACTGAGAGAAAAGTACTATGAAAATCCTCTTTGTAAAACTGCAGTCATGATAGGTTTAGAATTTACCTTTATACTGCTGTACAGAATCTGCATGAAGCATATAAGGAAAATATCTGGTTTTTTGAACAGAGTACTAGTTGAACAGACCTTGAAAAAAGTTAAAAAAACACAAAGTATTGTGGGGCTCGAAGTATGTTACTGGCTCACCTAGTTTTGGGTAGAGGTCAGAAAGAAAATCACAATAATAATTATTTTGCCTTTCACAGCTGATCCTGGTGGCAAAAGGCAGTTCCAGATAAGATTAGATCTTTTATTCAATGGCTCTTTCAAAGGAAGAAAAGGTCCTAGCCTGGGACCCTGATGTAACTCTTCACTGACTACAATCATGCAGAGATTACTTTCATTATGTTTCCCCCTCTCAGCTGTTGTCTGTGTGTGGATTGAAATGGATGTACCCACCAAGCTGGTACAGATGGCTGTGTTCTTCGCTGTTGCACAGAATTAATTGGTGTTTTCTATTCCATATATGTCCTTACATTGTCCATACCCCAGTAGCTGAGCGCATTGGACAATCTATGTAACATATGTCGCACGTTCTTTTTCTCCCTGATCCTTTTCCCTGGAGGGGAAAGATGGGCAGCATGTTGTCTTGCTCTGGGAGCATGGCAAACAGATATCAGGAGAATGTCCTGGGTCACCAAGTCTCATCTCTGGCTGTTGCAGAAACCTACTTTACATAATGCTCTTGTGAGCTGAGCAAGCTCCAGTCAAACATCAGATTTCTTTGTGCTGCTACTGGAGAGCTGTTATGCTACTTTAGTATAAGGATTGGAAATCTTTCATTTTGAGCTGCAGATTTTCTGCCTTTTTTTTTGCCTATTGCATCTTGTGTCCATGTTGTTCTTGATCTTAATTAGCTTTTTTCCTTCTAGACTCTCTGTCACACTTACTGAATTTATAGATACCAATCTTTCTCTTGGCATATGTTTTGGTAGGCTGTTGTACTGTTAGTACGAGTTTGACTGTGTTTGAGATAATTGTTATTCCACCAAAATTAAAGCTGAGAAAAATCATTCCAACTGGATTTAATTTTTCATTTCTTGCAATCATTAACTTGAACTACAGCAGAATTAATGCTGTACTGATGTATGACAAAATCCTTCCTTAAATTTTGGGTAAGAAACCCAATGGTTTTTTTAACATGCATTGCCTAAATATCTAATAGGATTCAGTTTAGTCTTCTGTCCCTCCTTAGGTAAGATTTTGAGAATAATCTCTGGTTTAAAAGGAGTCTGTGTTGAACAAAGTTCCACATGAAATTGGGAAATATATCCTTCCAAAGCATTAAGTGCTTGCTAATGGCAAGTCAGTGCTGAGGTTGTCCTACCTCAGTCTAGGACCTGAGGCAAGTCATCAAAGCAGTATGGCTCAAACTGTACTGCTTTGGAGTAAGTCTCCTGGTGACTGCAGGTCCTGGCCTATAAATACCTGGAAATGCCTCCATCTGTGTCATTCTCAGCATATGACAAGGTCACAGTGTTTACCCAGGTACAGGGCTGTGGGATGGGGCTGCAGTGCTGAGCCTACGGGATGGGCTTCTTGGTGGTGAGTTCCCACCAGGCACAGATCTTCCTCTCTCCTCTCCTCCCCAGAGCCATGCAGGACTGCTGCTCCAGAGTATGTCTGGCTCACAGAAAAAAAAGCAGAATTGACCTAATTGCTGAACATGATGTTGAGTCACAGGCTAGAAAAGAGGCCATTCTGCTGCACTTCAAATTTATGAGGAACTAGGGCAGTTCAGTGCAAAGGACTGGGGAACTTCAGTTTTGTGTTTGACACTGGACTTGTCAGGTTTGTCTGCAACTTGGTATGACAGTGACTGCTATAGTGTGTCTGCATCGTGTTGATCTGTGGCAAATGATCCATGTTTCTGGAAAAATGCACGTGTTTCTACTGGATTTACACAGAATGCCTAAGCTGTCTCTTGCTGCATTTTCTTTCTGATAGCTATACTTTTGAGGAGTTACAATTTTTTTTTTTGGTGAAGAAATTTAGGCTGATTCAGAAGTTTTCCTCTTAGCAATTTGCTGTTTCAAACTCTTACTGGAAATAGGGAAGAGAGACCTCTTCAGTCACCCCTTGCTTGAAAAGGCCTGAGTCTAGAAGTGATTAGCATATCTGATTTTACTCTCTCATTAAATTAAGGAAACATTATGGATATGGATAGCATCAAATTAATGATTCTTGTTTTGTACCATTTCTTGTTACTGTTAACAGATACGAGTTTTTTTAATCCATCTGTTCCTCTTGTGTGATGGATGTTCATAAGTCCTGTGCTCATGTCAGGCATAAAATATTCAAAGAAAACTTGGGGTTTCACCTGTCTCCATAGCAGAAGGCAGTTTGAGTTTTGTAAAACAGTTGTTTTGGCTGGCTAAATGTATAGATAGAAGTGAATTTGAGAATCAGTTTTTATATGCAGTTTGTATATAGTTTGGACCACACAGTTCAAATGTTTCTGTCTTGGAAAGGGTTATTTCTGAAGTTCTTTCAGATACAAAGTCTCTTATTCTAAGAGAGACATCATCAATCCTAAATTTTAGCTGTCATGAACACGGCTTGGTCAAATCAGTATAAGTGACTTTGAAAATGTTACCAGATTAGTGTGTTTTAAATTTGCATTCATCTTTCATTCACTTTTGTGAACACGGACTGCATGTGATACAGACAGCTTGGAATTTAAATCATTTTTTCTCTTTCCTATGGCTGTTTTCTTAAACTAGCTCAACTGTGGTTTTTGCCATAGAAATGTTAATAAAAACTTCATTCTTACTGTCTGATCTGTCCCCCTTTCTACCTATCCATCCCTTGTTCAATATCCCCTTTACTCTCCGTTAAATCAATGTAAGAAAAGAAACTTGCAGTCTTCAGTTCTATTAAGACCTACTGATACTTGGATATCCTTTTGCTCCACTGAACTCTGAGCATGTTCACTTTGATTGATCTCCTTTGCTTTTCCTTCTGCTAATGTGCGGATGCTACTGGACTTTGTGGGGGGAAATCTATCACTTTCCCATCACTATCCAATTGGTTAAATGCATGATATAATCTTTTTTTTTTTTTTTTAACAGGAAATTATGGGGAAAGTGGAATGGAAGCCTTCAAAGAGCTGGCTGCCCAAGAGGGTCTCTGCATTGCTCACTCTGACAAGATCTACAGCAACGCTGGGGAAAAGAGCTTTGATCGCCTGCTCCGCAAGCTGCGAGAAAGGTTACCCAAGGCTAGAGTGGTAGTTTGCTTCTGTGAGGGAATGACAGTGAGGGGGATCCTCATTGCCATGAGGCGCCTGGGAGTGCTAGGGGAGTTCCTGTTAATTGGAAGGTAAGGCTCTGAGTGTCATTTCTCTGCCTGTCCTCTCCCTCTCATCCTGTAGGCAGGCCTTTGATTTCAGAGCTGTGCAGTTTAGGCTACCAGTAATTTCCATATCTACTTGTCTGAGGAACAAAAAGAAGTGGCAAGATGGTAGAACAGATTCTCAGGAAGGAGCTATGAAGATGCATGCCAGCTTGATCAGTGGTGATAACTTTTGCTGAAGTAAATACTAATTACTATTTTATATGAATATATGACATTGCTGTTTTTGTGCTTTTGCCCACTTTAGAAGAATGTTTCATGGACAGATTTTTAGACTTGAAGTAGGGAGTGAAGAATTCTAGTTTCAGCATGTGATCTGTGATATGTGACAAAGTTTCATGTGTTTAACTAAAGATGGCCCCTCATAATTTGAAACCCCAAATTACCAAGTGTTTTTTATTACTGGAACTTTTTTCAGTGTTATGATTACAACCTGGCGTTCACAGTACATTTTACTGTGATCTTTGCTGTTGAAAGCTGAGGCACTGATATTATGCAAGCTGGTTTGGTTTTTAAAACATCAAACTTGCTGATGGCTAAATGAGTACGTATGTGTGTTTTTTATATCACCGGGGTAACAGTGGAGATGTGTGTTGGACAGAAAAAGGCTGTTTTTATAAAAATGAGAATGGTTGTTTTGTTCTACAAGTTTATCTTTGTAGGTATTCACTAAAATGCAGTCATTTTAGTTCTACCACATACTTTATCCACCTTTCCCTTTTTGTGATAATTCTTATTTTGAGGCTTCTTTGACTTTCACCTTGATTTCTGCAATAATGTTGTCCATTTTTCTGTCTTGATGAACCTTGCTCAAATGATGAGGATGGATATTTTCTGTCTTCTCTGTTAGACTGATGTCTGCTTTAATCCTTCTATTTACTTTCTATTTCTTTCTTATTTGTAATTTTAACATTCCTTGAAGGAATGTTTAAATTAATTCCCTCAAGGCCTTTGACAGTGGTTTCCATGCCTACTTAGCTTCTGTTGTCATCTGATCTTATCGGACTTCTTTTTGTCCTGTTCTTTCCCTAGATTCTTTGTGTCTGACATTGTTGTGACTGGGATCCTCTCCTTTTGCTCTGTGCTATGGTATTGCCTTCCCCTGACTGTATTGCTCCTCAAAACCCACAGTTATGATTTCTGCAAGTCAGATAGCTAATCTGGCCTAAGGAATAGACTGAAAACAGTCAGTGCCTCTCATCAATTTTTTGTCGCAGTCTTTGTTTGCAATCTGTTTGACATTGAGGTTATATCTCTAGAAGGTTATGGAGATAAGATATAGCACATTTGGAGAACCATCAGCACTAAAATGAAACAAAGAGTAAGGCTATATTGGAAATGGTATGTTCTAGATCGTGCACATTGTGGTTCACATGCATCATTTAGTTTGCATCAATTGAAATGAATAATGGAAGGCTTCAGGAATGACATGTTTTAAGTATGGGTTTTCAGTGACTATAAGAAACTGAATATAATAAAAATAGTCTCAGTGGCAGCATCCCATGTGTTTTAGTAAATGCCCTGCAGCTTTAGGTGATGCTGTGCTTTCTTCATGTATTGTCACTGTAGCAATGTCTCATTGTTCATTGATTTTGGTGCTCCCTCTTGTTACTGTCCATCAAGAGAACCAAAGACATTAAACCTCCTACATTGAGCCACAAACCTTGGTTTCCTGTTAGACCACTTACTCCATCCCCTGCTCCTTGGATGCGCGGAAGATTTCAGCTTCAAATTTTGACTTCAAGCCCTTACCAAACATTACACTAGTCCATGAAGTTCAGTTGTTTATCTTAGAATTTGTCCAACAGTGTAGTTCTGAGCTTTTTTGGCAGAAATGCTCACCTATTAAGTGCTAATAATGGAATTTCTTTGGAAATCACAATGTACTTTTTAGGTAGACTTTTACATACCCTTTTTCATGCTGGTAATTGAGTATGGGATACTCCTTTTTAGGGCTGAATGGGTTCTGTCAGTTGTAAAACAGGCTGGTTATTGCTTTGCATAGTCTGGATTGTGCACAACAGCTGGTTGAAATAAAAAGTATTATAGGGCTTGCACATGTTCTCATGTGCTTGCAGAACTAAAAGAAAAGACATTTTCTTTGAATTGTCCTAATTAAGTGATTTTAAAAACAGCAACTTTAGCAAACTTGTGAATAAGTAAGTTGCAGTGGAACTGCAGCGCTATGAATTTGGTCATCTCTATACAAACAGAAACCAAGGCACACATTAACGTTACTTTGATGTGCTATTTAGTCTTTTTTATTCAAGTACCCAGCTAAGCAAAAAACTAAGAGCCTTTTAAGAACATTCTTTTAATTGAGGGAAGTGGAAGTGAATATGAAATCAAGATTTTTTTTCTTTTTTGCAATAATGAGCTAAACAAAGCCTTTAACTTACCCACAGGTTTATATATCAGCCCCATTTTATCAACTCCATTCTCTGCTCTGACTCACTGTAGAGAGGAAGCCTTTGCAAAGGAACACCTGGCTAAATAGTTCTCTTCCTGCTACATTCTCAGTATTGCTATTTATCAAATCAGACAGGAGCAGCTTAGCTTAACTAAACTCATGCTATCAGAAAGAGAGCTGGGAACTAAATTTGACTTCGGTTTAATCCAAAGTTCAGTCTCCTTTACTACTGGAAGTGGGAGTCTGTTATTTTAGTGAGAGGGGAATTCCTCTTTCTGAATCTGGAGAGAAGCTGGAATTAAGACAGTGCAATAGATGAGGTTACAGTCCTGCCTGAGGCAGAATGGCAGATATTCTGAAACTGATAGTGTTGAAATATAGCAGAGAATCAGTGGGAAAAATTATTAAACTATGAAATTATGATGATAAATCTTAAAAGGGACTGATAACAAAAATGAAAGAAGGCAAATCTTGATCATGGCTTTTTGTATAAAAAGAAATGCTAAAATAGAATAGGAGTAAGCAAAGGCAAAAATTATGCTAAAAATCTAACTGTACTCTTAAGGGAGTTCAGGTGATAGCTCTTTTAGCAGATATTAGTTTTGATGTGAACAGATTATGTAGGAAGATGTTCAACCTCATGTGTCTAATCACGTTTATGCAGGCCACTGGGTTTTATATTACTTAATAAGCGTCAATTAAATTTTGTGAGAATCTTGCAAGATGGATGAATCTCCTCTATACCCCCTGAGATCATGCATCAAGAAAAGGCGTGTAACTGACTTTTCAGCATCTGTATGGGTAATGCAAAGTAGATGAAAAACAAATGAAATAACTGATTTTAAGAGATACTCTGAGGTCATTGGAGAAGAGAAGTTTTTAGATAAATAGTTGGAAATTAAAATGCTCTTTCACAATTTGCTCTCTTAAACTCCTACACTCAATGGTTTGTGTAAAAGTAGGAGGAACTTTATGAAGGAAGGGATATATTAGTGCACGTGCTGTTTTTCAGTACAGCTCTTTGTAACAGACTAGGTACTGCTTTACTTCTGTAGGCTTTTTGATGCTTTCTACTCTCCTTTGATGTTGCTATATGGGCTGTTGTAAACTGTAAACTTTAGGTGTCAGTACAGTGATCTCTCCTGAAAGTTTGAATGCTTGGCAGTGAAGGTATGGTTGGATTCTCTGCTGTCAACCCAGGACATTACAGAGGGCAAGTCTGTTCTTTCTATGCGTTTAATAAAACTTATTTAGCATAGGATGACAGAGCTTTCAGGATGCATACTGTGGTGAAATTTTTTCTGGCTGCCCTCCCTCCAAAAGCCAGTATTAATAATGATTTTGGCATTTAAATTCACACTTTCTAAAATATTGACAAGGCATTATCACTGTAAGCTGTTTGGTCCTATTATCTGATGTTGCTGGATAGGTGGAACTTGATTGCATCCAAGTGCAAGAGTAAACAACTTGTTGGCAAATTGACAGAGAAATGCAACCTGATGTGGTCAATCCCTGGGGAACAGGGGGTGTGGGAGGATTTTGGCAGGCGCCTAGGGTAGTTATCACCTTCCAAAGCCTGGGATTTTATGGCAGAACAGACGTGTAATCCTACTGAATTGGTATAGCACTTGACAGAAGAATGCTTTTCCTACACCAATCAGACCCATCAGTTCCTTAGCACTGAGATTATTGACCCTTTTTCAGCTCCATCACAGCAGAGGAAGGAGGGCCTCTGTACTTCAGGACACCGTGCCTAAGGCAGAGACCCAAACCCTATCCACAATAATAATAATATCTCAGTTGTCAAAAAGTGGTAGCAGAAATTGAAAGATCCGTAACATCATTTAGTGAGGGAGGAAGAAGAATCTGGTCAGGAAGCTGGTCTTTCAGCAAGGAAGCAGGAGAAGGAAGTGACAGAAGTTTCTCACTATTTGAATCTAATTTAATTGGCAATAAATTGTTTTAATTTGCCCCACGTTGAGTCTCTTGCATGGAATGGTATCTGTTAAGCAACCTCCCTTTATGTTAACTCGTGAGACTTTTTTCTCCCTGTTTCCTACCTTTGTCCTGTTCAGTGTGGTAGCTGGCAAGCGGCTGGGTGAGCATTTGGCTGTTGATCAAGGCTACAGATGACATAGTTTGCACTGCCAAAAGCATGATGTTATGTATTTCTCTTTTATTCAGCTCTGACATCACAAATGACATAAATAAGAGTATCACAAATACCACCTCACATATGTGGCTAAGAAGACTGCCTGCCTCTTGCTCCCTGATGAGTCCCTGGTGCCAGTGGCTCGTGCATTACTGACAAAATGACTGAGAATATTCTACTGTTGATGGGATGTTCTTCATAAAGGAGATGACCATCAGAGGATATGGCGGTTGTTTTGACTAGCTGAAAGAAAGATGCTGTACTCTGCTCTCCAATGCACAGTGTCATCATTTGTCACAGGGGTTGCCCCATATTTATGAAAAATCAATGAAAAATATCCACATTCTCCCAAAAGAGCTGAATTGTTCTGCAGGGCCAATGTGTTTAATTCCATTAAGAAAAAATTAGCTATTTTTAGCTACTTAAGAGATTACAAAGAAATCAGTAAAAGCCAACAATATGTTGTCAATGGGGGAAAAAAACACTGCCTTGTGCTAGCACAGATTATCTAGGATAGATTTGGGCCTTATAAAACGGACAAAAATAGTAGATACGGCACAGTGTTGCTCATGATGCTGTTTTATGCCAACTTGCTATAAATGGGAATGTGTTAAGAAAACTGGTAGTAACCCAGCACTGCCAAATGTATGTGATTGAACCCAAACCATTCATATTCCATGTGCTGTTTTTTTGAGAGGGCAATCTGGGTGGTAAAACTCAGTGGCTCGAAAGTATGGAGTAAAGATGACCATATAACTGGCATGCTGAAAATAAAAAGAAAAATAGTAATTTAAGACCCAAAGGTTTACTTTCTATGCATTTTACTGCAGAAAGAGGACCATTTTTTCTTTCTGGTACCTCCATGACCAAAGATGTTTAGAATGACTACTGTTAATATTTCTGTTGTTGTTGACTCTCCAAGTTAACGGAAGACCGTGTTTAAATTCGTGTTTAGATGTAATCAGAGGTTTAGCTGGGTTTGGATTCAAATTTCTGGATTAAAATTGAGGTAGATTATGTGAAATGCTGAAATAATTCATTATAATTTTTCAAATGCTTTCAGAGCCTAACTGAAGTTGGCATTTAAGCAAAGTATTGTCAATTAAGGTAGTCCCACTTGGCAACATCAGACCATTTCTTGAACATTATCAAGGTTTGTAATAAGATCCACCGCTAACTTTAAAGTCTGAAACCTCAGAACAGGTCCCCAGAAAATTTTATACCTTACTCATGGTTCAGTTCGCAGTTGCAGTCTATCACCTGTTTACTGTGACAAGGATTTATAATCTGTGTTGATGAAAACAGAATTATGTGATGCAAGAAGTCTGAGCAATATTTTGTTTGCCCGCTAACCTACAATAGCATCAATCCATGTAAAAATGTGATTGCATATTAAGTGGCAATTAAACAGCAATATATTTGAGCAGAACTGAGTTTTGAGTCGTAACAAAAGCAATGTTCACTTTTGCAGAGACAAGAAAATACAAGAAGAGTACGTATTTTTTATGTTAAATGGGGTTCATGTATTACAGTGGGCAATTTTTAAAACATGAGGGTGTTCTTTTGTCTTTTCACTTCTTGCTTCTATGTGACATGAGTTAAACTAAGTTTTGTATGTAATCAAACCTCTTTCATCTCAGCATCCAGAATTAGTTTTAAAAACGTGTATTAAGCCTCAGCTATTTCTGTGTATGCACTCAGTGCTTTATATGAGGATGAAATTTACAGAAGTTGTAGGTGAGATACTGGTGCTTTTGTAAATATTACTCAATTTTCTAAAAAGCTGTCTTTTTTTGGGTTTTTTTTTTGGTTGTTGTTGTTTTTTGGGGTTTTTTTTGTAGCTCAAAATAAGAATTTCTGCTTTATGCAATAAAAAATAGGTTTAGAATAGTAAATTTCAGCCCAGGTGTCTCTGTTATTCCTAGTTCTTCACAGAAGGCTCTAACACACAATTTTCAGTATGGTGCTTACTGAAGTGAATCCACTTTAGAGGAAGCAGATCACGTCAGCAACAAGCGTGAGACTGTTCTAGCAGTCCATGTACATTCCTGCCCACGCTTCCAAGAGAGGTCCCATACTGACAGACATGAAATACCAGGTCTCCAATAGCTTGAAGACATAGGAAAAAGCCCAAACTACTCTTCACAGGCTTTCTGTGTTGGCTTCTCCTTATGATCTTTACAATTCTCTGTCTTCATGTTCCAATGTATCCAAAGACTTCTTGAAAGAATCATGTTTATAGGAATTTAAGGTTGTAGGCCATGCAGATGTGAAATAGTATGTTTAAACTGTACTTGAGTGCTTGCAGACTGTCTGTTGTAAGAAATAGAATATAAAGTTTAGATTAAAAGCAGCTTTGGGTATCTTTTGTTCTTGGACAAGGATCATATGTCACTCTGGTGTCTCTACAGAAGCTTGAAAGAAAAAGCAATATCCAGGCTATTGTTCAGAAGACTGTCATCTATTACAGAAAATAAATATGACATTTTACCAAAAGCAGAATACATATATGAGACTAAAGTGGAAGCAGCACTGATTATTAAAATACAGATTTATAAATTAGGATTTTTTAATAAAGTAAATACTCAATTTTTTAAAGTTATATGAAAGCTCGCTGGTTTAACAAACAGGATGTGAAAACATCTTTTAAAGCAATACACAGTTTTTAATGGTAGCCGTTAGTGTACCTTTTTCATAAGTGAGAGGAGGTATTGGACTAGTGTTTCTGAACATGTAGTGCAATTGATTATCAAACCAAAGGAATGATATCTTTCACTTGTTTAAGTCACTGGAATAGGAGAGGAAACAAACACATACAACTAAGTGTCTTAAAAGCATTACGAAATGTGATGCTTGAACTTTATGGGGGTAAAGCTTGAGGGTAAAAAACCCTCACAATTTTAGATTTCTTAAAAACATCTGGATTCTAAGGCATTTTAGCCTTCCTACGTAGCAAAGGAAAGCTGAGACTTAGTTCAATGTTTCCAAATTGTCTTGGCATGGATTCTGCAGGAAGAGTTATCTAAGCTAGTAAAGTCTGTGTGAATGCCAGGAAGGACCAACCTGGACAGAAATAATTTACCTTTAAGTTTTTTGCAAAGTTTTCCAACACTGAAAATGTGCAAAAAGTTTGAGATCTGCTTGTTGTCTATGAACTAATATGGATGTTAGACAATTGAATTAAGTAGTACTGTGTGTTGTTAATGGATTATTTATTAGGCAGTATATGTTTTTTCATGCCCCTGTAGAAACCAGGAGCTGGATGGCTGCTGTTTACCTGGAAGATGATGCTGTACTTTTATGTGAATGAATCATACTGAATGATGTTATTTCAAGGGTCTTTGTGTAATTTATGTAAGGTCAGACTTTTTTCAGGCATGTCTCTGTGAGGCTGGGATTCTTTATAAATGGTTAAGAAACAAAGCAATGTTTATGTTTTTCTCACAACAGTTAAAGTAAGACCCTAATAGTGTGAATAGTTTGAATAGTGTGAATTCAAATTTCTACAGTTTACTTCTGGTTCCCTTTAGTGCTCAAATACAAATGAAACTTGAAGAAGTTCTGGTGAAAACGTGAACAAAACCCTCCCTCAGAATATAAAACTCTATTATTTTTTGTCAGGTTTATTTTCTTAATTCTAAGCAGCAAATTAATCACTTTTTTTTAAAGAGAAAAACCAGAAATTGAAGATCAATCTTTCCTGGAATAATAAGAATTATTATTCATTATTATTTAAGAATAATTATTTTCATGTTTCCTGCCATGTCTTGGTATAAAAATAGATTTTTGTCTTGCAGTATTGGAATATATATCATCGACTGTTAGTAACAGTTCCAGTCTTTGGATCACTAGAAAAACATTGACAATAGGGTTAAGTTATTGACTGAAGTTAATGTAATTGCCTAGGCTGTGCCCATACAAACAACATTTATTTTGACAAGGAAAAACACATAAAGGGGAAAATAATTTAAGTTGCAATTGAAGCACCTTTCTACTGCATCCTGGAAAGGAAGGAATGAAAAGCTTTAGAGGTCCTGTGAATATTCAGTTGGCTGCACTTTCAGTGCAGAAACTTAGTGCTTCTTTAAACCTTTGGCTCATTGAGCAGAGAAGGTAAAATAAAGAGCAGGATAGGACACTGTGGAGAAAGGCTATGCATTTTCATATACTGCCTGATTTTCATTAATTTTTTCCTTTCCTTTTGCAAATGCCCCCAAGCTAATGGCCTTTGCTGGAGAACCCCGGTACATTTCCAAGGCTGGAAAATGTGCACAACTTTCAGCAGTCTGAGGAGCTGAATTCATCTGAAGGGAGGCTAGCCCTGAAGCATCTGTATGAACCTGCGCTGTGGAAATTTTAGGTCATGCAAATTCTGTAATCTGGCAGCCAAATACATAATGTCTCAAAAGCAGAAATTAAACTGGACTAAAGGCATTTGGCCCATGTTGGTCGATTATTAGTCTGTTGGTTTTCTGCTGAATTTTTCAGCCAAGAAAAATCCTTTCAGTTTCTGAGGCATAGTAGTGCTTGAGGACCCAATGATGCCAGGAACTTGTTTCACAAAGTCAAAGCTGGCTCTTTCATGTTTCACTATTGCCTCTTCAGCACCACCAGTCTGTTCTGCTGTATGTCTAAAAGACTGTGGAACTGGCAAGCTCTTGACCACATTCCACTCCAGTCATTACTTACCTGCATTTTAGTTCAGTTATTTGTACCTCAGAGAGGGAGAATCAAAAGAAGAATTTTGTTTCAAAGCCTTGCAAATTCACTGCTGCCTGATAAGTGACCTGGCACTTATTTTAACTGACTTTAAACCATATGCATTATTCACTATGAGCTATTTGTGGGTAGGCTTTGATACCTAGGGCTCATACAGTTATTTTCCATGCTGGTGATTTGGCTGTATTTATTCATTCAGTGGGGAGTCAGTTTTAAGATTTTTTCCTTCTAGCCCTCTTTGAGGTTATACTGGAAGGATGCAATGCAAGTCAGAGCTAGAAAGAAAAATATACTACTGTTGTTTAGCTTAATAGAAATGGAGTGAGTTAATTTTTTCTGCTTTGCAGAATAAAACTATATTATTTGGTTTCATTTCTAAGAAGAGGCTTAAAATCATCTCTGGCATGTCAACATGAGGATCAGGAAAGCTGCATGATAGGTCAGATTTAAGCAATTCTGTATGCAGAAATAAGAATGTGAATGTGACACCAGTTATGGTTTCTGCTTATTTCTCACAGCAGGTTGAATCATTGTGAGTTGCCATGTATAATCTATACCCTTTCTCTACTCTTCCCCTAGTGTATCTCTGAATACATACTTTTAGCTGCTTCCTTATTGTTATATATTGCTTGCATTCTTCAGTTCCTTACATACTGCATTTTGTTACTTGCATCTTCATCCATCCTATCTTGGTCTTTCTGCCCCATTTACCTGAGTCTGGACTTTCTTGAACTCTTCAGCACCTGCTATTTTTTTGTAGTAAAAAGTCTGCAGGGAAGGTATAATTTCCTTTCTGTTAAGTCATGAAGAGTTTTAGCATTTCCTTAATCAGAAATGGAGATAAGCAAAACTTTCTCTTGAAAATCTTGCTCATATAAATGAGATGCTTGAGGAACAGGTTAATTTCATGACTCTTCTGTGTCATCCTTTTACTTCTTTTGTGTTAGGCAGATGAGCACCCTACACCTAAAGCCATAATTAAATAAACCTACCAATTTAGGAATGATTTATCCTCTTTCTGTTTGTGGATGTGCAACAAGCAGTCAAAGAAAAGAGGCCCTCCCCCTCAAAAGTAGCTATGCAGCTGTGTAAGACTGGTCCTTTTGTTGTTTTCAACTGTTCTTGATGGGACTTTGCATTATTGTTGCCCTTAAAAAAATACAGGATGGAGTATTTCTTATCATATTAACCACTGTTGCTTTTACAGACCTGAAATACTGTAAAGGTAATTAACTTGAATCTCTTCTCATTATGCTATCCCCAGTATTTAAAAACTAAGTTTTGAGGAGAGGCAATGGTATGAGGGAGAAAAACTAGGCCAGGGTTCTGACTTTGGAGGTTGACAGCTGAACATTTTCAGATTTGCAAACTGAGTACATGTGAGGACTCACTAAGAGGTAGCATAATGTAAGCAAACAAACTAAATGCCAAAGTCTATTGAAAGTACCACTGCTAAGGCCAGTGCCCAGACTGATTTCCAGTGGAACACCTAGAGTACAAAACTAGAGGTGTTAATCTGCGTGCATCTCAAAGGAATTTGTCTCAGTAGGGTGATTACACTGGATGTTAAAAAAACCTTGAATGGCAATAGAGAGTTTGAAGCATTTACAAGACACTCTTCACTGTCTCTAAGTTTAATAAAAACAGAGGATGATGGAGCATAATGTTTCTCGAGAGGTCTATGTCCAAGTATGACTGATTTCTTTTATCTGTTTGCCATTATGTTTGTGGGAAAACGTCTTAGATGGGGAGACTTAAGTTATTGCACAAACAGCTATTCCAGCAGGGTAACTTTTGCCGCTGTAGGGAGATGTAAACAGAATTAAGAAGTAGGAAAGATAAAAGGCTAAAAAAGGAGAAGAGGTGGTGCTAAAATGCGAAAAAGAAAACCATCCATTATAGGAAGGCAAATAGAGTGTGGAAGTGGGAGAGGATGAGTTATAAGAGTCTGTATGTAAGACAGAGATGGAGAGTGATAGAGTTTGGGTTACAGGTAATGACTATTTTTTCTGATCCAAACTAAGATACGTTATGATACATGAAAAAGCAGAACTGTGGCTCCAAACTGAAAAAGTGGTGGACTGCTAGCCCATCAGGCTTCCACACAAGAATGCTTTTTTTGAACTGAACCTCTCCAGTAAAATATCAAGGGCTGAAATCTGTTTTCATGCTGCTGCAAATCATGAGTGACACTCCGGACAACAGTGCTCTTACAGGAAGTGTGAAATAAGAATATCTTTCTGATATGAACTGCTTACCTGTAGAAAAGAGAAATATCCATATGTTCTAGGATCGTGTTTGTCAGTGGTGAACATCCAGTGCCTGTGATTCAAAAAAAGATCTTTTCCACTTTTTTTTTTTTCCTCCTCTGTGAAGCAATGTATCTCCTAGAATACAGTCTGGCTATTTTGTTTTCAAACCAGGTGATTGACATTTCTTGTAATTTTTATGCTTGGTATAGAAATTCCAAATGTTGTGCTTGTTTAGAGCTTCCTAAGCTATATACTTTGAGTAAAACTAAGTGGTGTCTTTGAGTTCCCAACATTAGTCTTAATATAAGAGAATGTCAGAATGTCTTCTTTGTACTTCACATGTGCTGGCTTTTAATTGAATCAAGTCTTTCTAATGGAACAGGGAACATGAGTCTACCTGGATTCGTTTTCATCCTTTGTGTTAGACATAGCATCATGTTTGTCCTCATGACATTTTCTAACTAAATGCACTGTTTTTAAGGTTCTGCATGCTACAAATGCTTTGGAGAAGGGACAGTATTTTAGGTCTGTGAAGTGCCGTACAAAGAATGGTAACCTTGGTTCATAACTGAGTTTGCTGATCACTACTGCAACTCATGCAAAAAGTAACAATATTTAAAACAGAATAAAAATATTTTAGGAAAGAATGTATAGGAAAGACCAAACACCAAGTGGAAGAGGGAGATAATTTATAAGTACTTAGGAAAATGTTATTTTGATGTTGCATATGGGTCATGGCCCCACTGCTTAAGCGGAGGTGTTCAGCATCAGCATGAGCAGCTGTGCCACATGTCCTGATAACCATGGAAAGAGGTTGACTGGGAGCCTGGAGAAGAAAGAGTTTATTAAAGTGCTGTGGTTCTTTTGGACTGTATAGGCACACTGATAAAAGCTTCAGTTTCTCTGACAAAGCTCCAGAAACAGAGTCTGCAAGGCGGTGGAGACCCACCTGAAGTCATGCTCCTCCTTTTCCTGGCTTGAGGCAATGCAAGTTGTAGCACCAAATCTAGTTCTTCATCTTTTAAAAATCGAAGCTTTCCTTAAGCCAGAGTCCTTGGATTAGAAAAAACTGGATTTGTGAGCCCTTTGTAATATTCAGAGTTCCTTGTCATTGTTGATTTTGAGATTGCACTTTCCACTGAGGAATCTGGCTGTTTCATTGACAGGTGTTTTACCAGATTAAAGTTTACTTTTCCTGTTAACTTCAAATCACTTTGAGTCCCTAGACAAACAGACTTTCATATACCTGCTCCTTACCTGTCCAAATTCTCCATCTCTCTGCTCCTGGCAGCCTCTAAAATAAACTTCATACATTGTTAATGCCTAAATCTGCAACACAGTGAAAGCTGAAATAGTGGAGACACTGCAAGAATAAATTGAATTTAACATGAAACTAAGGCATCAACTCTTGTATTGGCTGTATTATTACATGTTGTACGTAACTTAATATGAAGCTCTGGGATCCATTTAAATGAAACGGCCAGAAATTTTCAGACTGAGAAGCAGAAGGAGCCTTGCTGTGTAACTGAAATCTCCCCTTGAGGTAGGAAGTGATTTGCATCCCTCTTGAAGGAGTCAGGTCTACCGATCCTTATGGAATACATGGAGAGCTAAATGATAGGGGCAGATGTACAGACAGAGAAACAGATGTACAGTGCTCTGAATGATATGTATCTGTTTTCTTGGGTTTATAATATAGGAAGTCAATTTATGCTGCAGTGGGGGGTAACTAAGGAAAAACAAACCTCAGGACCTTGATCTTTGAAAGGTATGCATCTCCAGTTGCTTTTCTCCCTGCTGTTTTTTCAAAGATCTGTACAAATGCTTCATTTTATCATCTTTCTGAAAGTTTAGTGGCTGCACTAAACATTCTGGAGGAAATGCTTATAACAACCTGAAACAACTTTTAATGACTTTAATAGTTTGTTTTCTTTTCTCAGCAGGAAGAAGAATTTTATTCTTTGCCAACCCAAACACTTTTGTTAAATCCAGAGCTGTCTCGTGTAAATTTCAAAACAAATATGCTATTTAAAAATAGAAAGTCAGAATGCTCCTATTTTGAAAATGTTGAAACTACTTCTTCTAGAAAATGTCAAAATAAATTGTCATAACATTTAACCCTCCATCATTTCCAAATTGGTGAATAATTTTGATCTTCCCACAAGTGTAATTTCTAGCAGATGTATTATTCATCCATTTTTTTAGTTTTACTAATACTTTTGAAATCCCGGCTGATAGTGACTCCACAAATCAAAATCTACTGTTATTTTCACTAGTCTGAGGCTCCATCCTGTTCTTACTGGTAATGATAATAATACGAGCCTCCTTTTTTTTTCTCTGTGACCTACACAAATGCAATGTAAGTTGTGTAGACTCAAGTCCTTAGGAGCATGGGCCAGTGCTATGTGCCTTCTCGGCATCATGGAATACCCTGTTCCTGGTAATCATCATCCGGTTTTCTGGCTCCCCATAGAATGGCTTGGCTTCAAAATCTTTTTGTCATGTCAGCTTTCCTTTTATCCTTAAGGGAAGTGTGGATCTTTGACAAAGCTATTTAGAAGATGTCTTTGGCCAAAATGCCAAAAGGCAGTGTTCTGTAATAGCATGAAGCAGTGCTGTGAAAATACAAAGCTTCTGTCTGAGACTGACCTTAGGAGATAGAGTATAAGGTATGCAGCTTAGCTGCTGGCTTCTCTTAACAATACTCATAAAAATACATGCATGAGAACACAGAAAGAACACTCCCTAAACAGCTCCCTAGAAAATAGCTGCAAACATGCATTGCAACAGAGAAGCTCCATGATGAGTGCAATGCTCTATCAGCAAAAGGAGGAGAGACCCAAAGAGGAGGTTGCCCAGCTTCACAGTCCTTTAAAGGGTAGGATCTTCCTGCAGTACCAGAGCAAGGAGAGCAGTCACGCTGAGCTGTCTACGCATGGCCAAGCTGACCTCTAAAGGCACCTCTCTGTCTGTCCACCCCCCTGTCTCTCCGCTCCCCTACTCCATTGGCTACAGGGATAAGATATATGCAAAGGCATGCAAGAGAAATCCAGGAATTCCAGCATCAGGTAAGCAGGTTAGGAAGCATGTGTACAGAAAGAAACAAACTTTTTTTTGTGATACACTTCTGCCTTTCAGGACAGAAAATGATCCTGTGCTGGCACCATCCCTTCTGTTGCTGAGAAAGGAGGGGGTTTTGTTAGTAAAGAGACAGTAACCTCATTTCTCTTACCCTTGGTTAATAGAGAGGTCCCTGCCAAAGTAAATGAGAGCTGCAGATCACCTTTTGGTGTAGTGGTTTTTTTTATCTTAGATCACTTTGGTCCTCTGGGATATGAGGTGGTTCCTCCCATGTAGGCTTCCTACTTTTGTCCTTGCGTTTCTTATTGAGGTTGTATGGGCAAGGGCAGGGACAACGTTTTGTTCTGCATACACTTGCTTAAAAGAGGCAGCAAACATGAATGAGGCTCTGGTTTTAAATTATTATTACAACAGTATGAGCTTATAATTTAACATTTTATTCTGGACTACTAAATAGCTATTTAATAGTATAAAATGTAAGCAGTAAGATTCTATTTCAGCTTAAGGAGTGACACAGAATAACATTTAGTAGGGTAGCAAAGAATGAGAAAAGTTATTGTCAATATATCTTCAACTTGACTCGAATCACGCTAATTAAAATGGCTACAACACAGAAGGGAAGAAGGTTCAGAAACAAGCTGAGACTTGCAGTCATGTAAGTCAGAAAAGTAACTTGATCAAAAAGCTAATAGATGTATTAATAAGCATTATATGGAATAAAAGGATGTTAGATGTAGCCATGGAGGAGAGTGACATAATTTTATAGCAGTGATAAAGTGTTGAAGACACTGAAAACCATCATTCTTTGTGCTTTTGTTACCTGCACTTGTGCCTTGGTCCTTGTCTGCGGGTGCAGTGAGATTTTATTTGTAATTTTGTTTCTGAATTCAGTGTAATTGAGATAACAGTTCTTTCTAATAAATAGGCCATCTATTCATGATTTTCAAGACAGAATATGTTTTTGGTCTAATCTTTATCTTATATTGTCTGTATAACCACATATTTCATACAGCTGACATACGTGATTTCCTTGTTTTAAGACTCTGTTGTATCTTACTGTTATTTATTTACTCACTCTATGCTATATTTGATGTTTTCTTTAATTTTTTTTTTT
>VZTE01004408.1:240975-255809 GCA_013397775.1 Eulacestoma nigropectus
TTTTTTTGTCTCATGCTCTAAGAACTATTCTTTAATTGAACCACCACAGTTTCTCTTATAATCTCTGGAGCATATCTGGTAGCCAAAAAAGCTCATGATATTTTGAGAGCACAAAGGCATGTCTGTACACCAAAATATTTGTTAATCAGCAGATAAATTTGTGTCAATGGAATACCCAACCAAACATTCAGAAGTGAGAAAGGGCCATTTAGTAGGTGCTTCCTTGCCGTTTCTTGAATCATATACTTCCTATTGTCTAGATTTTCATGCCCCTTTACAAAATAAGTTTAAGTTTGGAAAATACCTGCTTATATAATTACATCCATTTCTTTGTTAGAAGTAGCATTCAAGCTCTTTACTTATACATAAAAAGAAGATATATTTGTGATGCTGAGGCATTTTGTTCTGGGTAACTTTCCATTTAGTTGTGAGATGGGACTAGAGTCTCTAGGATGTGGAGCTGTACACGACAATTCCCGAAAAACTGGTTGAAGATGGGGCTCTTCTACTAAGAACTTGAAAAGTCTTCATGGTTTCCCTTTTTAGGGAGAGAAAGACCTGAAGCTGTCTCCAGTCTTTTTTTGGTACTGTTGGGGTGGGGACTACTTGACCTCAGGGAGGTGATTGATTCAGAAAGCTATGAGGGCCAGCAGTGCTGGAGGCTCTTTTGTTCTTACAGAACCTCAAGAGGGGGAATCTCCTGGGGGCTTGGTCTGTCTCTGGGTCCTTGTTCAACTGCTTTGATACATCTGGGCTCCTTTTTGGTTTGTGGTTTCTGTTAAGTGGCACAAAACATCAGATTTCTCCTATGTTGAAAACTAGATTTCTCTTGAAGCTTTACAGCCTGTAAAGAGATAGAACCTGTCACCGATGTAGTGTATTGAACTTCTCTTCAATTAATAATTTTGTACTTTTAAGTGTTAGGTATTTTATACTGGCTTCTAAAAATTAGTATTTGGAGTTTCTCAAAGGGAATGAATGTCAGAAGGAATTTTTGGGCTATTTTAGAGAGAAAACAGGACCTAGATTTATGATTGGGTTTTTATCTATATTGAAGTTAAGGACTTTATCATATTTGTAATAATAGAATAACAATTTGGCTTCACATCCACAATCAGTTTGGTATAAATACACATTGCAAATTAAGCAGAACAGAGTCATAACTTAAAATAAAACTTCCTTCCTGAATCTATTGTTTGTATTGCAAAATTAGATTATGTGCTTTTCATTTACACCAGCACTCAGACTAGGCATACATAATGCAATTGATACAGCTGGATGAAAGGGGGATAAATTTTAAAAAAAAGAGAGATGTGAATCAGTGGTTTCTTTCATAGAAGTATGTAATTAAGTAATCTTCTGCTCTGACCTATGAGAGAAACAGAACCTTGGCTGCAACTAGCATGTAAATAGCAGCCCTGTATTTTGAGGAACAAAGGATGATAGTTACAATAAAGACAGCATGTTATCAGTGTCATCATCTCTCTGTAGTTAACAACACCTGTTTCTGAAGGGTCCCTAAATGTTACAAATTTCACCATTTAAGATCTGTAGAACACTGAGCATTTGCTTTTGTTTTCCTTTTTGATAGAAAAATTCTCTCAATGGTCAATTGTATATTCCAGGCTGCCATCTGAACTAAATCTGCTGATGCTATTTTAAGTATCAGAGGCTGAGGTGCCAGGTAGAGCCTTTCCAGGTCCCACATCTCACAGGCGAGGTCTCCTGTCTCTGTTTCAGGTTTCTCTGCAGGACAAAATGCACAGTCCTTTTTGCACTGCTAGAGCCAAAAGATATATTTGGTGGCTTACAAAAGATATATGGCTGGCTTACAAATACTTCTGAATAATTCTCTTCTACCTTGAGAAGGGAAGCCAGCACTTCCTTCTTTTTCCATTTAATCAATGTCACACTAGGTCACACTAGTCTGGATTTTAGTGGTGCAGGAGAGCTTTCTGAACTGCTCAACATCCCTGGGGACACATTTTTTTCTCTGTGTTCTCAGCTCAGGATTCCTCATCTACTAAATTTCATTTCTTCCATCTTCTTCTTGATCTCTCATCAGACACCTGTCTTTGCTGGAATTCAATGCAAGTAAGAAAACCTTGCTAAGCACTTTCTTGATTACCAACTGATGTGCTCCACAGCTGTATCAAGATGAAAAACCCTGTTCATCAACATATTACAATTGATATTTGATACAAGATTCTTTTTGGTTGATTATTTAGTATAGCTATGAGGCTAGGCTTAGGTTTATGTATTATGAGGTTACTCAACCCAAAAATATTCAAACAATGCCTCCCCCACTGGATATATGTTAATTTATAAGGTGAATTAACACTTATTTTCATGTTCTTTTCCCTATGTGCCAAGAAGAGGAGCAGAGAGAAAATCAGAGAGCATATGCTAATTAACATGTTCTAGTAATGGAGTGAGCCTGTCAGTCTCAAGCATCAGGGTTTACATAACTATTGGTTTCTTTTTCAGTTGCAATTATTCTGCATCAGGTGTTCCCTACCTTTCCCTTTTCACCAGACCATCAGGTAAAAGCAGGACCTGATGCAAGGCTTGCTGAGCCCAGAGAATCTGTTTGGTGTCTCAGTGTATGTGGTGAGGGAGGGGTTGCAGTGCTGTGCTGGAGATACAGACACAGACTTATCATAGTAGGCTATGGTGAAGTAATCGCTATTTACCATGCTTTGCTGACCAAATTTCAGGAACAGCTACTGCAATGATCAGACCTCGCTAAATGCATGTTAGATTTATAAAGTAAGTATATTTATGTCTTGCATTCTGGCAAGTGTTTTGTTTATGGCAGGGTGGAGCACTTAAATAGTGGACAACACATACAATCAAATTACTCTTTTGACCTTTTAATGTGTCAGAATGCATACTCTTTAGAGACTGTTTTTTGGGTTATGTTCATACTCTGTGGCTTGTACTTGCTTAAAAGGTTAAAAGTCTGTGGCAACCATGATTTCTATTACTTCTGGTCAGACTGAGAACTGAGACAAACTATCTGAATCCTGAATTTTGTGTTTGTGGTCAGCTGCTGCTGAATTAGTACTGAGTATTTTTGAATCACTGCTTGACATTCCTAATACAGTTGATTTTTGGAAGATTTAGAGTCAATTAAAATTGGTGACCAAAAATCATGAAGTAGGAGTTACTAACAGAACAGGAACAAGTGGTGTATTTCATCCTTATTCCCATCAGCACCAATACCTGTTCTTTGTTTTTTCCAGCATGCTTTGAAACAATAAGTTTCAATGACTCTAGTTGTATCAGGCCGTGGGCTACATTATTGGCCTATTTTTAACACAGAGTTGTAAGGGCTGTACTGCTACTTCTCTTTGACTAATTTTTCTGAGTGCAAACAGGGGAGCGTTTGTTGTTTTCAGCTTAAAGAAGGGAAATTGTAATCTTTATCTAAATCTTGATAGCAAGAAAATGCTGGTTTACCACTATTATTTTTACTTTGTTTCCCTGAACACATGACCCCTGCAAATGTCTGGTCTTTTTGTAGTCTGTGAAATGGACAATGTAATGCTTTCTTGTCTTAGTTTCTCTGCAGAAGGGTTATGAGAATTAATGTGTTGATGTTTTGCTGTTGTTTTACAGTTTAGAAGATCTGTGTATCCAGATGTTATCTAGGAATACTGATTGTCCCGAGGTAAAAATATGTTGGGAGTCAAATAGATACTATGGTTATATAAAGAAGATCACAAGGGACAAATGTGTACCATCTAACTGGAATGTATAACTAATTTTTAAAATTATTTTTGGGAAAAAAAGGGAAGTTAGTTTTTGTATAACGCACTAGAGGGAAAACGGCAGAAATCTACATCCTTTACAGGCTGAACAGATCTAGTGCAACACCCAAAAATATAATGCTCCAAATGAAAGAGGACAACTGTCTTTGTCTCCCGAATAGTGATACCAAATGATATGTCAGCTACATTTGTAGCATTGACGGCTTTTTTTCATGAGAAACTGGATTCTCATCAGTAAACAGTCAATAACAGACACTCACTGGTATGGTGATCTCAGTAATTATTTTCAGTTGTATGGCTGGACCTAAATACTGATAGAAGTTTTCACATCTCGTTACCTGTTCTAGAAACTATCTAGTTCTTATGCATATTGATTTTTTAGAAAAGAAATTATTTGAAAGCACAGAGATGACTGTCTTAACGTAAACATTTAAGTGTTTGTCAGCCATTATATGGGTTTTATTTGTTTGTTTGTTTTAATTAAAAACTCCCTCTCATCAAAGGAAAAAGGTGTGGATTTGAAGAAAAAAGTATAGATATAAAACTTGGTTCTGAATTGAAGTACCTGGTATTGGCAAGAAATGTGCTATCAGTCAGTAATAAGAAATGCCATGTAAAACAATTCTAATAAAGGCTACAGTTCTGGATAATGGTTAGAGATGCAAAAAGAAAAGATGCCTATCATCCAGTTGTCTTTAAATATTACTACTAATAATAATATTAAAAGAAGTTGGCTGTGTCCTGGGGAAGCTTAAGAATCTGGGGCATTTCATTAGCAAGAATGATTGCGTTACTAAGCTTGCTGAAGTTTTTATTTCACCGTCTTGCTGGAATGCTTTTAAACTTAACACACAGTTCCCTTTCACAAGGGAAAAAAATAAGACGGGGGGGGGGGAAGAAAAAAACTCCTGAGTGCACTCTTTAATAATGTAGTATAACTTTTACTTTATGGACAATCACACTTTCTACTGCCAAGGCTAAATCTGGAAGAGCTGAACATCTGAATTCTTAGTTATTAAAATTTTAGTTCTGAAAATGAATATGAAAGAATGAATCTGGTCAAAATTCACTTTCCCTTACCCTAGCCTCTACAGGAAAAAAAAGTATAAAAAAAGAATAAGTATTAAGACTCTTGGCCAAATTCAAATAGATTTGTCAGACAAGTAAAGTTCTTCAGAATTAAAGTTTGTGTCAATCTCACCACAACTGACATCTGTGCAGAGGGAAAATCCCAAAGCAGTGTTCTTTAGCTCCACAAGAGCTAAAGTTACCTCTTCTGCTTTCTGGCCAGGCAGTCAGCGTGGATGGGGCCGTGCTGAGTCTGAGGTCAAACAAAGGAAGCGCCAAGTTGAGGGTCTGTGGTTATTCACCAGGGTCTGTGTAGAAATGCAGAAACCAACTAGGTTGTGAATCAGTGCTTTGTTACTTGTGGTCCTTCTGGAATTCATCTGTTACTGAAACAAGCTGGTATAAATGACTTAGTGCTGAGTATCCATTAGAAAAGAATTCATTACAGTGAAATGAAAAATGCTGAGTTCTGGTGTAAGGAGGACGTAAGAAAAGATAAAAGTGATATTGTTTTTTAATATAAGACAATTAGCATTGCACATGGAGTTTACTATTCCTTCAGCTTTCCAGCATTTTATTTGAACTCAAACAAGTAAACACCATTGAAAACACTTTTAACTCTTACAAAAAAGTTAGATATTTCTTTCTTTTTACAGTTAATATTTAAAGACCTTAGTAAGACCTCTGAAATCTGAACAAGATTGGTTTCTGGACATATGGACTGATAAAAAGTGAAGTAAAATACAGTAAGAGCCTTGGCCCAAGTAAATTTGGTTCAAAATAAAAAATATTACCTTAGCCAAAACAAATTAGGTTTGTTGGCTGCTCAGAAATTGTATCCACACACTATGGCATAATAAAGTTAAAACGTGATTTAATAAAGAAAGAGGTTTTGTATCAGAGAATTTTAGTTAAGCTTTTGGCTGAATTGCAGAGTGTAGTGCCAAATGAATCTACCAGAAAGCTGGTGGAACATATACATGCATGCATACAGTCTGTTATACTAAGCCTAAACAGGAACTGAAATTAAATTCCTTTGAGCTAATGAATTCTGAAAGTGATGGCTGTTGTTTTGTTTGTTTTCTCTGAAGATGCATTGCCTTCACACACTGTGTTATCTTGCCAAGTACTACAAACTACATCTTTTGCCAGTTTTCTTGGAGTGTTTCCATTAGTAGAGTAACCTACGAAGCAAATTCACATTGCCTGTTTCAACTAATACGCTTTAGTAACTAATCTGTGAAGACATCTTCATATTGCACAAATACAAGCTGGAGAGGGCATAGCTTGATGTGTGATTAGCCTGAGGTTACCTTTTATGGCACTAATAATACAAATGTGAAAAGTAAAAGTAGATTCTGGTAAAAAAGCAATGCACGGGTGTTTAGTTGCTTCAGTAAGAGTGTAGCTGACAATTTTGGGATTCCTTTTACCAGCATACAAGGACATGATAGGTGCACCTAACAGGTTTAAATGTCCGGCCATTCTATTAGCAGAACTCAGATGCTGTATTTGGTATTTTCTGTTTCCGGCTGCTCTCATATATCAACAAGAAAAGATAGTGATCCATGTAGCACCACCCTCTTGGAAAATTATTAAAAATTGGACAGTATAGTTCCAGCCAAGCAGAACGGATGTCCTCTGCTCCGGACTGATGGGTGCTGTGGGCTAAGATCAACGTGTGGAGTGCATCAGAGATGTGCCTTTTAATTTTGTATGGTGAAAATGAGCCCAACTTCCTAGCATCTGTCCGTATGTGCTCCTGGTACAGCTATAAGTAATAAAATGTTCAATGTTCTTCAATGTCAGAGGCTTAAATGATGCCTTGATGACATATTGTTGTTCAGTATGTTTAAGATAGAATGAGTGAGCTAGATAGATGAATGGAGCCTGGAGATGACTGCCCTATGTATCATTTATCTCAGAACGTCTAGATGAGCCTCTTGCTTTATTATATGAAAAGGATTTTGCATGTCATATTTTGAGGTAAGGGCTGGTTTTCATTAATACCATTTTTGTTTGATACTTGAAATTATATATTTGCACTTATAAAGTATCGATGCTTTTGTTGTGCCTGATATGTTGTTACTTTAATGTCAGAATTCCCTGCAGTAAAATTTCAGAAACTGTGTCAGACAGAGAAGCAAAACAATATAAAAATTCTGTTCACAAACATGAGCAACTTAAATTATGTGGGACTGATCAGAAAACTATATCTTTTCTTACTGCTTTTGAGGGAGTGGTAATTATTTATAATAATTTTTGGAAGAATTTTATCAGATCTATTTGACTTGGAAAATATATACCAAAGAGCATCTGCCTTTAAAGCTAATCAAATAACAGGGGCTTCAAAATGTATGTGAATGTGAATACTTCACACTATCAATTCTGTCTTTGAACTATGAATGTCTTTTGTTGCCATACCAACAGTTTGCCTGGAAGCTGAAATCTGCTAGACATGTCTCTCTTGGATGAGAAGGACTTTTCCTTTCAACAATGTTGTCTTCCTATTCACTTTTTATAGGATAAACTCTTGTGAAAACCTGTGTTATGAAGGGTAATATCACAATGTGAAAATAAACTGACTATTTCATGTGGTATGAATAAAGTAAGGAACAATTTTGAATAAAGTAAGGAACAATTTGATATAATAATGAGTTGGGGGTTTTGCAGTGGACACGTCTTTTTTTTTTTTTTTAATCCAGACCTCCCCTACATTCAAACAGAAAGCTTTCATGAAACTTATTTTAAGTTATTCTTACCTGATGACCTGTGGGTTTCCTTTCTATAAGGATTGCATCTTCCCTAAATCTCCTGCAGTCATCCAGGCTGTAAAGGAAAAGATGCTTCTTTGCTTAGCAACCTGGTGGATATACAAATTACAGCTTCTTTTTTTGGTTCCCATGATACCTATGCAACATCCATAAATATTTTAATCTCAGTCCTAGCACAGGCTTGTTTTAAAATTTTATAAGTAAACAATGAAAATAGATATGGATGTAGGTGGAAGGTAGATAAAACAGCAGGAAGGAAGTGCTCATATATGGAATAAATCACGATGGTGTCAATGTGTAGCAATCAAGGTAAAAAAAGCTTTGCATGAAAAATTGTAGATTTTGCCTGTCACACTGCAGAATCACAAAAATCACAGAGTCAGCTGAGTTGGGAGGGACCCACAAGGATGATTGAGTCCAACTTCTGGCCCTGCACTGCACCATCTCAATGAAAACTTGTGTCATTCAAGTGGCATCTTGCAGTGAAATTAGCTGGTCTGGGTTTGTGGTGACTATATGGGACCAATTAGAAGATTAGAAGAGTAAGTTGTCTTTGAGACTTCTGAAGCCAGGGTTCAAAATCCTTTTTTAGGTTTTTCTTTTGGGAATTGGTCTGTTGGATTTTTCATCTGAGCAGATGGGTCAAAAGTGTTAGGGAAAGACTGGGATGTGCTTGAAAATATTACACGTGTGCATCTTGTTACTCTGAAGTATAATATATTCAACTATGCATACAAATACATCCTTGTGTATATCAGTATGTAGGTGACTTACATAATTTCCTGGATCTTACATGGATGCATAATTCAACCACGATAGACTTAACTTCAAGCATGTTACTGTCAGCTTTATCTCACATATGGTGTTCAGAGGTAGATTCCAGATGCACTTTGCTGTAGAAATCTGTCACTGATTTTTTTTTCTGTCCTAGAAACCACCAGCTAAGTTTATTTTTGTCTCTTCAAATGACATATGTAACCTTGTAGCCCAGTAAATTTGAGGACGTTTTTGCTTGTAATAGGCCACAGATTTTCCCCTAGGCTCTATCTTGGCCTTCCTGGAGATTTGTTTTAACTTGCAGCACTACTTTTCTAATGACCAGGTGACTATCACCTACTTTTTTTGGTGTTTGACTCTCTATGATTGTGTGGTTGTGATGATTATTGCTTTTTCTGCAACTAGTACACGATAAATAGTGTTAATTGCGTGTGGAATGAATACCCTGTAATGCTACAATGAGCTGCAGCACAGAGAAATAAAGGCACAGGGTGACAGACACGGGTCTTAAAAACACAAGCATAGGTTTATACCGGAGACTCTGGGCTGTTAAGCAGCTCTCCAGTGACCAGCAAAAGAATGAAACCTTGGCAAATTTATTATACCAGAAACAGATTTACTAAGAGCAGTTAAAAAAAAAACAAACAAAAAAAACCCCTGCAAACTGACTTGCTCTGTGGTCTTGCTGAACAATGAAGAAAAAACATGGTGTGTAGAACATGTTATCAAACCTTAAAATTACTCTAAGTAAGGAGGATAACAATCCACACTGCTGTCTATCCTGCTGGAAAAATTCTCTTCATACTGCAGACTCCCTTTCTTTCCTCCTCTCCCCTGCATCCCTTTATTTCCCCCCCTCTGCCCCCCACCAGGCTTTTGACCTTAAAAAGGTCAAAAAAACATCAAAAACATGAAAGTTTGAATATAAATAATTTGAATTGTGTATAATTATATGTATGTAATACATCGTACTACATTTTATACAATAACATGTATGTAATAAAATTTTAGTATCTTTGCAACTAGGTTAAAAATAACGGATCATGTTGCTAAGACTAATTAAGCTGCCAATAAATTCTTGGGTTTGCATATAAGGTGTCGACCTTTTGCCCTTAACAAAATTTTTAGTGTAACTGATGAGAGTTAGAAAACCCTTACCTTGCAAACAACAAATGGGCACACGCATCTAGAGAACATGGTATAACTGGTGGCATCCTCTCTGCACTGGAACCTTCTTCTAACCCTTTATAAAGGGAAAATCTGAGTGCTGCGACTAAGGCCACAGCTCAAAGGCTGATTGCATTTCGGTGGGATCTAAATCACTTCTGTTGAGTTCTCTATGGACACAGGTGATCTTATGCACAATTCACTACTAGTCTGGTTACATAACCTCTGTTATAAATAAATTACCTGCACAACCCCATATAAATAGAAGATTTCAGCATTAAATAAATAATGTGAACAAATAAAAAGGAAAGGCTGAGATTTAGACGTCTTTAATTGAACTGGAGAGGAAATATGTTTTGCAAAAGGTTTTTTAAAGGAGAATGAATTATTTTTCACTGTGTACTGCTAAGCCATTCAGTGCTATTCATTTTGGGAGATAGCATTGCTTAAATGCCATAGGAAATGCATGGTTACACAGCGATGGTACCACTGCAATTACGTGTGAGTTGGCATTTTCTCTAAATCCTTCTTTGGTAGTCACTTAGGATTTCTAAAAATATTTTCATTTGACAAAATTTATCACTTTTGATGTCTAACCACAACTGCTTATATTGTTAATTTTCATCATAGGAGAGTTTGCTATTAGCCAACAGGTTTTACTTGTATTAATGTAAAAAAGAAAGGAAAATTAAATTACACAGTCTGTCTCTTACCTAGCTGAACACTTCATTGTTGAAGATGGCAGGATGACTTCAGTGGAAACACTCGTGTAATTGTTCACCAGTGGAAGAACACATCACCAATAGAATATAGGATATTGTTGTTCGCATTTATTTGAATAAAAGCTTATATATACTCCTTAACAAGGGAAATAATCACCTAATTCACTTTGCAGAATGGCTTAAATCTTAGTAATTTATTAAGGACTAGTACACATGCATGCAAATCATACAATAATATATTTTTTGTCTGAAAATACTGATAAGTCTCTTTCTAGTAGCTTAGTGGTTAAAAAAATGTAATGCTGCTTGCTCGCTCTCAAAGTGGAGTGGTTAAACCTGGTACTACAAAAGGAAATGTATCCTTTCAACACTGCTGAGCTAAACAAAGATAGTGCGGATGTGCTAGGTTTGTTGTTTGTAATTAATGAATGTTTCCTGTGGGTTTTGGATCCATTTCTGATAAAAAGAGACAGATAAAAACACAGATAAAAACACAGATAAAAAGCAGTGTCTGCTTTGGAGCTGTGTTTCTTCCTCAAAAAAAGAAAAATGCACTTGGAAAATCTGTTTAATTTTTGTTCTAGGAAAGAAGTGCATTTGAGTATTATTATGGTAGAGTTTAAAATGCATTGTGCTTTTTTTTCCACTGTTGCTCCTTTTTAAACTGAATTAAGCTATGGAGGTACATGAAACTGAACAAGGGCAAGTGCCTGATTCTGCACCTGGGATGGAGCAACTGTGGTTGTGTGTACAGACTGGGGAATGAGATGCTGGAGAGCAGCACTGTGGAAAGGGACCTGGGGGTCCTAGTAAATGGCAAGTTGAGTGTGAATCAGCTCTGCCCTGGCAGCCAGGAGGGCCAGCATGTCCTGGAGGGCATCAGGGACAGCATCGCCAGCCAGGCAAGGGAGGGGATTGTCCTGCTCTGCTCTGCGCTGGGGCGGCCTCACCTCGAGTGCTGGGGGAAGTTGTGGGTTTCACAACATATAAAAGATATTAAGCCATTGGGGAGCATTCAAAGAAGGGCCATGAGGATGGTGAAGAGTTGGAAGTGAAGCTGTGTGAGGACTGGCTGAAGTCTCTTGGTCTGTTCAGCCTGGAGGAAACTGAGGGGAGACCTCATTGCAGTCTGCAATTTCCTCATGAGGGGAAGTGGAGGGACAGGCACTGATCTGTTCACTCTGGTGATCAGTGACAGCACCCAAGAAAATGGCATGAAGCTGTCAGGGGAAGTTTAGCTTGGATACCAGGAAAAGGCTTTTAACTGAGAGGGCTGTTATGCACTTCAACAGGCTCCTCAGGGAAGTGGTCACAGCACCAAGCCTGAGAGAGTTCAAGAAGAATTTGAACAGGGTTCTTGGGCACATGGTGTGATTCTTGGGGTGTCCTGTGCGGGGCCAGGAGTTGGACTCGATGATCCTGATGGGTCTCTTCCAACTCACCATGTTCTATGATCCTATGTTTCTATGAATATGCCTGAGGCTGAACTAAGCTTGTCAGTGCTGTTAGAGAGAGGTATAAGGACAGGAAGTCTCTCCAGTAGCTCATTTATTGCATGACAAAAATTTCTTTAATAGCACAGTTGAGTTAGATTTTTTTGCCGAGTAAATCCACCCCTGAGATAAGGTTCATTCCTTTGTAGGAGACCACACCAAGACCCTTTTACCTGTTTTTCTGTTTGAGCCTGGAGTTTCATATAGTCAAAACCAAGTTTTGGGTTTCCAGATGAAAACATACTGCATTACTATGGAAGAGAGGAAGAGTACCCAAACACAGCACCTGTCTTTTCTCCTGCTGCATTTGCAACTGCCTCCTTTATTATGTTATTCTAATATGTAATGATTATACTCTACTTTTCAGATACGTGGTTGAGATTTATCTACAAATTAAGACATCTAAAGTGAAGTGTCTGAGTTTAGGTGTCTAAGTGTGTTATATGACTGAGATGTCACTACAGTTACTGCAGAGCAAGTCAAGACAACCTTTAAGCCAGTCCAGTCCCCTGAAACAGACACATGCTACCTCAAACACCATCTAGTCTCTGTTACCTGCATTTGATTATATTTTTTTTGTAATTGCAACTTTGGCACCTAACTTGCTTATAGGCATGTAAGTAAACATGCCTCCATGCACACACATAAATTAAGGTTTCATGCTGTGAGACTGAATCGTAACTGGTATATCTGTCCTAAGATCAGGTAGCATCTTGTACAATGTGTGGAATATAGTTTGCATTGATTTTAATTGAAGTGTTTTTGAAAGATTTTTTTGAGACTGACAGTGGTGAAGTAACACTTTCAGACCTTCTATGAAAGCATGGAATCTTAGTTTCTTTTTCCAAAACAGCCTTTAAATAACTGTTTCCTATGAAATACCAAACCAAAACCCACACAATTAATTTTGTACAGGATTGTTTTCCTTGAAAGAGAACTTTTGTGTTTCTAAATTTCAAACTTACATAAGTCAAAACTAAATTCTGAAATCTGTACGATTGTCTTCTTTCACAACTGTGAAGAAAATTTGTACACCAAACCATGCAAACATAAAGTGTGATTTCATTCATGAACATATTTTAGAAGGTGTCAGCCCTGGTCCTGTATTATCTTTATTGCATCTTCTCTCCTGAACTGCAAATACCAAACATTGCACACTCAGAAAATGTGGCGTGCTTAGGGAGTATAACCCCAGAGAATATGCAAAGTGAGTTTTACAGAAATGCGGGGTCTAGTGCAGACTCAAAACCACAAAGATCTCTTAAGTATTTTCACTTTCATGTGAGATTTAAACAGGAGTCTATCTGCCTTGAATGCTTGCTTGGGGTTTTGTAAGGAATTGGAAAGTATGCATGCATCTGATAGCATCTAAATGTAAATGTGATGGAGAGGTATAAATACCACAACCTGGACTTGCTATTACAAGCCAGTGTGAGGATATTCAGACGTACTCAGTTCACTCCAGAGTAAGTCCTTCCCTAGCTGGCATCATGATCTGTTTAATATGGGTTGAACTGCAGGAAAAACTGATCATTTACTAATGACCTTACTAAATCCACTCTTCTTAGGATATAGATGACCTTTGATACTTCTGTTCTCCATCAGGTACAAGATTATAAGGTCTTACACTTTGGCTGACAAGTCATGTATCAAAACTAGAAACAAGCAAATCTCTACAGCCTTTCTGTTGCCTGGCCTGTAAAAAGCCCAGTTGTGTTTCTATAGCAACTGCAATGGGACGGTAATGATGTCATCGCCCAATAACCAGCTAAAATGCATATCACCTTATTGCAAATACTGGATAAAGATAAACATTGAGTCATCTAATTGCTAGTATGGAAAATTTTGCCACCTTCTTTAACAATTTGCTAACAAAGAAGAAAAGAACTCATACCTGGCTGGTCAAAATAGGAACCACACACAATAATTTGAAAGAGGAGGAAGGAATAAAGAAAAGAGTCTTTGTTGCCAAACTCTGTTCTTTTCAAGCATGTGCAACGTAGAATATTAATGAAAATATTTTTTTGTGTTTGTAGTCGACTTGAAAAACTTTGTGATACTAGTTATAAATTTTGGGAGATACTTGTACGTCTTTTGCTGTAAATAGTCAAACTGAGTCATTGGCATACCTGTACCTGGCTGACACTGTAGAGTGGAGCTCTCTGCATGATGTACAAGCCAAAACCAGGATACAATACTTGCTGCTTGATATTCTTCTCTGCTGGCTAGGCTTAAAAGAAAGGACTTGGTGCATCTCCAAATTTTGGAACGAACTATCATTTTCCTTTAATTATTCTCCAAAAGTCAATGGAAAAGCAAAACAAGTCAGTCAAAACTTCAAGCAACATTTATCATGCTTTATTAATTTATCATCAAGTTGATTGAATATTTTTCTGCTGAATTTGTATAGAAGACCTGAGCAACACTTCTGGTAGAATTCTCTCCCCAAGTTATGGGTTTCACTCTTGGTTATATCTTGCTGCCTGATATGGCTTCCACTGGACTGGGTATCTGCAGGCCTCCATTTTCAAGCAGAGACTTAAGACGAAGTTTCAGTCCTTCTGGTGAGAGTTGCTCACTGCTGTATGCCTACGCTTCTGGATCCGGAAAATGACTATGTTTTTCTCAGATCTTCCCATAAATCTGTTATGAAAAATCTTGGTGTTTATGATCAAAGTCTGTTTGACCCTTCCAGACCTATCCTTCATTTGTATATTCATTTCTAGAAAATTAATTTGTTATTTAATCTGTGGTACTCTTAGCCTGCTTGGTAACTAAAAATGATGTTTGGCTCTCCTATTTGGACAGATTTTTCTGTCCCCATTGTTCAAAGAACTCTGTTTTCTTTCATGGTGGGAGGAGAAGAAATGTTAGCCCTTCACTTGTCTTTTTCTATTTCTGTTGACTCTCCCAGAGAAGAAGATTTGGACAAGCTCTGATGCAAGGTGGTACACAGGCTTTCCTCTGACCACTGCAGTATATCTTCCTTCCTTCCTTCCTTCCTTCCTTCCTTCCTTCCTTCCTTCCGTCCATTCTTGTTCGTGACTTCCTCCTCCTTCC
>VZTE01004408.1:255834-322326 GCA_013397775.1 Eulacestoma nigropectus
CTTCCTTCCTTCCTTCCTTCCTTCCTTCCGTCCATTTTTGGTCTTAACTTCCTGATATTACCTTTTCTTTATTCCTGCCTTTGATCTCTGGTTTGCACTTGCCTCATCTCCACAGCTCTTAACTTCTCTCCTAATCCTGAGTCTAAGCAGTTTTCCCCAGCCTGGCTTTTCAGCATCTTTCTCTAGCCCTGCCTTGACTCCTCCAGCTGCCTTGTTTAGTTCTGCCCTGGTTTCTTTCTCTTAATATTGAATGCAGGAACTATTGCCCTCTACACTCTCTCTTTATGATTTAGAACTTTCTTTATGATTATCTCAGCATTCCCATTATTGCTAAGTCTGAGGAGAAAATACAAGCAGGGACGACAAAGTGCAAATATAATGACATGATCTTCAATATAAAGTGCTTATTAAAAACAACCAGCCATTATGTAACAGGTACCTAGAAAAGATGTTCTGTAAAATTACAGAGATATCTGTAAAATTACTGTTTCTTTATCTAACTCCCAGCATAGAGATACAGCTGCCTTATTTTCAGTATCCTAAGAATGCTGTGATTTGACCTGTGCAATTGTCAAGCCAGGAGCTTTAGTGAAAACAGACCCACATGGAAAAGCTAAGCAGCAGGTGGATCAGGACTTGAGTTTTGTGAGGAGATGTGAAATGAATCCTTAGGAATGGTGTGTGAGCAGCAAAATAAAGGCAAAGGTTGAAAATAAACATAGACTGGCAGCTAGGGCAGAAAAGAAATGCTGAAATACTAGAAAACATAAAATATGAACGTGAAACATAAATACCTTATGTTCTCACAATCTAAATTATAACGTTGCTTTAGTTCTCAAAGTCCCATGCTTACAGCATGTCCCTGACCAAACCACAGAACAAAATGTAATTGTAGAATCATAGCATGGTTTGGGCTGGAAGGGAACCGTAAAGAGTATATTGTCCAATCTCCTCCTACCTCCTCCCAACACCTTACACTAGACCAGGCTGCTCAAATGCCATTAGTATTTCACCCCTTACAGTACATCTCATGTCTTCTACTTTTTTCCACATAGTTTTTATTCAAAAATGGGTGTTTTCTCTAGATAAAATCCAGTGCAGTTGCTCTTACCTTAAGAAGAAAATAGGTAAGAGGCATATTATTCGTAGTACTGATATTTTAATTTGGTCCTTATTATTGCTTCAGCAAGCTAAACAAACATTCCTCTGCCTAAGCATCAGAGCCAGCTGTTAGGAGAATTGTGAATTTGAGGGTAAAGCTGAACATGTCTTCAGTATTAGATAGCCAAAGCATGAATTGACTGTATCATTTTTACAGTTTCAGTTAAAGATATTGTCTGTTTTAAAGATATTGTCTGGTATTGTTTTAGCAGATGCTTTATGCATTTATCTCCATGAGATAGAAGGGGAGATACTGATGTATGTTCTCCCTCACTGTGGATGTCTATGCTTAGGATGCTGAACCTTTGTCTTCCTTCAAGTGGCATGTTGTACTAGAAATCCCAGTTCAAAGGTTTTATGAATCAGAGCATAAGTTCAAATTATATAAGTTTTCTATACTTGGAAATTTTCACATGAATATCTTACAAGTCTGCCCTGCTCGGAAGAAAAATAGATCATCTAGAGATTGGACTTGTTGACCTGTGCCAAAATTTTCTCTGTGCAGTTGGATACATCAGGTTTTTCTAACCTGGAGCAGAGTTAACCCAGTTGGTAAATTGAGAATAATTCTACCAATGTTAATTGCTTCAGCTAATGAGTGTTTCAGTACTTTGAGTTAAAACACTTACAGGAATATTGATATGCTATTTTATTCTTATGGTCTGTATTGCATGAAGATTTTGTTTTTTCAGGTAAACTTTCTTATTCTGCTCTTGTAAGAATCTAAAGAAATGAAAAACCATGCACATCAGACGTCCATAATATGTGACATTTCCCATAAGTTCCTAAATGAAAAAAAAGCTGAAAATTATGTGCTGGTAGCTCATAACCACCAGCAAGATCCTGTAATTCCTACTTGTTCCGGAAATGCTCTTGACTTAGAATGTTTAACGATACAAAGTGAAAGCTTGCTGCTTACAACGTCCAGAACAATATATAGTGGAAATACAATTTTGATCAAAAATTATACAGGAAGGTTGAAGAGGTAATACGCATCTACCATGTGTACAGCTGAACAAGAGAAGTAAGGACGAAGGGTGTTTCTAAAAACCCAAACTCAATTTGTGGATTTTTCTGCACCCCTCCAATTCTCCCCATTGTCCTCCAGTTCTTCAGTCTTTCACGGGATTTTCAAGACAACTCTTAACGGTGCAGGGACTGCCTCCATCCATTTCTTAGTACTGAAGTGTAATTTCATCGCACCTGGTAAAAGGGATACCCATAGTTTATCTTACAACTCCAGAAGTTTCTCTCCTTTTCTTTTTTCCTTTCGTTAGAAAATTGTGGACAGCACTGATTAATCCTTTACTGAAGGGAGAGGCCAGAAAATTGTTAGGTGCCGCATCATTTATTTGTTCTCTTTTGCTTTTTAAATAATGGTCTTAATCTTCCTTCAAATGGACCAGTAGAACCTTTATGTTTCTTTATCCTTTATTTTTCAAATTTTCTTTTTTTATCTCTTCATATCTGTACTCCTCTTTATATTTCCCTATTTGACACCTGCCATTTATCTGGTTTTTACCAGTTTCCACAGCACCAGAAGGTTGTGCCATTTTGTGTTTGATGCTGTCACTCTCAGTAAATGGCACTTTTCACACACGTCTGGGCATTACATCCCCTTGCTGACACACCTACCTGTTCTCTGAATTGGCTGGGGGTCATTCGATGAGAGAGGCAGCTCTCATTCCTTCTTTGTGTTATTAAAGTGCTGTGTATCAGTTCATGAATGCTTGGTCCCAAGTTCATATCCCTGCATTCTCAAAAAATTCTTCATTTTTAGATGCAAACAACTTTAAAATGTCATTTGCTGAGTGATTCCATCCACTTTCCCAAGGAAAGAATACTACCAATACCTTTGCCTTCACCCTCCAAGAGCATCTCAGCCACTATATTTGGTTCCAATGGTTTGTGGTCACTAGGCTGTATCTGTATTGTTCCAGATCCTTTTATATCTATGCAAAATATCGGACAGTTCTTTCTCTCACTGCATTCTGAATTTTACATACCATTCTCAGCCTGGCCAGAAGTAGGAATTGTTTGTTGCTGTGAGATTTGCAGATCATTCCTGTAACAAGTTTTGAGATTCAGTCACGCTACATCTTAACTATAAGTAGTTTAAAAAAAAAATTGATATTTTTATTAGCATTTGATCCATTGTTTTTGACTCACATCATAATGTCCACATGCATAGGTGTATTTGTTTACACAATGCAATAACGCAGAATGGGAAATAACTCCCTCATTACTGGAATACATTTTTCAGCTTAATCTCAAACCTGTCTCCATTAGAAATGTGAGATGTGGCAAAACTGATCAGGTATCACCTGTTATACTAGTTTAAATAAATTGTAGTTTCCTTTTCTCTACACAAAAAGCCCAAACCAAGCTCCCTAATTTTGAACAGACTGTTACACTATCTTTAATTAGTTTTCAGTAAATATTCAAACTTAATAATGCAGAAGTTTAAGTGAGCATGCTATGTTCCTGTATGCCAGTGACATTTATTCTAACCTAGCATAATTTGATAGTTTTATAAGCTTCAACACAGTGTCAGTCAGTGCCTGTTCTGTATTCTCATGTAAATGTTCCTGACAACAGGAGAAATTCTTGAAAAGAGAAACAGAAGTAGGATGTTTTCTAATGGCTCATCCTGAAAAGACAAAAAATATAGTAAAGAAAAACCGGTATGGTCCTTTTGCTGTATCATCTAACAGTATTTCAGGCAATTAACTTTACAGTGGGGGCCTGAAACAGGAGAAATTCTGTTTCTCTGATAACTTCAGCAACATTTTCCAGGCAGGGATAGAAAAATGGCATTAACTGTTTACTGTGAAGGATGCTTCAGGCTGATCAGAGGCTAGTACTTTGCCATGTTTTTAATTTTGATTTAAATTTCTTTGAAGATCCTTTCCAAATCTAGGTGCTTTTACTCAATCACACTGTTGTCCACTTTACTGGAGGAAGGCTGGAGAGGGTTCACACAGCGTATTTCATGTTAGAAAACTGATGGAAGTTTCTGATGTAGAAAGGAGGACTGCAGAAAAGAAAAAACGTCCACAAAAGAGATAGTGAGAAGGAAAATTTCCTCTAGGGGTGTTTCCCAATCTGGTCCAGCACTTAGAAGTCCTATCTGTTGTGGAGGCAGTGTTGCTATGCCAATATCCTTCTGTTGTCTGATGAAACACTAGCCTGGGAGGCTGGAAACAGCTTATTTTGGCTTATATTTTAAAGACAAACACAAGAGACCTGGCCCATTTCAATGGGTCAGATCAGCTCAGGCCTCTCCCTCCCCACTCATTACCCATTCATCGTGTCGACTCAAGCATCTCTTTTCAGCACGTGTTTTTTCATTATCAACTGTTAATGTTAATACCAACCTTTTAGTTTATACTGAACTACAAATCTGTGTTCAGTATAGGCTGTTACTGGAAAGACAGATTTAACTGCCAGCTTAGAGTCAAGGATGGCACTTCACTAAAAAATCTCCAATATAAAGTCGGAATGTTATCCAATTATCAAGAGTATCAAAACACAAGTTCTTTATTTAAACCTCAGATGGAATTGCTGAGGTAGTGCAGAATGTGTTTGCTAACAGATGAGCCTCAGATTGTAAGAAGACTAAGTTAGCTGAAGGTAATTAATAATTTTATATTAAGGTAGTGTTTTGACATGTAGTTCATATTGAGATCTTATTATAATATCAAAAATGGTCTTTTGTAATTTTACTGCTACAATTTAGCTGCAATCCTTTGAACTATGGAAGCCCGAAATGTTGATTGGTGATGGCATTTGAGAGATAATTGCAGGTTTTTAAGCAGACAAAAAACACTCCCTCAATGAGAATGCAAAAAAACCCAAACCAGAGTTCACACCTGTTATGGAAAACCAAGTGACTACCATTTTGTAATTTTTCTCTGTTAAAGTTCTGGCAAAAAAAGAATCTTACATCTAGATATATTTTCTACCTCCTAAAAGGTTGTCTCATGATACGGCGAGTTCCATAATTCTTCTGATTTTCTTGTTCCACTTTAGTGAATATGCAATTGGAAAGTACCATGCGGAATGGTTCTAACTAAGAACTTCCTGGCTTGTTTAGTTTTTTGTTTGGAAAAAAAAAACAGAAAAAGAAAGAAAAAGGAGTCTTGCAAAATGTGTGAACAATCCAGGAAACAGTGAGTGAAAGCTACAAATCTTGCCCCAGATCTTGTAGCCTACTTCCAGGCTCTGGAAAGGGACTCCACTGCATGCTTTTCTTTTTAGCTTATTTTCCATACTTTAGCCTAGCTGAGGCTACAAAAATTGGGAGTGCCTTTTAAATTCACCAATGCCTTGAGACACCTGAGAACGAATACGGGCTTTTCAAATTGCTTAAACAAAGGATGTGAACCCAAGTTTCTGGCTGTGGGAACAGCTTTACCAGTAAGTGAATGTGCAAAGTGAGCAATGGCCCTGCTTAATCAGGTGCTGTCATCCAAGTGCCTGCTGCCTGCCTTGAGAGGCCCAAAGTAGGTGCCCTCTGAGAAGACCAGATTGTCTATTCCTGATCTAATGGCTCAGGAACCAAGGACCTTCGACCGCCCAATAGGGATGTTTACACCACAGCTGACAATGTTCAGATACTAACTTAAGGACTCAAAATCAGTATCTTGATGGTTTTCATTCCTTTTATCTTTTCTTCTGCAGTACAGAATTTGAATGACCACTATCATTGCTCTGAATCTGGCACTTATTATGTTGCACATGTGCTATAAAGGGCTGAGCAGTCTGAAGAGATGCATATTGACTCTAATTCCAGCTCTGGGAAAAAACTTTAAATTGTTCAAGCTGATTCTGGCAATAATTGCAGTCTGAAATAAGTCAATAGATCACTTTCTGAAAAAGTAACCACTGGACATATTACATGCTTCTTAATGGTATTGACAGTTTTATGGGGAAAATGCATGTCTGGGGACTAAGGTGCCTGATACCCGATTGACTGACCCTAGGACCACACTGGAGAAACACTGCAGACTTTATTGGACTCAATTATGACTTCTATGGAAGCAAAACAAGCTCATTACTTCTCACCATATTCCCTTGTATATTGTTTTAGATTAAAAGAAAATTGAATTGAGACATGGTTGCAACTTTTCCATTGCTGTGTTGAGAGGCCTGGCAGTGCCCAGCTCCTCAGCTGCCCATCTAATCTGTATCTGCCACCCCATTTTTCTAATGTCTCCTACAATCATTAAGGTCTTGCAAAACACCCCAACGAATTAAAAGTTGGCCGAGATGATTACAGGTTCTGTGCTATTAACAGTGTCCATGAAGATTTTTTCTAGTGCTACTGTTGCTGGTTCCACTACTGGGGCAATGACAAAATTGTACAGGATCACAGCTATAGAACTCCACACATTTACCTTCATTGCTCTCTCTTGTAGTCGCAAGAGACATTTGTCTGTAGAGTGAGTTACAGAAAGTAATTTCTGAATGACAAACAAAGGAAAAAATAATTTCCATCCTTTTGGAATAAAACTGCGTGTTTTACATGTGTTTCTTTTTGGTAGTGCTGCTAGGCATTCTTTATATTTTTTCAAAGTAGAGACAGATCCTTAGGGCCATTTGTTTAAGAACTGTTTTTAATGTATATCAGAAAAGATGTTTCTTCTTTTAGTGTTGGAACCACACCAGGGAAAGGCATTTCACATAATCCATTTTCTGAGGTGAATATATCTTCGTTCCCCTTCGCAGAAGCAAATTTTATCCTAAAATGTCATCTAAAAATGAGAATATAAGATATTGGAATCAAGCTCTGTTTTGGTGGCCATCAAAGAAACTGAAAAATGATTAAGCAATTATAGCTAGAACTGCATTTTTACACAGGAAAATTACTTTAAAGAAAGATAAGAAAAGTTAAATCCACATCAATCAATGTGTCCTGTACTGCTGTAGCTCAAGTTTGGACTTGAAAGAGATATAGGTCCATCACTTGAATACAAATTTTTTCTGGTGCAACACAATTGGTATACTTGATGATGCAAACTATTCAGGCCTAGTTGGTGAGTTTTGGCCTCTTTATTGACTTACGTCTTTTTTTTTTGTTGTTCTTTCTTTTTTTCTCTTTTTTCTTTTTTTTTTTTTTTTTTGCCAGCCTAGCAGATATTAAAATTCACTGTGCACAGAACTTTCCAGGTAGATTAAGCGAAACCTGCTAACTCTTGTTATACAGTGGTTTCAAGAGACTTAGTCTTTCAGAAGACTAGCTAGTTATTGTGTTTTCACTTGGGAACTTTCACCACCTGCAAGGTATTCTTGACAGAAACGAGATTATCATTAACCTCTATTCATCTGTCAGTATTAGAAGGATATTAAACTACTGCATAGTTCATCTTCTTGCTAGTAGATTTGATCTGTGGACTGCAATTTTAAAGTTTGCTGCTGTATTTACTCAGATTAGTTTTTATTACCAATTCTTCTTCTTTCTATTTGTTCTGCAGATAAATAGAAGAGACATTCATGTAGTTGTCTCTTACCTCTAAGATAGTTGACTTACTTGCTTAGAGTAGACAAAATATATATACATATATATCTTTGAGCTGAGGCCAGTTGAGGACATACATGTACCTTAAATGCTTTCTTCTGAAATGTTTAGCCTCTGTAGTCTGAATTGGATCAGTGCCCTGCATAAATTTTACTCCAAGAGAAGTAAGTATGCTTGTTTTATAAGCCACACATTCTGTCATGCCAAGTTGCAACCCAAACTGCACATACCAAATAAATTTGAATCACTTTATGAATCTTTCAGTGTGCCTGGTTTTTGTAATCTATCTGTCTTTTTGGAGCTAAGTAATAGCTGGTATTAATGATACAACATAATACTCATTGTCTTCACAAAACCAAAACATGCAAAATTCAGCGAAAGCAGTTTTAAGATGTTGAATACTTGATAAGGAAGAAAAGGGAGGCAGGTGGAAGTGGTGGAATCTTTGGACCCATTGGTTTTTTTGTCTTGAGAAGTCAACGCTAGTTTGTTTTTCTGGGCTTCAATTCTTGAAAAGGTGTGAAAGCTTTCCAGATGGGGGATGTCCTCCTCAGGGAGCCCAGTGAGGGAGCCCAGTGATCCTGTCTCTTGCAGCTGGGTCTCCCCAATTCTGCTCTATGAGCTCTGTGGGCTTGGTGTTGCTGAGCCTCTGCCCCTTGACAGCCTCTTCTAAATAGAGGATTAAACAGCTGGGTGGGGGGATATGCAGACAGGTCATTACAGTTTTTCCCCAAGAGGTTGCTAGCAAGCACTTCTAAAAAAGAAAATTTTGAGCTGTTTTGACCTTGGTCTCTAACAGCTTTGTTCCCCTGTGAGATGCATTGTCTTGCATGTAATTTATTTTTCTGAGTTGGTATAAGATGTCAGTTCCACTTGGCTGCACTTCTTGTAGAAAACCACTTCTTTGCTACAGGTTCTCTGTTGGAAATCATATGGTGGGGACAAGGAAGACCTTGCATGTCACCACTGTATGCATATAAAGAAGCCATTTACATGAATAGCTGATGAAGTTATTACCTTTTTTCTTTTTCTTTTTTTTTGTTCAATTTTTTTTTTTTATGTTTTTGTTTTAAAAGGCAAGAAATAACAGCTTGTCTCTTTGAGAGCAAATAACACTCTTTAAAAGCAGTTGCCAAGCAACCTACATTTACAGTTTTGCACTAAACTCTGAACAGCAAAGAACCCTCCCTTTCCAGCCCCCAAAATAAAATAAAATTGAAATAACAGATATACAGAAGACCCCCTATTCTAGTGCTCAACACATTTTTGGTACCACAAAGTGTCTTTTTTATAGTGATATTCAGAGGGGAGCAGCCTGCTAGTGTTTTGGAACAACGCATTCAGGTCAATGAAGGAGGATTACTTTTTCTTCTGAAATGCACTTGTTTACAAAAAGTTTGAGAGGGAATGCAGAAAAATTATTGATAATTTTCCAGTCAAACATTTGGAAGGAAATTTCACTGCAATCCCCAAGGAATGCTGTGAATCATGACTGTTTCTGTAAGGTATAGGTGCACACATTTTCCCCCAAGAGCCAATCTAAGCACCTTGCATGTTCTAGGGTGCTACAAGGGAGATGGCTGAAAGTCACCTGTGGTAGGGAACTGCTTCTCCCACTGTCTCACATGTTTTTTGACATGTGAAATTTTTTAGTGAAGTTTTAGATGGAAATAGAAACAGATATGTGAATAATGTGAGAGAAGTGTCAGACTGCAGAATTGCCAATGAACCCATGCGCTCTAGCACAGAAAGTGTCAAGACAGAGGTGCACAAACACACAAAATTCCTGTATCCAGTCTTGTAATTCTAGTGATTCAAATCTGTGCATCACTGAGATGTCACAATATGAGCAACAGGTGTTAGTATGTGGGATTTTGCTTTTTCAAGAGCCAGATCAGAAGGACTGAGGAGAGTTGTTAAGGTCAGTTCTAGGCATTGTCCCCAGCGCAGAGTCAGCCACAAGGAGAACATTCACCTGAGCCCTGGAATTTGAAGACGTTTCAGGATCTTGGAGTTCAGGTAGAGCTTTAAGTCTCATAGATTTATGACCTGATCTACCATTTCTCTGCTATTCCATGCAGAGTGGAATAAGCCTGTACAGAGCCCATGAACTCTTCTTTGAACCTCTGTGTGAATCACAACATTTTGTGTAACTCTATCACATGCCTTTGGAATTTTGTCATTAATTGTAATTTTCCTTCTTAGTTTTCGCTTTTAAACTGCTGTATAGTGCTTCCGTGTACAACACTGTCCGTTGCATTCTAGAGGCACATTTCAGTTGGGGGGGAGTTTATTACAGTTCCTGACAAGTTCTTAGCTATTCTGGGCTGACTGAGAAGTGAGCTCTCCAAAGATAACAGTTTTGAATGCCTTGAGTCTTCATACTACCAGGAAAAAGACAATTAAATACAAAGATTGTAGGGGACTTCAGCTGCTGAGTGCCAATATCTTAATTTCATTTTATTATCAATTCTCTTTGCTTCCTCTTTGCTTCCTTTTCCACAAGAGAAAGGCACACAGAACTGCACAGATTTTAGTGCTCTGTTGGATCACTTTTGCCATGTGGCTCAGCATTGAAGCTAAGGCTCATGGTCTCCATTTGACATATTTTAAGATTAACAATACCTTAGGCCAGAGGGTGATGGACATAGTTCATCAAACACTTGTTTTTTGAGACAGGTTTTCTCTGTAAAATACAAGAAGCAAAAGCACATTTTTGTATTGGTGTCTCCTTTTGTTTCTCTCAGGGACCATGAAGATTGTTGTTTTCACAGTCACTTCAAGGTGAACTGCATTTTGCACAAAGCTTTCAAGCCTGTCACTGATGCCTTCTTCAAATGACTTCTATGCATGGCAAATAACAATGAGATGGCTCAAGACACAGGCCTGATAAAATATTTGAGCTTACCTGGCAATCTGTCAGTGAGCTCCCTTCAAGCACACAGAAGTGCTGTGCTCTCTTGCCTCCCAGTGTCAGCAGCACAAAAGCAATTTAAGAGTTTGTGTCCCACATTCTTCATAGTATCTGTAGGCTTAGGTTGCCTTCTGCTCAGGGGAAGAAGGAGGGCATAAAATAGTAACCGAAGAGTGAATTTGTATTGCATTGCTAGGGTTTTGTCCAAGAACTTTTCAGGAAGTTTAGTGGAATATTCATAGTTAAAGAAGATAATAGGAAAGACAACAAATTCAGAGTTAGCACAGAATCAGAGTGCCTGAGGTTGGAAGTGGCCTCTGGAGGTCATTTGGTCCAAATCCCTTACTCAAGCAGGACCACCTAAGCTTGGTTGCCTAGGACCATCCAGATGGCTTTTGAGTATCTGCAATGATGGAGACTCCAGAACATCCCTCGGCAACCTATGTTAATGCTGGTTGAACCTTATGTAGCACAACTCAGTGGTGAAGAGGACAACTCAGTGATTAAATACTGTTGAATGGCACCTTTAACAACTATACAGCCTTGCTAATGCAAAGGATTGGATTAAGGACAGCCTCTCAGAATTTCCTCTATCAAATGTTTAGTCTCTTCCTATATGTTATAAAAATACTCACCAAAAAAAAAAAAAAAAAAAAAGTCACATAACTTCTTCTGGGAAGTTATGTGACACAGTTAAGACAAATAAATTAGTATTAATTTTATAAAAACATATTTCTTCTGTGCCTATAACACTAATTTTTCTATAATGATACATTTACAGAGAATTCCAAATAAATTTAAATAGTGTTTTAGTTTGGTTTATTTTTTTAAAGGCTTTCAGTGCTGCCAGTTCTATGTTAAAAATACTTTGAAGATATGGAGCTTTAACCATCTTTTTCAGCATTAAACCAAATGTTATTATCAAATTGTTCAGCCACACAGATAGTTAATTCAGTAACTATCAAGACATAGGAAACACTTTCAGGCTAACAATCCTAACTGTGCTCTATTTACAGACCCAGGTATTCTGCAGTTCTCAGAACAATTACTCTAGTTTAAAGCTAGTGTAAATTACGATTAAATCAGCTTAAAACATCTTGTTTTTTATTAATTTTTAATTATTTCCATGTTGTTCTAGGTTACAATGTAAGATGTAACCAAAAGTATGTATTCTATTATCATCTTCACAAGCTGTTAAAGCAGGTGGGGCAATGTTCAATATCTCCTACCATGACTCATCCCTGATAACTCCCTCCAGGAGCTATCTCTCTTTAATGGGCAGTCAAGGACCCATCGCATGACTCCTAGAATTACATCACCCCATTGTGAGATGTTCTGCCTAGGAGGAGGAGCCAAGTGTTCTCACCTGGATATAATCTGGGTCCGCTTCAACAGGATGACTTCATCTGGACTGCTACCACCACCCTGACTAACAGGGTGTCAGGTTGTATCCTGACTCTGTCATTGCTCTTCTACTATTGCCTTTATTTTAATTTTCCTATTAAATTATAATTCTGACGTGATCTCCTACTGGTTTGTTTTCAAACTAGTACACATGTACATTTGTCTCAAAAATTTTTGAGAGCGGGTGTTTGTTTTGAAGTGGGCAGTGAAAATAGGCGGGTCTTTCCATCTGTTTGTATCAAATTTGTCCAACACAGCAATGCAACAATAAACTATCATACTTGAGTCCTGTGAAAAATATCACAGAAATGCTATATAAGACTTACAGTTCCAACAAACTTTTTCAAATATAAGTGTGTTAGGTCAAATTCAATTTGCCAATTTTTTAGCCACATCCAACAATTTAATAGTAGTATGAGTCACAATAAATATTCCATATTCCTTGCTAGAGAAATGAGGTGTATATGTGCTGGCATACCCAGCCAGTGTCCCAGTTGAAATATTTACTCATAGTAAAATATTTAAGTCATATTGATTCTGGAGGGGTTTGAGTACATGTCTATAGTTGAGTGCTCTGATGAGTAAGTACGGATTTAAGTGTGCTCTTAAATATTCTGCTGAGCACAGACCTGAACTTGTAATGTAATAGTGATCTATTGACTAGGTCACAGAGAAACCACTGAAATCAGCGAGTCTCTGAAGGGCCATAAAGGCGTGTCTTTGTGGAGGTTGTTTGTGGGATTAGATCAATACCAAGAGTAACAAGTATTCAGCCTCAAATTAAATTCAAAGATGTTTTAATACTCATAATTTGGAATTTGTTTAAAATTTCTTGTAATAATAAAAAAACTATACTTGGAGAAAATTCTTCAACTGGACTCCTTAGAAATATACAGGTATTCTAATTTTTTCTAACTCTTAAATTTGTTGATATAGAGTGGGATTCCAGTTGCAGCTCTGGCACACCACCATTCAGCAGCTCTCTTTTTGTTTTTAGTATTCAGCTTCTATTTTTGCATTCAACAATTGTTAAAAGACAGACCATGATATAAATGCATCTATTTTTTAGCTACAGATTTTGGTAGATTATGATATTTTTACCATAATTTACAACTTTCTTTGGTTTTGTTTTCTTTTACTTCATTCCATGTGCTTTACCAGTGGCTATGTAATCTGAATATAACTTTCTATTCATTAGTTCTAGGCTGCTTCTCAGGCTGATCCAAACCTCTCTCAAGTGAATAGAAAAAGTCATGTGAATTTTGAATCTGATCCAACATCTTCATGCTCTTTAATGTTTGCTCCTGTTTAGATGCTACTGTCCAGTTAAGATTTCCTCTACTGCAGGTTATTGCTAATCAATTTTTAAAAAATCATGACTTGTATAAAGCAGGGAAGAACATCTGTCCAAAAGAGTTATCTAATTTTCTCTCCCTGAGAGTTGTCTAGAAAATGGCTATTTAAGTCAAATATCGCAAGGCTAAGTCCTCCCTGGAAATCACTCTGTAAGTGTTCCTGGGAATTTAGTTTGTTCTTTTCCCAGCTAAAGAAAAGAATAGCTAGCAATGAATTTCTCTGTACTGGTATTAACCAGAAATCATTTGCATCTGCTAGATAATTCTGTACATTCATCCCATTTGATAAATTGATTCTGGCTCACAAAAACCACTGCAGAGACTGTAACTGTTACATGATTCAGTCATTTGATTGCTGAGTGACAAGGGCAGTTCATAGGGGAAAGAGTTCATATACTGGGGGTCATCCCAAGAACTAGTTTTGTGGGATGGCTGTTCCACTGGGTTAACTCTAATTTTGCCCATTCTAATTCAGTGTTGTAAGAACTCATGCTAATAAATAACCTTGAAATCCAGATCCTTTGCCAGATACCAGTGCTGCCCAGTCAATTCATGCTCATCCCAACATTTTTAAAGATGTGCCCAAGGTATTAGCTCCTTGACTCCTGCTGATTTTAATTGAAGTACAATTGCTTAATTTCTCTTTAATTTCTATGTGTTGTTTTGAAAATCCATCCCTGTAGACTGAATGGTAAATATAAGATGAACCCTATTTGCTAGAAAATAGGCTATTCAAATTACTGGATATTGTCACTCTTGTTAGCAGGAGTGGGTTTGTGGTCATTACGATAGGAAAAAAAAAAGGTCAATGTGAAGGAAAAAAACCCTTAAACTCTGTTCTGAGTAGAACATAAGCATTTTAGCCTGATATCCTTCCCTGACTTTTATCCACTTCAAGTGTTTCCTAAACATATATAACAAATATATTAATATTGTCAGTGTTAGGTATGGAATGTACTGCTGGATAGTGTCAATATTTTGGTTGGGAAAAAAGTTCTGAAGCTGAATATCATGTCTGAAAACTGACAGAGTTACCATTTCACTTGCAGAAAGTGCTTGGATTTTTTTTTTTGACTGAAAACAAACAGAAAAAAAAGTAATAAATTCTCTGGGTCTTAATGATTTCACTCACACATCTCACCTGAGAATCTGTTTCTTTATCATAATTGTAAGCAAGTCCAAAGTGTATATTTATCAGCTGTAATTTCCTGTTAGATCCCTTCCCTAAATATATCCCTACTGAGGAAAGCAGCTGTGGAATTTGATTATTTTTTTCACAATATTACTGAGTCAAGCCCAGCAGCTTTAAAATTGGGCTGAGGAGGTGGAAGTACACAGCAACAATGCCATGCAAATAGCCTGTAGCAGTCAATACAAGAAACAGAATATTATTTCTGGACATTGCTAATTATTAATTATTTGGTATGAGTTTTACAAATTATCATACAAATTTATCAGCCTAGGCATGGTATCAATTTTGCACTCATTTACTAAAGCAAATATTTTACTCACTCACAAAAAAAAAAATTACTCATTAAGAACAAACAAAGCAGCAGAAAATAGGTGTAGGATATCAGCAGATGCTGTAGAGAAAAATCTGAAAGCAAACTTAATCTCGTGGTCTATTCCAATAGATAAATCCTATTTAAAAAAAGAATCTGTTCATTAGCATCTGCAGTAGTCAGATTTGATCTGAATGGAATAGGCCCCAATTGCATTGCCAACTCTAAGGTGATTAAAAAACCCCTGTAGGCTACATAAAGGATTGAAATAGTGTTTCCTTTTTTCTCCCTTACTGCACTTTGAATAAAATGTTTGCTTATTTTTTAAAATGATAATCAAATTTCAACAATGAAAAGGAAGTCAAAAGAAGAAAACAAAACCCAACACAATTCCTTTTGTAATTGCTCTACCCTAAGCAATACTTTCTTTACAATGTATTTCCCTCATGGATAATAAGAACCAACATTTTCCTAAACTGGGTAGATTTTCAGGAAAAAAAGCTTTCTTGAGAATTTCGATGTCTAGCTCAGAACATGAAACTAAATCTCCTGAGCTTAAGACCTGCATTTTGGTTTTGCACAGCACTTTTTTCCCATTTTGTTTCACTTACATCTTTCAAGCTTATTCTTTCTTGTCGTCTGTGGCAGTCAGCACCGAACTTTTCTTACACACAGTAATATTGAAAGCTTTGAAAGTGTCTCACATATTGGGAAAGACTTAAAAAATGCCTTTCAGTGAGGTGAAACACTGAAGAGGGCACTAAGAGAACCTACATTTAGGTAGGACCTGTCTTCCTGTAGGGACCTGTAGGCAGGCTGTGTATTCAAGGCTGGAAAGAACCCTTATGAGGCCATACATGACAACATGTTACACAAGACCAAATTAATGCACTTATATGTAAGAATACTTGGTCGGTCATGCTAGAATGGAGAAATCTGTCTGCCCAATAAATACCAAAATAAAGTGAAACCAAACCCAAGACCACTTGCTGGCCAGTGGGCAGATGCTATCTGTCAATAGTAGGGATTAGTTACCCCCTACACCTTTCCCCAAGCATATCAGTACCTGTCAGCACTTCAGGAGGCATTTCATTCATGCAATAATTTGAGAAAATAACAGATATCATCATTATTCTATCCTGATAGACATTTTAATTATACATGGGCTTTCCATTTTAATTTTTTGAACCGCCAAACTCATCTTTTTCACCAAATAATTATATGTACAGATCAAATGCATTCCCCATGAAATATGGGACAAAATCTACATATTCAATGTTGTATACTTATTTATGCTGGCCTGCATATACTTGGCCTAATTTCTTGTTATGAGGACCCTTACTTATTGGTGTAAAAATAATGATAGCATGAAAAGGATCTGGAACATAATTGTGAAGGAAAAGAAAGATGCATGAATCATCAAACCTGTGTTCAGATCCTTAATTTATTTCTTGCCTGATATCCTTTCGCTAGAGGGGATAACATACAGCTTATATTCTGTTGCAAGAGGTTGCTGGGAAAATACGTTCTTAAAAAGAGAGGAAATAGTTGGGGGAAGAGGACATTTGTGATGCGCACATGCATACACACACAGAGACAACTACTTCTTGACTTTATTCCTAAAGTTATGAATAAATCACTTGACATTTAAGAACGCAGTGAAGCACTCCTTAATTAATTAACTGCAAGGTTCCTTCTTCATGAGACACTGCTTTATTCAGCACATGCTGCAGACATCCTCTGGGTACAGGCAAGGCTGTGTCAGAAGGTAACTGCTGCTTGGAATGACTCTGCCTTGGGGAATACTGAAATATCACACATGTAGTAAAAAAATCAGAGGGCAAGAGGACAAGGAGGACCAAGCTAGAGGACCCTGACTGCAAGAATGATCAACTCCCAGTTGACGCTGAATTTGTTTGGAATCTGCTGCTCCAGCCGGATCCATACAAAGTTATGAGGCCTCATAAGATTCATCAGAGAATCCTCAAGCACCTAGGTAATGCCATCGCAAGCCTCTCTCTATGATTTTTGAGTGGTCTTGGGAACCCACAGAGGTTCCAGTAGGCTGGAAGCTGGTGAGTATTGTCCCAGTTTTCAAGAAGGGCAAGAAGGGGGACCCCAGAAACTACAAGCCTGTCAGTCTAACATCAGTGGCCATTAAAATCATGGAAAGGATTATTGTGGGAAGTACTGAAAAACACCTGGAGGACAACTCAGTCAAGGGTCACAACCAGCATGGCTACATGAGGGGAAAGTCCTTCTTATTGAATGTGATTTCCTTCTACAACAGGGTAACCCACCTAGCTGATCAAGGGAAGCCATTTGATATAATCTATTTGGACTTCAGTAAAGCTTTTGACACAATCTCTCACAGGGTCCTTCTGGACAAAACATCCAGCACACAGCTGGATAACCAGGTTACACAGTGGGTGGACAACTGGCTCATGTGTCAGGTGCAAAGGGTTACAGTGAATGGGGTGACATCAGACTGGCGACCTGTCACTAGTGGGGTTCCACAGGGTTCCATCCTTGCTCCTGTGCCCTTCAAAAACTCTTAAGTTCTGTTCTTTTCATTAACAACTTTGATGAAGGACTTCAAGGATACTAGGTAAGTTTGCTCATGACACTAAATTGGGAGATTTTTTACTCCCTCAAGGGCAGAGACCTCAAAAAATTAAAGGGCTGGGCAATCACAAACCATTTGTAGTTTAACAAGGGTGGGTGTTAGATTCTGCACCTGGGATGGAGCAACCGTGGTTGTGTGTACAGACTGGGGAATGAGATGCTGGAGAGCAGCGCTGTGGAAAGGGACCTGGGGGTCCTAGTTGAGTGTGAATCAGCTCTGCCCTGGCAGCCAGGAGGGCCAGCATGTCCTGGGGGGCATCAGGGACAGCATCGCCAGCCGGGCAAGGGAGGGGATTGTCCCGCTCTGCTCTGCGCTGGGGCGGCCTCACCTCAAGTGCTGGAGAGCAGTTTTGAGTGCCACAATTGAAAAAAGATATTAAGCTGTTAGACAGTGTCCAAAAGGAGGGCCATGAGGGTGGTGAAGTGTTGGAAGTGAAGATGTGTGAGGAGCAGCTGAGATCACTTGGTCTGTTCAGCCTGGAGGAAACTGAGGGGAGAACTCATTGCAGTCTGCAATTTCCTCATGAGAGGAAGAGGAGGGGCAGGCACTGATCTCTTCTCTGTGGTGACCAAGTGAATGGCCTGAAGTTGTATCAGGGGGAAGAAGTTTAGGTTGGATATCAGGAAAAGGCTTTTAAACAGAGGGTGGTTGGGCACTGGAACAGGCTCCCCAGGGAAGTGGTCACTGCACCAGCCCGTCCTGAGTTCTTGAACCTGAGTTCAAGATGTGTTTGGACAGTCATCTCGGACACAAGGTGTGACTCTTGGGGATGGTCTTGCATGGGGCCAGGAGCTGGACTTGATGATCCTGATGGGTCCCTTCGTAAGCAGAAAGTGTCTGTTATTAAAACAGTTCAACATCACCATTTATGATAATTTTTTTTTAAAAAAACCTGTCTCTGCCACAACACCACACTAACATCACATTTCCGTGTGATGCTGACAGTCATTTAGCATAAGGTTTTAGCAGGTGGCCAAGCTTTGAAGCCTTGAGGTATGATTTTCAAAACTGCTGAGTGCATTAATCTGTCATAAAAATTAATGTAAAATACATACAGAATCGATTAAATAAAATATTTCTAGGTAGTCTGAAAGACTGGTTCCTAGGTGTCCTTATTGGACTTCCAAATTAGTTTGTACTTAGTGGTTTTCTCTCATGTCTCGGTTCAGCTTCTATGAAGAAGAAATAACTAACCCTCTTCCCCCATCTTGCAAGCGTGTTCTGAAGCTAAATTCATTGTTAAGAAATTCGTATTCTGAAGCTATGCAAGAAAATGCGTGAGTGGTGGCGAAAAGGTTTTTCTAATTTTTAATACTGTAGCTGGCATATTGAAGGAACCTAAAATATACAGAAATTTGTGAGAGTGAACACTATTAGATAATGTTTGTTTTGAAGACATGAAAGTAATTATTTTTTGACTTTTCTAGCTGAAATATTTTCTCTATGAAATACTGAATTATTTTAATTGAGATTCTTGTAAATGAAAATTCTATCTTTTGTACCTGAGAGGAAATTGCATTTAAAAAATGAACCATGTTAGAAAGGAAAAAGAATGAAAATGTTAACCTGAAACAAATTATTTAAATTTGAACAGCATTTTAAGTTGATGTCACATAAGAGTTTTGATCTTTTTGGTAGCCTAAAAAATCTGAGATCTGAGAGAGGAGAATGACAAAGTTTTAAGGTTTAGACACAACTGAAAAATGAATACTGTTGCCTGTGCCTAACCATTGGAGTCACCATTCTGTCTTTAGATGCCTTGATTTCGCTGTTCTTGTAGTAATTATTTTCCTAGGAAAAGGAAGTGTGGGTCTTAGGAATCTGTACCAGCAAACTCTAGAAGCAGCAATACTATCTAGGTAAGTAGTAGTGACACTTTTGGAGGTGACTGTTGGGGCCAAAGAGATTTTCAAGCTGCCACAGGAGTCTCCTGTTCGATCTTGCTCTGACCCTGATTCCAACACTTTATACCATGGAACTCAGACTGGTCTGACCTCAGAGCTGATCTTCTTTTGAGCAGGAGGTCGGGCAAGAGCCCTTCCCTGGGCCCTGAACTCTTAAAAGATGGGATGAGCATTGACTCAATGTGTATTTTCAAAAAACGGTCTAATAAAACTTCTGGATGCTCTCACAAATTTCAAGATGGAGTTTGCAAGAACTTTTCAAAAGAAGGTCACAAGAGAATTTTTTACAAAGGCAAAACAATCTTTTGCTGCACCTATGATAGTAGAAATTACAAAATTGTTCTGTATATTTTAAAAAGATACCAATAGAAAAGACAGAGCCTGAGGTAAACAGTAGGCAAAGAGACAGGTGTTTTTCCAAGTTACAAATTACTGTAAATAAAATCTTACCCTAGGAAGTCAAAGGCAATTTTAGTAATAAACAGCAAGATCAGCCCAAGTTTTAGTAAATGTTTGGGATGTGCCAGCTAGGCAAAATGTTCATTGGAAGTTGTTACCAGTGGGTTTCAAAAGTCTGAGATAATTCAAACAATCTGTGTTCTTCAGTGGTGACCAATTCAGTAGGATTGTCTTGTGTTAAGCCTAGTCTCTTATATTTGGTTTATTTACTAATTTTAATTCAATTTTTTATCCGTACAATTTGCCATATTTTTCATTTAGGCCCGCTCAAAATGAGACCTTGGTGACTGGGGAGATTACAAGTGACTCAGAGAGAAAACGAACTCGATCTTTAGGAGAGAAGTGTCAGAAATGAGAGTCTGAATAAAAAGCAAAGGGTTAAGTAAAGTGTGGTTCCTAATACTAATACACTTGTGATCTGGTGAAAGTTTAGGAGGTGCAGCCAGGAAGCCATTTGAAATGTGTAACCACAGGAACTTTGCTGTGATTACAGCTTGATAAATTCAGTAAATACTTTTATAAATGTTTTTTTGTGATGTTCCACTCATTAGCTATCTTCATACAGAGTGGCTCTTGCATATCTATGCACGCACCACAGTGCATGAAATCCCCAGGCAGGCATGGTGAACAGGGAAGACTTTCTTTCCTAAACCCTTATTGAAATGACCATCAAAGACACACACACAAAAGAAAGCATCAAAGTATAAAAGAGGTTTGCTTTTTTTCTGTAAATTGAAAATACGTTTTTATGGTCTAGGAAGGACAATATTGTTTTTCTTTGGATTCTTCTTTCCCTTAATTCTTAATGTGATGGAAAATTACTTATATTACTAGTTTTCCACTGTTCACAGGTCGTATCTTTTTGATATGTCTATAGACCATTATTTTTATAATCCACTATTATTATTGTTTTTTGCATCCTTTGTGTTTCATGTACTTGAAATAGGTTGGATGAGTCTCAGATTCTGAGATCCCTGTTCTATTTTGCAGCTTGCCAAGAACATTATATTTTGGTATGGCCCTCTCCTTTGCTTCTTGATGATGCTATCAGGTTCAGCTATGCAGCATTAAAAGTAACAGTAATGTCACAATTTCTCTAACTCTGTCACATCATGCGTTTACTATGATGGATTCGGATGGCAAGCTTTCATTATGTGAAGCTATGGGTGTCCCATAGCTTTATAATATTAAAACAGAAATAACATTGCTAATCTTTAAATATACGTGAGGCTTTTCCTCCAGCATCTCTCTCTATGCGTGATTTCCTCTTCACGTGTTACTAGTCTAATCATATTTGGTAACCTTGGGTCTACTAGTTCTGTTTTACCAATCTCTGTGATATACAGAGTTGCAAAGCAAGATTCCTGGTGGTTAAAAATGACACTGTGAGTCAGTTAACACCACTGATTTTTTAAAGGAAAGATCCAGGAAATTTTGTCTTTATGCGGTCTTTGTGATTATTTTGTTTACAAAACACTGTTCATACAAAATGGCAATATCTGAAAAATCTCAGTGACACTTGACTGTCTCAACACATTAGCACGATTTTAAAATCTTTACCTTGGCTTGATATGAACCTCATATTCGCCTTAAAAACTTACAGGTACTAGAAACAGGCCTTGTGTGCTTGTGCTCTAAGTGGCTGACTGGCCTTCATCACCTTAGACCTGCATATGTTTTCTCTCTTCTTTTGTAGAAATAACAGTTTCTCAGCTGTGCTGTGTTACCATCTTAGATACAGAGAGGGGTTTTTTTCTACAAAAGCAGTTCAAAGATGCATTTGAAGTTGATTTTTGAGTATTGGCTGGTGAAGTAGTTCAGTTTAAATAACTGCTACACATTTTCATCATTCTCAAGTTGGAAGTGGTTATTAAGTTTAACTGATGAATTATTTGCATGTTTCTGCAAATCTGCTTATATTATGAACATGTCAGAAAAGAGTACTCATTTTGCTATAGTTGCAATCATACATATGAATATGGATTCTGGAAAGTTCCTTTTCCTTCAGTAGGGCTTTGATACCCGGATTATAATATTTACATTATTTTGGTGGACTTTAATCCAAGGAAGTACTGTATAATGGTACCCTCAAACTCTGCTGCTAGCATCTTTCAAAATTTTGGTTTTATTTTATTCATACAGCTAACAGAGATTTTAGTGAACTGCCATGTATATCAGCTATTTTCTCCTTGGTCCTTGATGTGCCAGACAGGGCTTTATCCTTGAATGTAAATCAGTGCAGTCTTGAAACTCATAGTGATTCCCTGCTCCATTCGGCAAAGTGATTACTACAGCTTTTCAGAAGAGGGTTCAGTGTGAGATTGTATCTGGGAATAAATGAAGGAAGCGGGTAGAAGGAACACTAAAGCTGTCTCCAGCAAGACCTCACACTTTTGCTTTCTGAGAAGTTAGTTCCATTTAAAGATGAGTAAATGAATAATCATATGGTGCCCCAGCATCTTGGATAAACTTGTGTGGGTGATCTATGTGTTTGAAATTCATTTCACAAAACATATGTAACTGGTAACATGCACACATTCTGTACTTACTCCAGACTGTTTTACTGTTTCTTTCAGGAATCTCTTCATCTCAAGCGTGCTTTTTATTTGATTTCACATTTCAGTAACTAGATTTAGGTACCTATGCAGTACCTCAAAACCTAATGTAATGCTTCCTAGATCTGGGCAGAGCACAGTAGATCCTTACACATTGCAATTTTTTGTCTTCTCAGAGGGTGTGTTTTATCTTCCTGTCCTTAGAATTCCTGCTGAGAAAACATAAATAAACCATGGTTAAAATTCCTTAATTCCAGATCTAGTATTTATAATCTGTGTTCTTCTGATTAGAAGTACAAGGCTTTGCTTCCTTAACAAAATAATTAGTAGTTTGGTTAGTCTTTTCAAACTGACAGCCTCCAGGAAAAAACTTTGTTTTTCTGATAGGACCATAGACACCTCTGAGACAGTGAATTCAGAACTGTCTCCTGAAAAGCATCAGAAGTAAATTAGGCAGGCTCTTTCATGTACAAATACGCTTTGAAAGATCCAGCTGAAAGAGAGAATGGAAATGATTAGGTTGGCTCACTCTAGAGGAATATAAAAACCTAGGATTAGAAGAAAAGTGCACGTCTCTGAACGACCTGGAAGTACAGCTATGGAATGGCTCAAATGATGAATTCATGAAATGAAGTTGATTTGGTTTTGATCCACTACCTCACTTGTCTTTTTTTTTAGCTTGCTTCCTTTTGTATGCTGTTACAACGTTCACTGGATGTCTTTAAGTGTCACAGACTGTCTTTAAATTTTATTTCAGGAGGGAACAAAAATGCTGGAAGAGAGTAACTTCCTCTTAATTTGCTGTATATGTCCTCTATATTTAAATATAGCATCACTTTATGGATATTCCACCTGTTACTGCAGTCCTTTCACATCTAAAGCTTTTTAAATGGATTATGGCTTATTCTGTGAGTTTCCTCAGTCATGTATTTTAAGGTTATTAGTCCAGTACATACTCACTTATAGCTACATGCTGTCTTTCTTATCTTCAGTTACCTATGCTAAGATTCTAGTAATTCATCCTACAGGTCACATTCATAAAAGTGGGACACTTATTTCTGTAAGGTTATTCTGCTATTTTCAACCTTTATGGGATGGTATTTTTATCACTGATTTTTCATGAAGACTGGGTGGTTTTTTGACATTTAATCATCCTGACACTGCCCAATAAAACTTTATTCCCCTCTTTCCCTTTTTGTGTGTCTGGTTGCTATTTTTCATGATGCTACGAGTAACACTGACCTGGATTCTTCTCTTGGCTTTTTAAGACAACACATTCTTCTAAATTCAGACTTCTTGCTGGTTTTATCACCTCAGTTTTAGTCTTTTTTACTTCAAGAACTGATGTAGTTCTCCATGATGGGGATAGACATTTTCTCAGGATAATATCATTGTATCTCTCCTCATCTACACATATTTACATCAGCACAGTATCCCCTAGGTAACCTAACCATACATTCTCCACAAAGAAAATTTCATGCATATGGGAAAGAAAGGAGTTTTGAATGCTTGATCAGGCCCAAAGAGCAGACTATCAGTAGCCGTTGTAATCCAGCCCTGTGTCTCTTTAGTGTCTTCGAATACCAATTTCCTGCATTGTGCTGCCCCTTGGGTACCCCTTGGCTCTGGGTTGTCCTCTGCAGAGACAGAATAGACAGCAGATTAATGCTGAGTGCAGCAGTATGCTAGGAGCTAATACCATCCTGGTGTATTGTTTCACCTTCATGTCAAGAAGCTTTTGAAACTCTAAAGTTAAAACAAATCCAATTTTGTAGGTAGATATAAGTCCTAATACAATTTCTTCTAGTACATGGTACTATAACTCCGTTAGTTTCAGCTGCTTCTCACTGACTCTAGTCTCAGCAAGGTGAGAAATGAGCTTATGTGTTGGATACAAAGTTAAAATGGTTGCACAGACCATGGCAATTTTTCATCTCCCAGTATTTTTGAATGAGAATTGACTGTGTAATTATTGCAGAGTTGTTTGAATCCAACTGGATTCACATTTCCACAGCTGCCTGATCCCTGTCGATTACGTCACATCCACGAAGCTTGGTCGATGTACCTAATGAAGCTCTGTTGTACGTGGGTGCTGGGGAGATTGCTGATGTGGTGGCAATTGTTTTACCTGCTGGGGATAAGGCATCTACTTGCAACCAAGGTCCAAGTGTCTCTGCAGCTATAGCTGTATGCAAAATTATATGCTTACATTACATATTCAGCCCATGCTGGCAAGCCTCTTCCCTGTTGGTGTTTGGATGTGCCATATTAATAAGGACATTAGATAAGTATATTAGCAGGCAAGCAGAGACATCACCGGGAAGCAGCAGAAACAGGTTCTTAAACCATCCCTCCCATTTTCATTGTTTCCTTAACACAGCTCATCTGCTTCATCCCAAAGAATGGGAGTGTTTACGCTTTCTCTTTGTGCTGGACTAGGGAAGAAATCAGGCTCGACTGGCAGTTGGCAACTAAAAGCCAGAAGATAATTGATGAAACTTGTCTTTGTCACCTCTCCTCCATCAGAGCTACTCCTTCCTATGAAATTTTATTTATATCCTTGTATAAAGGATATAAAGAAAGGAGGATCCAGATTTGCTGTTTTCTGGCACTAACATGGTTTCTGCTCAGAACTCATGGTTTCAATTTAATGGTCTTGGGCCATACACTTTGTTCTTTGTTATTTTACTCTCAAAGGGCCAGTACCTAAATTCCTTGCCTTTCTTTTTCTTTTAGAAACAGAAGTTGATCTCACCTCAAATATTCTTTCACAGGGGTCATAAAAAAACCCATTAAACCATTTTAGTAGGGCTCTACATATTCTCATTGGTCTCCTAAGAGCACTTCAGAATTTGACCCATTTTGCACCATTCTGAAATCCTATAGCTCTTTGTACAATTATGCTTCCGGTTTGCTTTCAGGGAAAAGGAGTTTCTCTCTCCTCTTCTCTCCTCCCCCACCACTAATACATAGTCACAGAATATGCTGAGTTGGAAGGGACCCACAAAGCTCATCGCATCCAACTCCTGGCCCTGCACAGGACGATCCCCAAGAGTCACACCGTGTGCCTGAGAGCATTGTCCGAACACTTCTTGAACTCTGTCAGGCTTGGAGCAGTGACCACTGCCCTGAGGAGCCTGTTTCAGTGCCCAACCACCCTCTGAGTGAAGAACATTTTCCTGATATCCAACCTAAACCTCCCCTGACACAACTTCATTCCATTCCCTCGTGCCCTGTCACGGGTCACCAGAGTCAAGAGATCAGTGTCTGCCCCTCCTCTTCTCCTCATGAGGAGGTTGTAACTGCAATGAGGTCTCTCCTCAGTCTCCTTTTCTCCAGACTGAACAGACCAAGTGACCTCAGCCACTTTGATGCCCTAGGATTTAGCTTTCATATTTTTCAGATCCTGTACTGCTTTAGTCTGTAACTCTAAAACTCCATAGCCTGTTAGCTACTTTTCTCCCATTCTGGTTAGACATAAATCCCCTCTGGGCCTGGGCTCAAGCATACCTTGTTGTCCCAGGCCCCGAAATACGTAAACTAAGCCTCTGGAAAGGTAGAACAAACTTGGAGTAATGGCATTGTTACCTGAAATTGTAATTGGAGAATTAACCCTGATATGCAAATGTATCAAACTTATAAAAGTGTGAAAAACCCATGACCCGGAGATCATTTTGGGTGTAGCCCTAGGGCTCTGTACCCATAGTGTACCTTTACTGAAGGCCCTTCAATAAATACCTGCTTTTATTCTCTTAATCTTGTCTAACCTCTCTTCTCAGGCAGCCACTCCAAGGCATCAACTTCTCATACGGCTTCACCTCCAGACCCTTCACCATCCTTGTTATTGCGGTGGTTCGGTCCACCTTCGGGGTGAGTGACAGCAAGTGGGTGGACTTCCCTGCACAGGACTCTGCCTCTGAAGGCGAGCCTGAGGATAAGACTGGAGTTTAACATCTCCACCCACTGGGTGTCACTCATAGCTTCATCTCCTCCCACAGTTCTGGAAGTTTCTCTGCTATTCGGTTGTATATTAGTTAATGAGTTTATGTTTAATCATAAATTCATTGCCTATGCAATTTAGTTCTGGAAAGTTCTCTTCAGCGAAATTTATGATTGGTTAATTCAATTCTGTTCCTCCCCTAAGTTCTTGTGATTGGTTACCTGTCATCCCTCATCATTCCCCTATTGGTTTGTTCCCTTTTTCCTCCCTCTATCCCTTTGACTATAAATCCGAGAGGATCTGCTTCTCGGGGATAGTTAAGAGTTATTATTATTATTATTATTATTATTATTTATTATTATTATTATTATTATTCTGGGCTTCTCATGGTTCCCCTTATTGTCCTGCATTTCTCCTGTCCACCTGGGCAGGGAAATAAAGGCTTGGAATTAAAATCATCAAGGTGCCCCTCTCTCACTCTTTATCTCCGCCTGTTGCTTGGCAACACCTTGATAGAGCCTGCTCCTGAGGGCTCGTGGCAAGCTGCTCCCTGGGGATACGCACGCCCCAGGGAGCCTCCACCGGAACTCGTGCTTCTACCGCTGCTTTGTCTCGCCAACGCAGCACCTGAAGCTTGTAACGCACCGGGCCACCGGGCGGCTGTCGGTCAGAGCGCGTTACACCTTGTGGCCCTCCTTTGGACACTCTCTAATAGCTCTGTGTCTTTCTTCTATTGTGGTGCCCAAAGTGCCCCTAGGACTCGAGGCGAGGCCACACAAATCCAGAGTAGAGTGGGACAATCACCTCCCTTGCCCAGTTGGCAATGCTTTGCCTGCTGCTTTTTTTAATCAGAAAAACATTGCAATGGCTTCAAGCTTCCCATAAAATGTTCCCAAGTTTGTATAAGACGAACAAAGCACAGTTTCACAAGTCACTGTCCCCTTGCATCCACTAAATGCCATTTTGCATACAGTCTGTACCTCCAGGCTTCCAAAACTTTAATATTCTAGAACTCCTGTTGTACTATCATTGTATCATTTTATATTCAGAAACAGTTTTTTTTTTATTTTCCTCCTACTTGAGGAGGTCTGATCTTGAGTTTTGAGTTAAGCTAAATTTCAGCTATTGGTAGACAATTCTAGAGACGGTGCTCACACATTCATCATAAGTGAGAATACATCTCTTCTAGACTTGCTTGTGAATAATCTTTCATCTGTTTTAATGGCATTTTTCACCAGCTCATTCAGTTAAGAATGTCTGGAACTTGGCAGGTTACGTGTTGAAATCCATAATCCAGTTCTGCCTATCAGGCGGCAGACCAGGATAAGATCCAACAATTTCTAAGACATATCTGGCAAATGCAGATTTAATTCTTCCCATGAAAAAACTGGAACAAATTTCTCCATGTAGCCGTATAGTAACACAAATTATAGTCCAACAGTATAGTTTCTGAGACAGGTTATTTTGTTACTGTTCCCATGTGCAATAATACACCTTTATTTTTGAGAATTCATCTCATCTCTATCAGTATGTTTCCAGGTTCATGTTAAATTTTCAAATAGTATAATTGCAATTGGTAAAACCCCATCTTATTTTGCAGTTATATTTAACCAGTGACACCTTTGCTGTGAGCACAAATGTTATGTCATTATGTCTTGCTATTGCCAACTTTCTGTAAGTGAATATGTAAAACTTCTTTCACCTAGCCTCTTCTTCTGCTAAAGCATAGGGATATTCTGATTTCATAAGTGCTCTGTATTCAGCCTATTCTGTAAGCTTCCTATCCTTTAGCAATTTTCCAAAGCACCTGAAAATGCCTAGGTCTCTGTACTGTTATCAAAATACTTAAGAATAGGAACTTTATTAACCCTGTAAGCTTTGCAAGTCTCTGTCCAAGCTTGAATACCATTGTGCACTCTTCTTTCTAAGTGCTTGACAGCTACTAATAAAGGCTGTCAAGCTTGGCATGAATTTTCCCACAGATTTTACCATCCCTCCCACTTTGCACACTCATTTGTCTTTTCATCTTTGAAGTTTAGAATAGCTAGGAATTGACTGCCTTCTTTAGGCCTTCTTTCAAACATTTCTGGAGCCTGAAGCTTTACATTCGTTTTATAATTTGGGTCCTATTTCGTAGTCCTGTCAAATGCACTTTTTAGTCTTTTGTGATGCTTTGTTGCTGTACTCTCAAAAGTCAGAATGTCATCTCTGTGCATTTCAATAGATTCAGCTCCTTCAAGAAGTATGTAGGACTTAGTGAAAATTCTCAGGAATATATTTTAAGCCAAAGGAAGCCTGTGAAAGTACTATCTCCTGTACAGTGCATTGAAAGTGGCTTGCCTTCAGTTCCTCTTATCTGGGGAGATTTGTAAAAGTGAAGCAGATACACATTTTATGTTAGTGAAAGATTATTGCATCACTTCATGGAACTTTTTTTCAATCTATTTAGTTCTGTTAGAGCTAAACACAAACAATAATGCAGATTTTCTTTCAGTTTTAGTGGTACGTATTGAGAGGCCATTTCTAATATCTCTCATCACTTAACTAAATGGTTAAGTTTCTGTTTCTGGTTTAGAGAACAGGATCTATGGCCTGTGTACACATGCCATTAAGGACAGCTGTCTCCTAAATTACCCTTTCTGGACTCTTTCACGACACACAGCCTCTGCATCTCATGCTGGCTGCAGCACATTTTAAATTGAGTTTGGGCCAAAATATTTGTTCCCACTGATTTTAATTGAATTATTTTAATTTTTGTTTTCAATTGAAGTCTTCTACTTTAGCTTCCCATTATAAGGTCTCAATTGTGCTGAACTTTCCACTATGTATTTTTGTTTCTGATTCAGTTGTTTGGAGTGCCCCTTATATTCTGCTCTTACAAACTGGCCCGAGGATTCTGTCCCATTACAAAGTCCATACAAGCACCTTCAAGGTTACCTACCCAGACCTTGGGAACAAATGCAAATTTGGAAAACAGCAGGACTTGTTACGCCACAGGCAAGCCTTGGAACCACGCACATAAAAATAATCCAGACAAAAGCCATATCAGATAATCAGCACATGTTCCGAAAGACACACTGACAAGACACTGTAGATTAGGCCTATAATATATTGGAGTTCCACTGATTTAGCCTCCTGCTACACACACATCTGCCTAGCAGCTAACCCCGCAGAACTGGAGATGCCAGTGGTCAGTCATAGGAGGCCAATGTAACCAGTGCCCTGTGCTTAGTGCCATAATAACGTTTTGGTAGCTATCACACATGGCTGCTGCTTACTTGGTCTGACACACCTTGCCAGCCTCACAACAGAAGCCGGAACAGCCGGATGTACTCTGGTTTTGTTGTCATTCATAAAGGGACTGTGTTGTCCACAGCCAGGCATGCACAAGGGCACAAACTCTTGGCTAGAGATAAGGTAAACAAGAATGGACTTTATCTGGGTAATGACTTTGCCCAAGATTGTCTCCCTTTGCACTACCTTCTGACCTTCTCTCAAGTTCTCCTAATCTCTGAGTTGCACTGCCTGAGTGCTGTGAAAAGGCCAAGTAGACAACAACCCCACAAAACCCCACACCTTGCTTTCTGTCTCTCTCAGGAAAGAGAAATGGACTGTGAGTGAGAGGGTCTGGGCTTCCTCCTGAGCACAGCACTATCCTAATGGGTTCTTTTCATCTCTGTGATCAAAGTTCTGAAGCGGAAATATTCAAAATCATTTTTTGAGGCCATTAACTCTAGCAAAGACCCGGATTCACAAATCCCAGGCATTTACAGTGGTGATCTCCCAATTCCCATGTGCAATACCTCTTCAACCAGGTATGCCAAAGTTCTAAGATACAAAAGTTCAGATCTTTTTCATCTTCCCCTACCCATTCCCCTATGAACCCAGACCCTTCTGCATTCATGGTAAGAGTTTAATGGATATTTTGAGTTGACAGAGATGGAAACTGACCTGGGTTAAAGTCTGCAGCTTTGACTGTGGAATGTTGTGTGTTGGAGATGCACTGCCAGAAAAAATGTCCTGTAGTTCCGCTTTCCACCTCCCACATGGGAACAAATCCATTTCAACACAGGAGAGGCATGGGGGTATGTGTGCTGGCACTCCTTGAGACATGGTGACTTTTCCTGCCAAGTCCAAGACAGGTACTGGGAAAGCTAACAGGAGCAGAGCTGAACTGAGCAGTGAGATCTCTGTGTAGCTAGGGAACATAAGGTCTGTAAGGAAAGAAATTACTACAGTAAATAGGTAACCAGTTTTTGATGTTTTTTGTTAAGTCAGATGCATAGGAATATGTATTCAAACACATATATAGCCATATAGAGAAATAGCGATATGAAAATTGTTAGATTCTCTAAAGGCTAAAATGGATTTACAAAATTGCTTACTGAAAGCAAGCAATGCTTCTACAACTATTGTATGCTCAGGATTCTCATCCCCTCAAGTAGTAAGTAATATACAGATGCCTGAAAATTAAATCAGATATATATTAGAAGCACTACTTCTGATTTGCATTATTTCAAATTATATACTGAAATTCCAAAGACGGGTCTTTTCTTCTTTTTCTTCTAGGATCTTGCAGTATAAATTACAAGAACAACTTTTCCAAAACTTATATAAGCAATGCATATCAATAAGGTGCTGTGCATAAAGAAGAATATGGTTTTTTCAGCCTGGCTATTTGAGCATTCCTGTTTTCTGCCAAGTGGAAGGATATAACAGTAAGCCAAACAAGAACAATGTGTGAAGAAAAGAAATTACAACATATATAAAAGGAGATAGCTGGTCTGTTAAGAGAAATTGGAGAGGCTTATACAATTACAATGAGAAAAAATAAGTAGCAGGAAGGAAGTAAACTCATGAATAAAGATAGGAAATAATGAGTTTAAAATGGCTAAACTAGCTGCTGCTTAAATCTTTCTCAAGACAAATGAAGACGAGGCACACAGGCATCTAAAAAGTGTTGAGGACATTGCAAATATAGCTGCTGATATAAGAGAAAGAAATCAAATATTGAAATGAACAAAGAGCAAATAATGCCAAGGGTGTAAACAGGCAGAAGAAAGATTCAAATTATGTTTTGCATGTAAAGAAATTAGTCTAAAAGTGTACTGAAGAAGATTGTTGTATATATAAAATTCTGGCAAGTACATGTAAAAGGGGGAGATGAAAAGAATTCTGGGTATATTTCTATGTAGATGTGACGTTTGAAACTAGAAACAAATTTTCAGCATAAACTTCCCATCATGCAGCAGCAAGTCCCAGCAATCTGAAGAGTAAATCCAATCACTAATAATATTTCCATCTCCTTTTATTTTCTCATTTTTGATATCAGATCTCAGATGCACTCTTGGTCCCAAAGACTTTTTGAATAAAGAGAAAATAAACCCTTTGTTTTCTTTTCAACTTGGGAAAAGAAATAATTTTACTCTTTACTCTTTTTTAACTCTATCCCAGACATTCTTGGGATGTTGGAAGCTATTTTCTTTCTGCAATGTCAGCATAGCAGTGGCTGTTTCAGATGCATTCCCCAAAGGAGCAGACATTAAAATATTGAATTATTAGGGATTTAGTATCACACTAAGGAGTAGCTGGCGTCCTGTCTTTCTGGGCTACAAAAATGTCATGAGTCTATAGGACCAGTCTAAGAACTCAAGGAGCTTTGTACTGTAAAGATGCAAAGTTAAGATGGATTTTGAATGACTTGGTATTGCCGGTGCAGTACTGTGCGGCAGGTATATCTCGCATGAATATTTTCTGATATTTTCTGGTATTTGGGAATAGATTTTCTGGGAAATTAACTTGAACAAACTGTGGAATGAAACACTGTGATTTCTCCCAGCCCTAGTGTTATGTGTGAACTTAGCTTACTAAATATGCTTCTCTGTCCTTAGTGGGGTGGGAAAGAGCAGCCTTTATTTATTTATTTATTTTAAATTTCTGAATTCTTTTGTATTACTGTTCAATTTTAGTTACTGAAGCCATGCATCAACACAAGAATCTTCATTTTCATTTAATATAAAGCAATTGCTTAACTCTTACATTTTCAAAGAAAGCCTCAATTAATGGAAGAGGTAAGCAATGAAGGCTCTAAAAAGTCTCTCAAAGTACTGTGTATTGTAATATGTCCTAATTTTTACACATCTTATAATTTTATGACCTGTGATCATCAGTTATTTGGTTTATTGGTAATGTAAAAATCACAGGGACAACCTACTTGAAGAAGATGTGAACAGTCAACAATAAATGCTTCAACACTGCAACACTTCTGAGGATGAAGTATCTTGTTTTTGGGTACTGTGCTTTAGTTGGGACACAGAAGAAATTACTGTTGTACCATGGGGCAGTTTTCCTCACCTCTCTTTCTGAGGCAGTAAAAAGAGATAATTTTTCTTGATATTGTTTTTTCTCTTTATAAATGAGAAAACAGAAAGTTCTTTGCAAAGCAGCTAATGACCAATGAGGGCTAATGTTAGTTGGTTTATGGTGATGAGATGGTATGCGGTAAAGGTGGTATCAGAGAGGAGAATGGAGCAGCAGTATCTATTTCCATTATTGTTGAATGGGCTCATTGGCTTTAAATGAGCTTCTGTTTCAGTACGACAAAGAAGCCCAGGCCTGGTTAATTAGATTTGTGATTTCATGGGAAAAAAAAATAAAATAAAAAAGAAGAAATGGAATCTGTCCCTGTTGAGCTTCATGACTTTTATTTTTATTTTCTTTTAAGAGAAAAAAGCTTTTTAAGGAGAAGGCTATCAAATGAATACTTGTATGAGCTTCTCTAAGGATTTCCTGAATATAGCATTTTAAAAGGTTGTCTTATTAAACCTATTCCCATCACACACTTCTCTGTCAAACCTGCCCTGAAAAATAATCCTTGCTATTTCTGGACATTGATTAGACAGGCACATAACAAAGCCATTCCTCTGCCTTCTTTGGTTATTAGACAACACAGTCCTAAGCTGGAATTCATTGATGTCCATGGCTTTTGAGTCCTAAGGCAGAGACTTCCCTGCCAAGGTAGTAAAAACTGACCTAGTAAATATTACTTTCATTGTCTATTAATTCTATTATGTTTTTCCCCCAAATTCTTTATTATCTTCCTGTTTTTTTGGCTGGCAGAATTTTATATATATATATATAACATATATAACATATATATATGTGACTAGAATATGACAGAATGTCATCTTTTTTGGGGAGTGATATTTTACTTCTATCATCAAGATATGGTTTCTGTTTTCCTTCTATTTTCTGTGCAAAAATATAGGTTCCAAGTCATAACTGAATTCACAGTTAAGAATGTTATTGTGTTCTACCACTTACATTTTAGTTCGAGCATCTCTGTGACAAATCCTGGCTTGAGTTCTAATTTTGCTAAACAGACATATTCATTTTTTAAAAATTGTTATTCAGAACACAGACATGCATTTATATATTATCGGTGTTTATGTGTCTTGTAGTACAGTTAAACCTGATACTGATGGAAATAAATAACATTGTTACTGTCATTTCATTTTTTTTGTACTGGCTCAGTCTTCCAGGGATGGTTCTGTTCTTCCTCTGCCAAAACTATGTAGTTCCCACTAATACAATGCCAGTTGTTCACAGCTAATTCTTTTTAACTGATGCAGCATCCTTCTACTTAGTAGTATTTCAGTAGGGATTAAAATGTAGTTTTCAGTGTGCAGTCACTGGCTGAGTATGAAAAGATACTGCCTCTCATGCACAAAATAGTGGCTGAGAAGTTTTATGTTCCTCTGTCACTTAAATCAGAGCGATATCTAGAGGCTTTCATAGAATGAAGTCCATTAACTAGACAGTGTGAAAGGTGAAGGTTGTGCAGTGTAGAAAGGAAGAATAACTGGGGAGATAACAGGCAAGCAGCTGGGAAAGAGAAAGAGGTGGGGTGGCAAAGGATTGCTTGGCCATAAGTGGGGTTCACTGTCCAGGACAGAGTGCATGGCCCTATATCACAACAAGGAAGACTTAGAGGGCAGGTGTGACAAGGTGAAGACTGATTGGCAAATAGAGGTCATTCCCGTTCATGTCAATTCCCTTTTGGCTTTTATCTGTGGTTGCTACATAGATGATACATAGGTTTCACATCTGCACAGCTCTCCCACCTCCTTCTTCTTCCCCCAATAACAACTGCAGAGGGAAGTTCACTGCAAATTTTTAAAAACATGTGACTCTAATTAATTAGTAAACAATTTTTGATTTTAAATAATGTTTAGTTTGGTGAATACTTATATTTTTAATCTGTTTTAAATAAAAACATAACATATTATTTCATAAAGATACTGTGTATTTTTTTTTTCTGTTCTTTCCATCAGCATTGTTTCCTAAATATCGTCAAATGGGGCATTAGGTTAAATATTTTTCCTTTCTTACAACTGGAAATAGGATTAATATGTATTGGATAGATTATGAACTGTTTATATATCAAATGACATTGACTGTCCTGTAGGAATTTACTACTTTTCCTTTCCCTCTCTCCCTTCTCTCTGAGTTTTAATGTCACTCAGAAAATTATTGTATTGCCAGTGGTTTTATATATCTGTATTTATACATTCTTCTTAAAAACTCTCCAAATACTGACACGTCTGCCTTCTTTCCCAACAGCTGTGTCCTCTGCCTGCTATGGACTTTCTGAAAAGCACCATGATGGAAGTGACCTTGATACTATCCTCATATTCCTTCATTTCTCTGGCTGACCAATGTTTACTAATCCTGAGCAATCTCATTTACTTCCTTTTGTATCCCTCAGATAAGCAGGTGTTACCGGACCACAGTTAGAGGATCCAGAATCAACCCCATGGTATTCACGAGGGATAAGTAATTTGCTCCATGTAGAATTGCTGGTCCCTCAAGGCTCAGGCTTCTATAGGACTATCCTTTGTGTCCACTCCTCTTGACTGGGCACATTAAAATTCCCCATGCTTTAGTTCTTACTAGGATGGGAAAGATGGAGTTTTAATACATCAGAAATTGAGTAGAGAGGAAAGTATAGGACTAAGCACAGGTGGCCACCAGTACAAGGTTAAAGGGAACTTGGAAAATTCAAACATTTGTCCTTTCTAAGACAGCGGGAAGCAGCTGAAAGCACTCTGCCTGTTTGGCTTTTAATCACACCCAGGTTTATCCCAAGGTAGTACCAACTGTGCAGTCTTCCTTTACTTACAGCTCACAGGACATAATACAGAAAATCTAGAGCTCTTTATCTGCTTCTCTCCACCTCCAACAATTTGTCTTCCTTCATCCCTTCTACCTTTTTGTGACGAACAGTCCTGGTATCCAAAGTCTCAGACTACTGTTCTTACATTTGTCCCACAAGAGTACTTTTATTGAAAAGGCTATTCTCCTTTTCCCCCCCACATTTTTCTGTTTCTGGGGTTTTGTTATTCTTGTTGTTGTCATTGTTCTCTTTGAGATTTTTTTGTTTGTTTTCTTTTAACTTGCATGTGACTTACCTTAAATTCTGTAGGTTTTGTTGGTATTTAAATAGATGAATATAAGAAAACATCTTGTATTTTGAGTGCTTCCCCAGAAGTAACTGTTTTTTCTCTGATTTTCATGTATAAACATGGATTTAGACCCCAGCTTTCAGAGCTTGTTGACAGAGGTAGAACAGATTTCTATGAGTGGTTTCTTTGAGATCGATTCTAAACCTTTTACATATAATTCAACCATAGAGTAAAAGGCAATAACGACACTGGGGACTTGTCACCTTCTCCATGGTTTTCAATTTCCTTTTCTTTCTTACCTTCAGGAAATGGCAATGGTCCAGTTTGTTGTCACAAGGGTCATTCTCTCTTCCGCCTGCACATGTTGCATGTTCGTGATGACTATAGCAGTTGTATTTGTGGGACAGAAACATTAAGAAGGCAATGTTTCCCATCTCTATTTAAGAGATTTTAAAAATCATTCAAAAAGCTGAAAACAGAAGGGATGCTTCTGTTGTGGCATCAATCAGCTCTTCTATTGACACTCAGCCCTCCGACTTCAACCCTTGGTGGAACCTGGCCACAGCACCTGGATGTCCCCGGCTCACTTGGCCTGGGCACATCTGCACTGAGCCCTGTCTGGCAAGGCCCTGTCCTGCCCTGCCCAGGGTTGCCCCTCAGTTCCCGGTTCCCTGGCCCTCAAGGAGTAGCTGGCCCAAGCAGCATCCTGACAGCAGGCTTTACTTGATTCCATTTGGCTTTTACTCTTCCACCTTTCTGTGTCCATAAATGCAGCATTTTTACTCAAGACAAGTTTCTGCACGTTGCCTGTCAGATCTTCTTTGCATATCCCAATACTGCATGAAGCAATTGACAAGTATGTATTTTCTGTCGGTCCATGCACATTTTTCTTCTCTGTCTAGATTCATTAAAGGAAAAGGAAAGAGTTCTGTCTCACTGTGCCATGTAGGAGGAAAGTCAAGTTAGTCTTTCACGGTTGTGCCTTTGTTCAAAAGCCAGACAAAATCAGGTTCTATTTTTAAAAAGCTTGCTTCAGTTTTCCATTAGTAAGTTGTAACATCATCACTAATTAATAGAATTTGATCCTAGGAACATTTCAATTGCTCTGAGGTCAATAGATTAATGAAATATAAAGGAAGTTTTGCCCTCCTAAATAAAAGTGTAAAACTTAATTTATAGTAGGAGATTTGTTGTCTCCCTAGTTGCATGACTTATACTTTCTCTAATGATCCCAAGAAAATGACAGGAATGAGGCAAATTACTTAAAGGGAGATTGCATGGACCATATATCTTCCTAAGCCATAAGATCTCCAGAGATGTCTTCCAACTTGAATTATTCCATGACTGCATAAATAAAAGGTACAAACACAACTTCTACATCAGAAGCAAAGCCTCCATATTTTTTTGGGACAGATAGTCACTAAGACAAATTTCCATCAGGAGAATATCTGATATCAGAAAAGGTATTCATACATACTGCCTGGAAGAAATCTTCCAAGTCGCATACAGCTTGGGACTTAGAAGGAAAAAAGATGCCTTCTCAATTTCCAGTACAGAACTAACAAGGATAAACATTTATTTTGTCCATTTTGAAATTAATCTGATTATATTGTGCATTAATTTGGTGATTTGGTCAATTAGACCTTTTGAAGAATGGAGGCCTTCTCAATTGTGACTTTGATGCATTTTGGTATTTTATTTAGTCTGATGAAATGTCAGTAGCTTACTCAATGTACGTTTACTTAATTTCAGTTTGGCTTATCCATATTAAAAGTATATGGAACTATTTTACTTTTGCAATTTTAAGCGTGTTTCAAGCACCTATAAGAATACATCGAGTCTGAGCAAGATTTTGGCAAATCATTCTACTCTTTCTCCATGTACATCTGTTCACAATTTTCATTGTTTATGACCTATAAGTGAGTTTTATCTCTTTTTTTTCATAAAATCTTCAATATACATTTCTGATTAGCATAACTCAAAATGAAACCTATCACTTTTAGTAAATCCTCACTTATATTTACACTTGGATAAGTCTGCATATTAATCATTTTTTAAAAATAAAAAGGCTTCAGTAGCTGCTTTTTCCGGTCCCTAGATAGGCAGGAGGTTAGGCAGGTATTGCTGCATGCAAATTCAGTATTTAAGTATGCATCTCACGATGGCTCTTCCATGCCCCACATGCTACAAAATTAGGTTACTGTGGGATGCAACATTATAACATTGTTCCACATGCTAGCAGCAGCCTGTGTGAACCTTTACTTACGCCAGTGAGTATCTGCCATCCTAGCTTTCTCGGTGATGCCAGCATGACACCTGGAAGGAATAACACTTGAACAATCTGAATGATAAACTCGTGTGTGGCGATTCAGAGTCACCACAGAAGATTGTTTTGGTTGGCGTGGGGCCTTGGGAGAGCCGGGAGGGTCGCGTCTGGCAGGAAGCGAGACAAAGGGCAGGAGGCGAGACAAAGGGCAGGAGGCAAGACAAAGAGTAAGATAGTTAACGGGAGATTAGGAGAAGAGATAGTGACCTGTGGCCATTGGAGATGCAAAAAGGTGTAACCCTAGAAACCGAAGTTTGGAGCTGCTGGACTGTTAGTTTGCAGCAGTATATAAAGCTGTGATTTTACAATAAAATTTGGCTTTGCATGCACCTGGCGAAGTCCGTGTTTCAATCACCGACACTCGTGATCTAATAAGTTTAAATAAGTACATTTAAACAAGATGGCACATTTCAGTGAGCAAGATATCTGATAATTTACAGTTATATTCAGGACCTCTTTGGTTTTAATATGGACTGGATATCTGAGACCTAAATGCCTAAAAGGCCGCTACTGTCCTACTCTAGCTCTGCTTGCTACAGCAGAAACTCTTAAGGTGTAGATGTTAGCCAGGTGGTGTTGAACTAAATTTGGTTTAGACAAGCATAGGACTGTGCTTAAATTTCTTATTTCATAAGTGTATAGCTATAGGAATAGACATGACTTTAAGACATCAGTAATTGCAGAAGGGTGAATCAATAATACTTTTATATATTTTTAAATGCTCCCTAATGTTTGCTTCAGGTCAAGTATAATATAATTGTCTGAACAAAGTGGATTATAAAAAAATTCAAGGTACTACACCTGTTTAAAGTTCAGCAATTGTTCATTAAAAGATTAGCTAATTTTCAAGTGAATTCATTATTCAAATTATTCATTGGTTTCTTGGTTTCCTAGCAGTTCATGAGCTTTTCTTTACTGACACAATACAATGCTGTGCTAGTAGGTTACTGAAGTTTAACAATTTTATTTATTCTGTGAAAGCCTTAAAGTATTACTTGATTCTCTCCCTGGAATAGTTTAGGCACTTAGGAGACTCACTAGCATAATATGAATTTGATATTTCCTATATCAATCTGTTATTTCAAATAAATGACTCAAATATTTGAGTGGAAATGATATTATTAATAAACATTCATAGTAATCTGAATGTTCAATTATCCACAAAAAGTGAAAAAGAGAATGGCAGATAAGGACAAATTTAAAATAGTTTTGGCAGAAGCAGTTGTTTAGGGAAATATTCTTCTAATATATGATAACTTTGATTAATATCTCAATGAGTTTTGTGATTTTATCATGGGTTCAATCATACTTCATCTTTTGTTCTTCATTTTATTCAATCCAATTTTCAAAGCCCGTGTTAGTATGCATTGTTATGGAATGGACACATTACCTACAGCTTGCCTACAGCTGCCACTTCCTCTGCAGACACAGCTCCATTAAAGGGCTAGCAAAGCGAAAAGTGGTTCCTAAACAAATACATGTGTAAAGGTTCAGTTTTCAAGCATTAGTGTGGAAAAGGCATTCCAGAAACCTTATGCGGGTATGAAAAATAGTTTATATGCAAACCACTAATGACTAGCTAATGCAAGATGTGGGATGTCCTCTTTAGGTCTTCATATTTGAAATTTGATTTATATTGAGAAAAGACCTATAAAGGCTGTGCATTTCTCTTAACTCTTGTAATATGAGATGGTTACAGTAAGGGATGGCTTGAGGGAATCACCTAACAATGAAAACCCTAAAGGGAAATTTTGCATTATGCTGTGAAAGTAAGCAAACATCTTGGAGACATCTAAAGGCTGCAATTCATGCTATTTTTGAAAGCACGGTTTGTATGGAAATCGAAATGGGATTCTAAGATGTTTTTCTATTTTCCTGTTCCTCAGCAGGACCTCAGCAAACAAAGCAAGGAGGGAAGAAAGGAACTACACTTCCACTTTTTCTGCTTGTGGTTAGGGAAGACATCTATGAATTAATCTTTTCATAAGTGCAAAAAATTCAAATCCAAGCACCAGCAAGATCTGCTGGAATGGCATGGAGCAAAGAGGGATGTGTGTTTACCTAATCTCTTTCCTGTATTTATATACATACCTTTCCATTTATTTCCACACTGTTTCCCCTCCATATGTTATCTCTCTTTCCAGTCCTTCAGATCCAGCCCCAAGACTGTAGTTGGCAGAACAGAGGTAGGAAGGATTCTATTCCCCTTCATGCCTTTACATAGTTGCATAGAAAAGACATCAGTCTCTAACTTTCAGACAGGTTGGAAGTCTTAGCAGGAATATTTCTTCCTAATTATCCTTCCTGAAGAGGGGTTACAGCTGGGCTCTTCATAGCAGGAATGACCATTACCCTTACTATCCATATTCATTCTTTGGTGGAGTCTTCTTGCACATATTTCAAAGCAAAGCAGCAGCAAGGGGATACAAAAAATCCCCTGGAACCAGTACAGAGATGCAAGGCTAAAGCTCTCTATTTTCAGATTTATGTGTATTAATAAGATGTTAAAAATCTTGGATTTGACTGCATGTGGCTGAAGTTGTGTCAGGGGAGGTTTAGGTCGGATATCAGAAAAAGATTCTTCACCCAGAGGGTGGTTGGGCACTGGAACAGGCTCCCCAGGGAAGTGGTCACAGTGCCAACCTGCCAGAGTTCAAGACGCATTGGGCCAATGCACTCAGGTACGTGGTGTGACTCTTGGGGCATCCTGTGCAGGGCCAGGAGTTGGACTTCAATGATTCTTGTGGGTCCCTTCCAATTCAGCATATTCTGTGATTCTGTATTTCTGTGGTATTGGAGCACAGAAGCACCTTAGATGAGGCACAATGCTAAGATTAAAGTTTCCTATTTCTGTGTGTTTATTTAAAATTAGATACTCTTCTCTACACACATGCTTCTATTTGGAAAAGATACTGTGCTTTCATGATGCCTCGCATTATGAATTTCAAACACACAGAGCAAGGATTTAATCCACTTGTAAGTCTGTGGTGAAAGCATGTGTATCCCTTTTGAAAAATCAGCCATCACCTTAGAGAATACATGTATGGTTGCTGATTTTCCAAGATATGCAGCATTGTGCACCCTTGAGAATGGTAAAACCTCTCCTGCGTAAAAGCAGCAACTGCATATAAAAATGCCAAACGTATCAAGAATCTTCACAGTAGACTCTGCAAGATATTGCCTGCATGATAAATTACATTATGCAAATTGCATGCAAATATAAGCACCACATATGATAATTAAAACCTTTGTAAATACATATTTGCAAAATACAATCCATCATGGTCCACAAGGTTATAATCTACATTTTTAAATGAACAGTGCAAAAACTTTGAACATTCACACAGAAGTGAATGATAATAATTTGAAACATAACAAACCATCATTTATCAGCTTTAGGTTCTTTACAGACTGTTGTTCATTCCATAAAAATCCCTGATTGACTAAATAAAAATTTCAAGCCCTTACCAACAATTTTTGTTTGTGTGAAATATAATAACTAACATGCTACTGTGACTGTGAACCTTCAGTAAACATGAATGGGAAGCAAAAAATGTTGCATGCAATGTCATGAAGAAGAACCTGATGAGAACAGAAATTTTAGCAAGAAATGTGACAAAAGGCTTGCAGGAAGTGGCCTTGGGAATTATTTTTAAACTTAATATTTCAATTTCTCTCAGGAAATAGCACCTCCTGTAGGACACTAGAATTGAAACTGTAATGGGTACAGAGCTGTCTCAAATGGAGCAGGGTTAACTGGTAAATCACACCAGTCTCTTCCTCAGTCACACTCTGCCTCTCGAGAGATAACCAGCCCCGGGTCTGACATGCTCTTCAGTCTGTAGTCCACGGGAGGTTTACAGCCCACAGTGCCATAGTAGCGCTGTGTGAGTTCTCAGTTTAAAATCTGCACAGTCTGGCACCAAATGCTCCTCTTGTACCTTCTCTTGTGTGTGTGTGAGATTGTCAAGGCAGCAGTCTTCTTTTTACTTTTTAATTTCTAAAGCTTTCCTAGAAGGAGCTTCAGTGGTTTTCTTCTCATGCTTCCAATGTCCAGAACTGATATTCTCATGCTTTCTGCTCGTTTTAGCCAAGACTGACCTATGGAGGTGAGCAAACTGGAGTAACCAAAAGGCTGTAATTCAGGGTACATTTGACCCCAGCACAGTTTTTGGGAAAGGAAACAGATAGGAATCCCACAGTGCCTTGTGATGCTGGTTGAAAACGACAGGGAGCTCGGGAAGGTGATGACTCCTGCCCATCTCCATCCATACACGCAGGAGCCAAACTAGTGGCCTACATTGAGGCCTATACTGAAGGAGGTGATTTTTCAACGCTGTTCTCTTTTGTGAGACCCCACCTGGAGTCCTGTGTCCAGCTCTGGGTACCCAACATAAGAAGGGCTTGGACTTGGAGCAAGAGGAGGCCACCAAGATGATCAGAGGAATGGAGCACCTCTCCTGTTAGGACAGGCTGAAAGAGTTGGGGTTATTCAACCTGGAGAAGAAAACACTTCAGAGGCTATAGCACCTTTCAGTACCTAAAGGGGGCCTACAAGAGTACATAGAGGAAATTTTTACCAAGGCATGTAGTGATAGGACAGGGAGGAACGGTTTTAAACTAAAAAAGGGTAGGTTTATATTAGATATTAGGAAGAAATTATTTATTGTGAAAGTGGTAAGACACTGAAACAGGTTTCCCAGAGAACCTGGGGATGCCCCATCCCTGGAAGCATTCCAGGCCAGGCTGGATGGGGCTTTGACCAACCTAGTCTAGTGAAGTGTGTCCCCATGACAGGGGAGTTGCAACTAAATGACTTATAAGGTCCCTTCCAACTCAAGATGTTCTATGATTGTATGTTATCAGCTATTTGTTTTCCTTTCAGCTGAGAAAATTTAGTGAACTTGATTCTTCTGGTTTTGAGGAGGTCAGTCAGTTCTCAGCAGGCCTCAGGTTACAGAATGACAGTACACAGCTGCAGTAATCACGCATGGGCGAACTCTGCACTCCTTCAGGTACAAAGTCAAAGACAAAATCCCCTTTATTGCACAGTCCCAACTCCCTAAATACCCCCACAGAACAGGATATAACATCATGTAAACAGGAAAGATGTTCACCACAGTGTCTCCCTATCATCTGGAGCAACACACAGACATTGCCTATTATGGTAACAGGTAAACAATACCCTGTAAGGTCACAAACTACAATCTTCACTTCTCACAGGTCCAGCTTTGTCCACAAGCCACAAACCTCTCTCCGCCCATCCCCGGTGACCTGGATACAGTCCCAGGGTCACCTCTGGGCCCAGGAAAGAGGCTGTCCCTCCGGCCTTCCGGGCTTATCTCTCTGTCACCACATAGTGTAACCCAACACACAGCCTTTCAGCCTTCTCTTGCCAGCAGTGACATACAGGCTTACCTCTAGCCATAGGATTATTCCCCTAATATTGCTAGGGCATTTAACACAGGTAAAAGTGAAACTATGCTTTTTAAAAATTTGTGGTTGGCAACTGAGGAAAGCTCTCCCACCCTTCAATGCAAGTGTGTAATACTAATGAATTAGCTAAATGAGTAAGTGCAAAAATGGCCTTTTTTTCCTCATGTTTGTGACAATACTCCCTAGCAATAGTGATCAGCACTATTTAGCTGATTTTGCTGACTGCTGGGGATGACTGACAATGCATACTCCTAAGGAGGAAAGTCACTTCACAAGCTGCTGACTTGTGAGTATTGGACAGTCTCAATTTTCTTTACATGGCATCTTCTGTTTAAGGAGTGTATTACACAGATACTGAATATCTTTGGTAGTGTTCCTTATTGCCAGAGAACAGCCCATCCTCCTTCACGATAAGGTAACTGTATTTTTTCTTCACATCAGGCTGGTGAAATAAAGAATTTTTAAAAAAATTTACTCCCAGAAGGAGTAGGGAGGGAGCTGAGCAGTCATCTATAGAGCTGTTCATGAGTAACTCTGGGCCTGATTCTGCCACCTGTGATCATAGCAAGTGGCAACATTGATTTTTTCTGGTTTTTTTTGGCCTATGAAATTATTCCACTTGCCACAATGGTACTTTTTGGGTTGATATTATGCTGAGCTCTGAGTTTCCATCCATTCTGCCAGTAAAGAAGGGCAGTTGTATGACTTGCATGTAGACGGGAGAATCTGTGCTGGCTTTTCCAGTGGGGTGCTGTCAGAAAAGGCTTCTATAAAATGAGAAAGAGAAATTTGCAGGCTTCCATGTCTGACCAGCTCTGGAAATCCAGAGCACTGACATTTCCCAGAATCAAGTAACAAATTATTTAAATGCCACTTATCACTATTTTGGGTTTTGTAGCATTTTGAAATACCTCTACATAAGCAGTGTCTGAGCCTCTAAAAAATCAGTGTCTGACTGCTACACAGAAGGACAATTTTGCAAAAAGCACTTTCCAATTAAATTGTCCAGCCTTTAAAAAAAATATATGTATATAATCCAGCATATAATAATTGTCTTTAAAAATACAGATATTGACACATTAAAAAAAAAAGTCATGGCACTTTATTGAATGTTGAATTCTCTGAGTGATGCTGTCCTTATACTTAAATGCATTAGAAGTTTGACACAACAGCAGGCCAGCTGGGAGCCTTGGGAGCCTGGCAAGAAGGCATTCAGCAGTGGGGCTCTGCGGGGATGAATATCAACATGACAGGGGAGGTGTACTGACACGGACTTCAGTTTTGTGGAAAGGAGACAAGGCAAGAATGTAGATTCTGAGCCTTTTGTGTGACAATTATGGTCACCTAGTTCCCTGCTACCCTGTTTGAATGGGATATCTGCAGGGAGCCTCTGTGAAGGTTGAACACTTGAAATTAAAGAGATGGAAATCATGTTAGTATGATTGATTTATTTGGTTTTATAATGACAAAAATATCTGCTGTAGGCAGAAGGATTATTGCAGAAATAATTCATTTAGCATTTAAAAAAGGCTTCTTGCTCTTAATTTCTTTTATTTTATAACTTGCCCAAAGAAAAAGAAAATATCTTATCATGAATGAAAACTTCTTAAGAAAACATTACCTCAGCTAATGCAAAGGGAGTTGCAGCTCTCCAGTCAGAGGAGTCTAAATCAATTGCCCTCTACAGCTTTGGTCAGTCAGATTAAACCGTTTAAGGGTTCAGGGATCAAATTGCCAGTCAGTATCCATGATTAACAAATGTGTTTCATTTTCTTTACCTGTGAAAGGGTGCTAACTCCCACAATAGTCAAAGGGCATGCAGTCCTCATAAATAGTAACATGTTTACTTTTGTGGGTTTGCCTTTTTGGAAAAAGCATTCGGACCAGTAACTCTCTGAGTGCTGTGCTGAGAAGCAGAGCAGAGCTGCTGCTGCATCATTTATTTAAGAGTTAAGCCCCGAAGAGATGAAAATAGAAAGGCTGATTGCTGGTTGTCTCATCAGCCCTTGTGAAAAGCAGCTGACAGTATTCATGTTTGGAAGAGGAGAGGAAATTGGAAATCCATTCCATTTCTCCCAGTGTTTGTCACAAGAATATATGTGATTGTAGTTCAGAAAATAGAGGGAAGCTAAGATGCTTAAGCCACAATTCATTGATGTCCATTGTCACGTATTAACAGAACAGTAAATTGATTGAAAAAAAAATAGCTTTGTTTTTTCAAACTCCATTGGTGATAATGGGAAATAGGACTTGTGATGCTCTGGGGTAGCTTTGGGCTTTTTCCCTTTCCACCTGACTTTTATTTGTGAGAGAATATCGAAATTTGGATTTGGCATCATTAATGTCAGCCACCAGACTGGGACTTGGACCAAGAGCAGCTTGCAGAGTATCAGTGACCGTTTTGATTGTCATAAACACCACAAAACCATAACAAAAGCTGTTCTTTCTCTCCTAAGAGCAAAAAAAGTGGTTGCTAGTTTGACACCCACATGCTTTTCCCTCCCTCACTGTTTCTGTCATCACACTTTAAACTCCCTCACAGAGCTTCAGATCAACAGTTGCACAAGATACCCAGCACATTTCAAGGCTAGATAGTCACACACATGGACACTTACCAGGGATGGCAGTTTGGGTAATGAATATTGGGCCACCTCCTGAAATCTGTATTTAAGGTACAGAGAGAGACGGGCTAGCAAAAAGTGCTATGTGTAGTGCTACTTGCTATTCAGCAGGATGAAAGAAGGATAGTAGGTGGAATGTACTTGTTCTGACAACAGAAGAATAGTATGTGCTTCCTTTTTAAAATGAAATTTCATTTTTATGTTGACTCAGCTATTGGTCTTGTGATTCTGCCACTGACATTCCCACTGTCATCCAGACATCAGTATCATCCTGTTGCCGAGCAATAAAAACATAATTTTTCCCCCACCATCTTCTGGACCACTATCCATTTATTCATATGACACCAAGGGTGCAGTTCTTCCAGTCAATCTTTTTTTAACATGTATATAAATAGCAAAAAGGAATACAGAAAGATATTATAACAGGATCTTAGGTCTCTAGGAATCCTCCTACAGCTGCTGGTAGGGCTGCACATCCCCCTAGGGCACATTTCAGCTCAGTCAGCCCGCAGCTGCCAGGCTGGCACAGATCCCCTAAGAAACCAGAGGACTCTTCTTTGCTTCCTTGACTTTACTGAAAGTAGAGCAAAGCTCTCATGTGAGCTTCAATACATAGGAACTTTTTTCTCTGATTCCAGTGCTTTTTGCTTCCATTTTGCTGAAGATAATACTTATCAGACGTATTTAACAATCTGAGGAAGTTGAAGAGAGAATAAAAAATATTTGGGGCCAGAAAGAGACAAAGAAACATTAGGTGAAAATCTGTATTCCAGTTTAGGGGGACTCTTCAATGAGCTGCCCTCAGAGAACTCAAAATACACTTTCTCTTGTCTTTGCAGATTTGCTCTGTTTTGCCTTCAGAGTGTATGTGACAATTTTCCAAACTAAACATATTGGAGGAAGGGGGAGGAAAAATAAATAGCTATTTTTTGGCTGGTAGGAATCCAAGCAGTAGTGAAACTACTTCATTTCAAGGTCTTGTAAAAAATGGCTCAATTTACTTAATCTTTTTGACTCGCTGATATTTCTGCTTGAGTCTATGGTTTGAAAGCCAACAACATTGTGACAAATTATGAGGTAATTATGCAATTAGGGCTCAATTACTCATTCTGTAAGAGTGATCTCTTTCTTACTTTTCCCGCACAAAAGAAAAAATAAATATTGTGTCTTTTTCTCCTCTCAAGTGAAAATTTCCATCTTGAATTACGTTAGAAAGTTAGTTTTCATGGTTTTACCTTTGTAAGGTTATCTAGACCAGGATTATCTACACTGTGGTCTGTCCTGAAGTAGTCAGGGGTGCATGGTATGTTTTATTATTTGTCCTCATCATATGGACAAGTGAAGAGTGGGGGGATGCAGAGATGTTGAACCACGGCTTCTTTCCCTCTCCAGAATTTCAGGTAGTCTGCTGGGACAGGGAGCAGGGATGGACAGTAAAATTGTAGGTTTTTGACTCTGAGCACCCCTGTGGCAATTCAAGTGCAGCTGTCAGGCCAAGGCTGAGCCAAGTGGATATCACTTGGGCTGTATTGGTACAAGACACTGAGTAACCTGCACCCCAGGCTGTGGGAAGAAGTGACCAGCAGCTTCTGCCAGGTTCAGCTTGACAGAGAGAGTTCCTTTGGGATACTTCCAAAATCACTGTCTCCCTCCTGTGACCTACACCCTTCATCTCCCCCAGCTCTCCGCTTTTATACTGCATGCGAAATGCAACATGCACATACGTGTATCTCATGCTGCATGAAGATATTGGTCAACAGTTTGTAAGCTCAGAAATTTTGGGCAGTTCTACTGCAACACCTTGGCAAAGGGGGAAACAGAGAGGAAATCCTGCCTCAAAGGTGCCATGTAATGCCATCTTAAAGTATAGATTTGTGAGTTCCTGAGACTAGGTTGAAAGGAATATGTTGATCACTCTGCACTGCCAGATGTCCCATGGCTTAAATAACTTCCATAATAGAGGTTTGCATTGTGTTTCCCATGTGGAAAGAATTTAGTACATAGGATTTAGTACAATTTCCCGTATTTTCATGGAGAACTGCCATTTTCTTTCCAGGTGCTTAGAGCACAGATGCAGCAGTTAATGTGAATGCCAACTAAACCATGCAGCTGTTTAGTCTGGTGGCTGAGGACCAAAGGCTCACACATGCCCAGTGCATAGTCACTTTACAGCTGTTTGACAAGGACTGTGCCAGAGCTTGCTACTTCAAATCGTGTCTATTTTCCTTCGTGGAGTCCTAGGCACCTCTATGTTGAGTGTCTCATAAATGCCCTCAGCTGGTAATGGTCTGCACCACAACACTCTTCTCAAGGCTATGTGTAAGAGGCTTCTAACAACGACCTTCTTTCAGTCTGTCTGGAAATCAGGATGCAACCCTCTTTTGGGTGACTCTGAGACTTGTCTCAGTGGTCAATTGCATTTTTCGTCTTGAGCTCTTTGCTGCTGGAAGTGCTTCATCTGTCTGCTATTCACAGAAGCAATGCAGCTGATTTGATTCTGAGTGCAGTAGACCTAGATCTGAGGTGCCAGAATAATCTGTTTCTCTCATTACATGGCCAGCATTTTAAGATTAAGCAATGGCTGACTTATCTTTGCACTTAAATTAGACTGTAAAAGCACTGTTCTTAGGGGACCCTAATAAAAACTGGAGAATGACACTAAATCAATGGACTCCTAAAGAAGGAGAAAAAGAACTAAAGAACGAAACTAAAGCTCAGATGCTAAGCCCAATGGACTTTGTTCATTTCCAATGAACTAATGTTGTCAAGAAAGAGATTTATCTTCAGGTTTTCAAAAGTATCTCATATGTGAACAAACTGAGAAGTAGAAAGCTGTTGTTTGTTAATTAAAAAAAAAAAGAAGAAAAAAGAAAAAAGAAGAAGTAGGAGAGGGAAAAAAAGCATGTTATAGCAAATGCCATGAGGTGTGAGAATAGCATGTGGTTTTCTTTTTAGTTTGGTCGAGTAGACTTACTCCATTCTCTTCCAAGAGAATGCATTTCTCACTTCATGTTTGATTTGAATTGCTCTTCCAGCTGTATAATCCATGCCTGCTGAGATCTATTTTGAAAAACATCCAGGTTCCTGGCTCGTTTTCCTTTTCATCGACATTAATTTTCTCAGTTTCCACCTCTTACAGGACAGCAGAAATTAGGCAGAATCTCTTCAGTCACAGAGACATCACAGCACAGGCTATGCCAAAATAACCTTTCCAGAAGGACAAGGATAAGTCCTCATTATTCTGGATGAGTTAATGAGGACTCTGCACGAAATCAGTCAGACTGCTCATTACAAGTCACTATCGCTCTGCTTTCTCTGCCTGAATTTTACATTTTTAGATTCTCCATTAAACACTTCCTTCCAAGGGTACCAGCCTGCCTTTGACTGGTTGCTTTTTCAAAACAAGCTTTCTGTCTTTGTGTAATAAGTGTATTGTGCTTCTTTTCAGTGACGGTTGGGCAGACAGAGATGAAGTCATTGAAGGTTATGAACCCGAAGCAAATGGAGGCATTACCATCAAACTGCAGTCTCCTGAGGTGCTGGCGTTTGATGACTACTACCTGAAGCTGCGTCTGGACACCAACACCCGCAACCCCTGGTTCCCTGAGTTCTGGCAGCACAGATTTCAGTGCCGCATTCCAGGGCACCCACTAGAGAATCCTAACTTCCAGAAGAATTGCACTGGTAACCTGTCAAATATTTAAAATTTTTTTTTCAGTTTTTGAATCTGTGCCCTCGCAAAAAATTGTTCTTGGTTCTGGTTTGGGTATTTCTTGTTGTTGTTTTGTTGGCTTTTTGTTTAGGTTGTTTGGGTTTGTTTGTTTGTTTTTAATTAAATGTTTGTTGTTGTTTATTTTTGTTTGTTTTTATGCAAAGAAAGATGATGACCTCAAATTGTAGAGATAATAATCCCAGCTCAGTTGGGAGTATGTCTGGTGCTGGTTGCACAGCCTCCTCTCAATTTAGTTCTGCTCTGTTATAGAGTGACTTACTCCCTTTTCATGTTTTAGGGCTATGCTAAGGCTGACAAGAGTGCCCAAGTTTGTAGTGTGGCTTGTAAAAAATAAAGAGCCATGAAATTTTAACAAAAATAGGAACAAATTTATGGTTTTTTCCCTCAGTCAGCTTTTCTGATCAACTGAGTAATCAGGAAATTCACAGAAAGTATTACAGCAGAAAACCAATTTTAAGGACAATTGATGAGTCTTAAACTTGGCCAGTCATCTGCTTTATCTTTTTTTTTTTTCTTAACCCATTAAAACATATAGAGTTTGTTTCTACTATATAACATTTACATAAAAAACACATTGTACACATAGAAGTAACTCTTACCTCATAGCAAGGGAAGTGTACCTGTGCATAGACAGGTTTTCTCTTTCATTCAGAACCTGAGAAAATAAACTGTTTCAGCAAGATTAAATTTAGTAGTAAATTAAGTGAGTGATGATTGCATTTCTATCAAATAATTGCTGAATGATTTTTGCAAATATTTTGGTTGTAGTTTGTAAATACTTAATTTCTAGTCAAAAAGGTATATTTGATATTAAAGAAGTTATTTCATTAGAAACAAAACTAATGAAGCCTCGCTTCCCATTGATTTCAGTCATATTCTTTACATTTTGACCTCCTCTATCCTCTAGCAGTAATCTCAGTTGGTCTTCACATGCTCCCTGAGCTGCATTCCCATAGTTTCTAGTTCTTCCCTTCTCCATCAGTAATACTTCCTAATAAGAACTTCCATAGTACCTTTTGTTTCTCCCCAGTTCTCTTATTCACTGTAGAGGCACATTATCAAATACTGTCACTGACTTAAAACTGGGCTGATGTGCTGACTGCCAGGCAGGCCGGCCCGCCTGGGTGCTGAGGGACTAATGGCAAGCCAGACAGGATAAATCCATGTTGAGTTTATACTGATAATTTTTCCTGAAAGGAGTTACTAACTTTGGACTTTACCAAAATGTTGATTTTTGCTGTAAATATTTAATCGGCTTTAGGAATGCTTTAACTCAGACAAAGGAGTTAATATAGGCCAACAAGGGGAAAAATTGCTAAGGAGAGTTGAGTGATTGATGCACAGTCCAAATGCACAGCCTTCTTTTGTAAGAAAAGAAGCTTAAAATTGCACTGTTTCGTTCATTCCATTTACACAAATAAATTTCATGCTGATGAAAATAGGTTTAATTTTGAGGCATCTCAGCAGCTGTTATAAACATGGGTAGTTTGTTATCCAGCCTCTCTTTGGTTATGAAACTAAAAACTTGAGTCTGAACCGGCATAATCACCCTTCATCTGGTGGATCAAAGGCACAAGAACTCACCACGTGGTGAGTTCAAAATGGCCAGCATGGGGTACTTCTGCATAGAACGCACAGGTGAGTTTTCAAGCAGTGATTGCTGTAGACTCTAAAATTGTACTTAAGCCAAGAAAGCAATTGAGAAAAAAACACAGAAGAAAACAAATGGGAGCTGTTTTATTAAAAAAAATCCCCTCCCAAACTTTTCAGGATAACCCAGGTTTGAAGTCACTGGGCGTTGGAGAGGGTCTGAAGAGGTAGCATTATACGCCCGCCTAGTGTTCTGGGCTTCTCAAGGTATCAGGGACCACTACATTCTGATAATACTAGTGAAACACAAAATCATTTGTCTACATTGGTAGACTCTGACCGTTATCATTGTCAAGTCAGGCATTCAGACATCTTTTCCTCCTCTAGAAAGCTGTAAATTTTTGCATGAAAGCTCAAATATGTGATACTTCTTAGGCTTTGCTGAAAAGCAATCAGCTCTTAAGTTTGGTGGTGTACCACTGATAACCCTCAGGCTTATCACACACAACTGAAAAGTTCGTAAATGTCTCAAATCACCAAAGGGAAGTATGACAAGGTATCTTTCCTAATAATGGCATACCTAAAGAATCAAGAGATCTATATGTCCTCAGCAAATCTGGGGGCAATACAATATTTATTTTTCTTTAGCTACACAGATCTGACTGCTGACTGTCTGGCACCACCAGAGCTTTCTTTGCACATGTCTTTATCTGACATTTCTGGAAGGTTAAGAATGTCACTTTAAATACTAGCAGTTTTGAAGCTGTTTGGTGGAGACTTTCACTCCAAGGAGGTCTAGTATGACAGTGCCAAGAAACCACCTCCTTTACTTCTCACAGATTTGCAGGCAGGCCTTTTCACAAACTCTCTGTTAAAAAAAGAAGTCTGGATTGCCTCTTCCCTCCTTCACAAAGTATCTCCATACATAAATTTTAAGGAGAAAATCCATGCTGCTCAGTAAATAATAAGCACTAATATTTGAAACCCATTAAAAGTGCCAATAGATGATGTTCTGACTTTTTGTGGTACTACAAATTTAAGTACTGCTGCCACACCTATATCACCCTAGGAAAATAATCAGTATCCAGTACTGGTATCAACTCCAGTATATCTAAGAGCTTTTACTCCTACCTCAAGTATACCCTCAATATTCCTGTGAAAAGGCACATAAAGCCCTGCATCACGGAAAAAGCCGAGTCCCCTGTGGTCTCAGGAGTCCATGTACATTATTAGCATGTATTGTGACTGTCTCTGGGTCATGATCTTTTTTGTATTACAGAAGTGCACTGCTAGTCCTTACTGAGAACAAAGCACACCCATACTTTAGCATAGACAGCACTTATCAAAGGCAATACTGCTCAAGTTCATTTTCCATGTCTGGAGAGTTAACTCCTCGGGAAACTGTACAATGAAAAAGAAAACCATGTGCAAAAGTTCTTGTGATAGGCAAGCATAGTGTGATTGTATTTACCCATCAAGAGGCTGCTAGGCTCAACCAGAAACAAAAAAAAAGAAAAGACAGCATTGTTCTTTGAATAACTTATTTAAAAATATTCACAATATTTGAACCTATCTATTTTAAAAAGGAGATGAATAGCAAAGTTTGTATTTATTGAGAATCTTCAGTTACTGCCCGCCCATTATAATTTAGTCATATACAATCTAATCAGTTTAATGAGTGATTTATTTAGAATTGCCACTGGCATGTGAAGTCCAATTTTTATCATTCATGGATAGGCAAGGACTTCTCCTCAAGCAATAACAGCTGCTGCATTTGCAATTTCTCACACCCTGTTATGTTGAGTCAGCACTAGCTTGGGATGGCATACTCTCTACAAAGTGAGAGAAGGCTAGTTCCTAGAAATCTTCCTTCTCTGATGACAGGAATTACTGCTTGAATTCCCTCATTCAGTCTCTGAGAAGACTGATGTTGTCCTTCAGAAATTCTCATGTTACACTGAGCCCTGAATGTACATGCGTATTTTGGGGAAAAAAAAGGTCTGTCCCGTCTAAGCACTATTGGAAGGAAGCAAGTCCAAGTGTGTTCTACTCCATGAAGGCTGTAGGATGCCTAACAGTTTGCCACATTTTCAAAATAGCTCGTCTGGATTACTAGAACTATGTAGTAGTAGCAACAAATTCTTGAGAAGAGAAGAAATCCATCAAGACTGTTGCAATTACTGCTCTTTTGGATCATCCCTTCTCACAAAAATTAAACAACTTACTTTTCCCACTTGAGTGGCAGCCAAATGAGTGGGAGCTATTTTTGACTCCTTCTTTGCAGTGTTTTAGCCAAGTGCCTCTTGTAAGGGAATGACTTTCCCTATGCCTCTCTCCTTCCTTTGTTCTTTCTCCAGCTGCTATAGGAGATATTCTTCCTCAACAGGATTCAAGTATAGAAATTTTCTTATATGTAGATGTATTGGATCTGGCTGAGATGGGGTTAACTTTCCCCACAGCAGCCCTTATAGTGCTGTACTTTGTATTGGTAGCTAGAAAAGTGTTGGTAACATATCAGTTTTTTAAGGCACTACTGAGCAGCATTCACACAGCATTGAAGCTCTCTCCCAGCCCGTATCCCCACCCTCAAAGGCTGGTAGGCTGGGAGTGAACAAGAGGTCAGGAGGGAATATAACCAGGGCACTTGACCCCAACTGACTAAAGTTTCCACACCATATGATGTCATGGCCAGCCACAAAAGATGAGACAAAGGATGAGAAGGTGGGAGAGCATTTGTTATTAAGGCATTTGTCTTGCAAAGCAACATACTGAGGCCCTATTTTCCAGGAAGCAACTGGACATCATTTGCTGACAGAGTTAGAGAATACATTCTCCTTTTCTTCTAGACATGGTCTTTGTTTTCTTAAATAAAACTGCCTTTATCTTGACCCATGGGTTTTAAATTTTTTTTATATATTTTTGTCCCATGTCCTGCTGAGGAGGAGGAGTGAGAGAGTGGCTTGGTGGGCACCTGCCAGCCAGTTGCAGTCAACCTACCACAGTAGAAAACACATATTTTTATATGGATATTCTCCTAGAGTTTCCTGGATATCTAGCAGGCCAAAACCACTTCCAGTACAGAGTTGTTCTTAAATTGTCTGTGCCGCTAAGGTACTTTTAATGTATCCCATGTAGCTGCTACAGTCTGTAGGAAACAAAGCATGTCCTACAGCTCTGCATGGACCCCTTATTCATAGTGGAATTCAGAAGTTCACGTAATTCTTCATGCCCTTCAGATGAAAAGTCAGAATAGAACAGTGTTTTAACTGTTTCAAAAAAGGCTGTTTCTGAATTTGAGGTACTAAGACACTATCTGACTCAGGACGGACCTGACAGAAAGTTCCCTTAGCACACAGCCTCAGGCACTGCCCCAAGGAACAGCCACTACCTGTCTCAGTTAATTAGAAAACTCAGCCCTTTCTGCGTTTTGCAGATTGTACACTGACAGCAAGGTTAAATGATAGACTGTCTGTGTCAGGCAACAGAGTTAAGATATTTTTCTAATAGATTTGTAGGATGCTTTCTCCTCCCTGATTGGATAGCCCAAATGGAAGTGGTTTTTTTCACACGAAACAACACTGGCAAATCTTTCTCTGTTGTACGTGGTTAACCCACATTGCCCAAAATTAAATGCAAGTCACACTCTCACAGAAATGGTGTAAAACTCAGTGCAGTGCAAAGACTTGTAGGGATGTCTAACTGCTCTTTTACAGAACGCCTTATTCTCCTCCTGGCAGATAATACAATGGCTGGAGTTTCTGTAAACCAGGTGGGATGAGTCCTCCTCTGCACCACAAGAGACAGTTATGAAATTGGTAATAGAACTGATGCAAATAACAGATTATGCTCACAGCAGTGCATCTGCTAGGACAACAAAATACATTGGCAGGCAATCAGCACAAACATTTTTCAATAGAGCAAAGTGGAACAAAGCGGGCAATTCATGATTCATTCATTGATTCAATTGATCTTTGTGAAGAAGGGTTATTTGTCAGTGAATGTATTTGTTGCAGACAAGAACAAGAAATGTAGATATTTTTTGTTCCAAAGGAGGTCATAGTCCAAGTTCCCTTTAGGATGCTTACTCATACTTTGGTCATGCCATAACAATTACTTTATCTGCTAATTCCTGTCTTGGTCCAAGAGGACTGCAAGCAATCAGTCTGAGTGCATCCAGAGTCACAAGGATCACAGGATCACTCAGTATAGAAGGTAGCTCTGGAAGACTGTAGTCCAACTCCCTGTCAAAGCAGGGTAAGTTATCAGTTCAAACCATGTTGATCAGGCCTTGAACACCTCCAAGGTGGCACAGTGTGTCTGGGAAACCTCTTCCACTGCTTGAATGTGAAAAAGTTTGGCCTCATATCCAGTCTAAACCTCTCTTGTTTCAAGATATGCCCATCATCTATTATTCTTCTACCAGGCTTCACTATTAAAAACCTGTCCCTCTCTTCTTCATATCCACTCCATAGGTATGAGGGGCTGTTGTAAGGTTCCTCATTTCTTCTTCAGTCTGTCCTCAAAAGCAAGGAATGCAGCTCCAGATCATCTTGATTGGCTCTCTGCTGCATGCACTCCAGGTTATCAGTGTCTTTTTGTATCAGGGATTAACAAACTATGCGCAGTGCTCTAGATGCAGCCTGATGTGTGCCAAGTAAAGGATGGTGGTAGTGGTTAGGTACCCACATGCCTCAGTCACTGGTTGTGCTGTTACCATCCTGCTTACAGGATGCTGCTTGACATCCTTCCTGCCAAGGATCTGTATGTCCACCCTATTCTTGTGTCAGATTTCATCCTGAGAAGGTGTATCTTTTCCCATCTCCTTTCTGCAGCAGACATAAACTTTCATCACAGCTAACCAGTTCTGGATGACCACCATAAATCTTCATATCAAATCATGGCCAGAACATAATGATAGCAAAGGAAGCTTGGCAAGAAGGCTAAATATTCCAGAAGAGGCATTTATGCTTTGGTATAAATAATGCAGGGTCATACTTCTTGAGATGAAAATGTCAGGGAATATACATTATTTTGTCACTGTAAAGACCTAGGACTATGTTTAGTATAGCCATACTCTGAAAGAGATGTGGAGCACAGTGCAGAGGTGGTTTAAATGTTAGAGACCCATGCAGCAATACAAAAAGCTGTGCAGTGTTACATGAAAATACCAGTTCAAGTGCAGGAGTAGTGTATTGATGTCTGTGGAATATCATAGCAAACTTGGAAATCCAATCATTTCAACAAGCGATTCTGAAGTCAGTTTGCCTCTAGTTAAGATTTCTCTGAAAAGCATCCCTAAGTGTTTGCCACCATTATCACTCACTCATGAAAAAGTTACTGGTTTTATCCTATCCAGACACACAGTTCTTATAACTTTAGTGAAAGGTTTGGGGTTTTCTGAGATAGAATATCTATGGTTTAGAAATGGTACTCCCCAATTCTGTGCCCCCGCCAAGACTCTCCCAAACTCAATGCCACTCGCTCACTCACACCCTTCGCCCCGACCCCTTCCCAGCCCAGGAATGGAGAAGAGAATTAGAGGCACAGAAGGTGAAAATCATGGGTTAAGGTAAGAAAAATTTACTGGAAATAAAAATGAAACAAGAAAGTGAACAATAGCAGAACAATAATAAGAATGAAAGGTATAAGACAAAGAAACAAAGAAATGATTTACATGGCAAACTGCAACAAATACCGACCAACTCTTCCCTACCACACCACCTTTTCTCCCACCAGAGGGGAATGTAAGAGAAAGGCCCTTTCCCTCACCTTGGCAATGATGTAAGGTAATATCAAATAACATTATAGTCTTGGCTACAGCCCCTCCCAACTGATATTGGCTGAAACAAGGACAAGGATAATAATATCTTTTTAGAAGATCTACAGGGCCTCTACTCATGCTTGTCATGATTGTTTTTCTAGATTTTTTTGGCAAAGTTCTCCTTGATTGCACTTATTGAACCAGGTAGGAAGATAGAAGACTGATGGCTGCCTATTCCCAACCTGAGACACAGCTGTACTTGGCCAATGCATCTTTCAGATTACATCCAGGCCACCAGTAACGTAGTTCAGAGCTTCTCTGAACTTTTTTCTCAAGACCCACCGTATTTTGATGAACCTATATGAGATGACATGGGGTTTCACTTTTCTCATCTCAGTGGACAATGCACTCCAGGATGTCTACTTGATTTTTCTACAGTATCTGAAGGAGTGAATGCATTTCCAGCGAGAGTTGATCTGAGTTGTTTTCAGAGTTGGACAAATTAGATCCAGCAGACATTTTTAGGGCTCATCCTGCTGTGTTAGACAAGCATGTAGGTGTTTCTCTGAGAACATTCTTTTAATCTCAACATCTGCTGGGCTCCACCATGGAGCACCTGTCCCATGAGACTTTTTATCAGCAGAAGCACCTACAGTTGGAAGTACTGCCACTACAATAATTCAGAAAAAGTAATTATAAGGCAACAGCCTGGTGTGCACTCTGCCAAGTCACCCACTGCTCATAAATCACCTTTGTGGTATATAGGAGACATATTTTTAAGCATTTGAAGAAGGAATCAAGCTATTGACATGCCATAATTTCTTCAAAATATATTTTACAATAAGTATCCTGTGACTTGTCCTTGCTCACCTCTGCTTTACATTCTCATTACATACTTAGGTCCTGTATCACACTGTTTTTCCTCAGTATTGAGGCAGAAGATCCTAGTGACCACAGTAGTAATCAAAACTGATCTCAATTTCATGGGCACCTAGAATGAAGCCCACCGGAGACAACTTGTCTGAAAATATTCTAGTTGCTACATTTCTTAGTCTAGGCTTTTTTACATAAGGTATGAAGAGCTGTAGTCTCATTTTATTTCCCAGACAATGCTACAGGCAGCTTTTAAGGCTTAAAGATGAGGATGATTAATAATGTGCTTATCTATGATAAATCATATGAATTTTTCGGAAAAGATATTATGGCCAGGTTTTTGTTCATTTTGTTCTAGCTTTTTGTTTCTATGCTTGGAAAAAAGCAGCTACATTGTTCTTACATTTTATATTTTCAAAAAATACTTTTAGATCAGGCTGTCTATAAATATACAGTAAAAATAAATATCTTTGTTCTTTGGGGATCCATAACAAAAAATCAGATCATCATGAAATAAAGGAGAGGAGTAATATACATGTGCCTTTGTAAACAGCATAGAAGACAGTTTGCAGAATCATGCATATTACAGCAGCATATGACAAAAGTTTTCTGAATCTACACCTACATTTTCCATTTTGGATTTTAACAGCAGAAGTTGGCACTTCTGGGATCAAAAAATCCTCAGGCTTGTGACATTCACCCTTCTCCATTACGTGGGTAAACTGATGGTGCTGCTAAGGAAGAGGACACCTGAATCATGCTCCCTTGTGCCTCCTTAGGGTTCTTGTCTCCTGTGCCTAGAGAGAGATAGAACCACTCCTGACTGTTCAGATTGCCTCAGATGATTTAAACTTTTATCAGGAGCATGGTGAGGACAAAAGCACACAATTAAAATAAATCGTCTTGTTCCTAGAAATCAATCGTTTGTGCAGGCTGCGCATCAGAGCAATTAGCAGAGAGATAAACATTTAACCAAACCAGTAAGTCAGTCAGATGAAATAACACAAGTAACTGATCTGAACACATGGCGAACTGCGTTCTGTCAGCACCCCATGTCTTTTATTAGACAGTATCTTCCCTTTCCTCATTTACCTGTAGGTGGAAAGTTTTAAGTCAGCTTGCAATTTTACAGGTTGTCATTACTGGCAGCATTACCCCATAAATACAGGTGCAAAGGAGAGCCAGTGGAGGCTAACACATGTAGGCACAGACCCACACACATGCCACCCACATACATGCCTAGCTGCAGCCCAGAGATACTCTTTGCACACAAGGATATTTTCTGAAAAATAGCCAGTAGAGTTCTTAAAATAAATGGGTTCCTCTTAAAAGACTGTGGGCAAGCAGTGGCATTAAGAACAATAAATGATGAGCCTGAGTGATAAAACCTAAACTATGAAAGCCACAGAATTTCCTACTCAGAATATGCTGCATTGGTATCCATAGGGAGAATAATCTGATGGAAGGTGTGTGCTCTGAAGAGTAGTGCAACTAGAGTAAATCTCTGTTTTCCCACTCACGCTGGGATGTCTGGGGAAGTGCAAAAGTCTGCTCGTGTGGAGAGAGCTAGGGAAAAATGGTAAGATACTGCAGCCTGGGTTACTGTCTGAGCCAGAAATCCATTGTAGCACAGCAAGGTACTAGACCAGATGATTTCAAAAGGTTTCCTTCAGCTGAGATTTTTGAGATTCATATAGTAGAAAGTAGCTTTGGAGGAACCTGCAAGTTCAAAGCTTCGATTTAGGTCTGCATTCAGGCTCAGCTCTATAGGAATGAAAATGCAGGGCTGTTCTCTTCAAAGCAGTACACATTATGCATGTACACTGTACACACCATGCATGCTATGCAGTGAACTGTCTACTTTCTGAAAAGGCCAGCTTACTCTGCTGCTTTTTCTAGGCTTATTTTGTATAAAAATTCACATCATGAGGGCCCCTTTTCTTGAGAGATCTCAAGTACTTCAGTGTTTTCTGCATTGTCACATTTGGCTACACACAGGAAAAAAAGAGGTGGGCTAAAATGAATGCTTTTAAAATTCTTTCTGATCAGAAAGAATTCTGCTTCTATTCTTCTGTTGAATTTAACATGTGAATACAGATTACGGCCACTTATTTTATCTTCTGATTTGCCTAGCTCTAGTTTGCTGCTAATCAGCAATGCATTGTCCTCGTGCAGGCGTTGTTCAGAAACTCCTAATTTTAGTTTAGCTTTAAGAAGGATCATTTCTGTGATACTGAACACAGCTCTGGGCAGATGTCCGGTTAAGGGGAAAATAAAGTGGTTCTTTGTGATCTGCATATTTATGATTAAATTATTGCATATTGCAAGGGTTGCAAGGGAACATTTGGATCCTCCTAACAATCACTTGAAAACTACGCTTAATTTCACCAAAAACTGTGAGTGTACTCTGTTAAATTATAACATGGTCCAGCTGGTTAGGGTGCCCAAGACCACTTTTCTCCTCAGCTCCAGAGCAGCTGCAGCATCTGGCTTTGGTCCCGGGAAGCCAGGAGTTTTTCTGGAAGTAACTGCATGGCTGCAGGACTGCTGTGTAGCCTCGGCCTTGCACATGGGATATCCATCCCACCAGCTGCAGACATACGGCTCCAGGAAACCAGTCCTTCAGGCAGAGGCTGTCTTGTGTGAGGAAACAGACTATCAAAAACAAAACAAAATCCAAAAACCAACAGCAAATCTGGCAAAGGAGAACTTTGGAGTAAGCTGCATTTCTGCAGAAGTAAAGCACATTGGGTGTTTGCATGGATTTGTATTCTGACAGCTAATGCTGGTGGTTTTAATACCACCTTAGCATTAAGAACAGAGGTGAGGAAGAAGTGGTTTGTTCTCTTAGAATAATAATAATAAAAAAAGAAAATAAAGAGAAAACCAGTAGTACTGGCTGAGGGGCGGTACGCTGTCAGGCAAGAATTCTGAAGCCCCTCTAAAATCAATAGTGATTTAAAGTGTAATAAATATTAGATATCTTTCCTGTCTGTTTTTCATACTCACACAGAACCACTGGAATTTAAGATAGGAAAAGACCAGTTATGCCAGCTAGTCTATGTCCTACCATGAGGGGAGTACTTGGTCTGTTAACATGAGATTTTGACTCATACCTTTGAAGTCCTCAGAATCTCATGCCCATACACTGACAATCACTGCCACTGCTTAGACGTTTACAAATCTAGATCAATGGAGGGAAAAGAGTTTGTGATTTGTTCCATTTTCTGTCTCCATGCCAGATAGGAGCACAGATGAATATGTGTATTTTATTACCATCATCATATTTTTCCACTCAAATCTGAAGATCCTGACTTTTTGTTTTGGGTGTTGTGCTGGTGCCAAATATTTAACATATACTGAGAATGGATTTCTTGTTAATTCCTTTGCCCCATTTAGTGATAATACATTCTGTGTTTAATATGACAGTTGATTATTTTCAACTCTGAACCAGCATTTTCTGATGAAGATGCTCAAAATTAGGCTCCTCAAGTGCATGCTCTGAGACCTAGATTAATTGGCCTGATTTTTAAGGGTACTGATCTCCCATAATTTCCATGAAAGTCAACAGCAGCTAGAGAAGTTCAGGCATTAATCAAGTCAATTAATTAGGTGCCTGAATATGTATTCAGGTTCCTAATTTAGGTATTGTAAGGTGGTTAATGTTCTGAAAGCTGCAGCACAATTACTGAGTTCCATCTCTTTCTTTCAGATAAGGTGTCAGGCTTCATATGAAATGCGTGACACCTGAAATATAATCAGTCCTATTTCCTGAACTTTCCATTTTTCTACCATAGTGTGTTAAAATGGGACATCTACAAGGGTATCTAGCTTGACTTTTTTTCTTTTTATTAAGAGTGAAAACCTTGATTAAAACTAGCCAAATAGCACAAAAATCTGCATACATTTCTTTACATTTGTAAAGGAATTTGATTTTAAATGTGTTCATTCCTGTCTCATGTAAGAGTATCAGCAACTTATCATCTGCCAGACTTGTTCCAAATAACTGATCTGTTAAGAATAGTAGTTCTAAATATGTCTTTAATTGAGTGTGCGAGTAAGGCAGCAAGGTTACATTGCTGCCTGAGGGAGAGGGGAAGACTGAAGGTTGGAGTTTCTCTCTTTTTAATTGTTTCTCCCCAGGAGTTCAGATCATGTAGAAAATGGTCTTTATGGAATCTGGTCCTTAGAGAATCTTGGTGAGGATCCACATGGCACTGGGAAAAGGCTGTAAAGAAAGCAAGAGACGAAGGCAGATCCAAAGTCTCTGCAATAATAACCACATTAAAAATCGAATTAAAATGGTTCCATGAGGCCTTGGGAGCACGGACACTTGTGGGACCCTGCAGAGTCTGAGAGAGGCTCCAAGACAGTTTATTGTTGAACTCTAACTGACAGAAGAAGCTATGTGAGACACAGTAATCGTAACAAATTAAATTCCCTGCCGTCATATTCCCAAGAAAGGGGACAGAAGAAAAGAAGATAAAATAATAAATAATAACAATAACAATACCACCAACCCCAAAAAATAACCCCACAACAACACCCCTCCCAAGCCCCGAAAAGAAATCCCAACCAATCAGTCAAAGAATAAATTGGGACTGGGGTATCATGATGCCAGATGAGAATATGGCCTCTGACCAGGCTGAGACAGATCAAAAGCCATTCCATTCCATTCCATTCCATTCCATTCCATTCCATTCCATTCCCCCGTTTGTGAATCTTCCATTAAAATAACTGTGCTGCTGTCTATATCCTTTAAATGCAAAGACTGAGCCTGACCATTCAAATGCCTTTGCTGGCATTAAATTTTAGTCAGCTAATGAAATAATAGGATGGATTTCAAATGCTATATTAGGATTTGAAATCAGCATCTTTGCTGATTACATATACAACCATTCAATCAAAGAAAAAAATCATCTGGCATATTTTATTCCTGATTATACAATGAAATATTAATTTCTAATTAAAATAGGATCTGGGAAATAATATGTTGCTGCAGAAGGTAAATAATAATTTCAAATAAGTAAGAGAACTTATTGTGGTCATTTTGCAGGGGGACTGTACACAGTCCAGCATTTAAGGAAAACAAAATAATCATAATAATTATTTGTCAAGCTCTCTTAATAATTACTCTCTGTTTCAAAAAAAGATGCTAGAACCACCTCAGATTGTCTTCTATGTTGTTTGTTTCTAGAATGAATATATAATTTAATGTTATGTCCTAACTATCTGAATTGGCATAGATTTCTTTTAAGCCTAAATTGTTTCTGACTTGATGGATTCCCAAGTTCAGAATCACTATCAGAGTTTTATTGATTCCCAGTTTAAAGCCTTGAGTATCATGTTTGAGTATTTGACCATAATAAGCCACTGTATTTCCATGTGATTTCCTGGTCAGTTCCATTAGCCTTCCAATACACAATCGCAGTATTTTAATTAGGGGTGAATTTCCATAAGCTAGAATGGCCAAATATTGATTATTTTTATGATCAGAAAGTAGATTAAATATCTTTACAGCTTACTTGCTTCATGATGGAGTTAATTCCAAACGTTTTCATTAGAGCGTGCAAAAAAATGAATGTTTATCATTTTATTGCATTATGGCATTTTTAAGTATACTTCTGGTTTGGCGCATGACTGCGGCCATGAAAATAATGGCACATAAATACAAAGTCATGTTTCTTTTCAAATCATTTGAACTGATGCTTACTTGAGAGTACAAGATACAGAAAGTAATTTATTTCAAATAGGGGCAGTTGTTTTCTTCTGTTGTTTTCCAGTCTATTAATTCCAAAGAACAGGAATTAAGATATAGCCAAAATGAGGCAATCAATAACCTCAAAACTTAGCATTTTTGGCAGGTTTTTTGTTATGCTGCTTCACTGTTGAACATTCTGTGAATTGTACTTCTCAAGTTGATTTCATCGAAGTGCAGATACAAATATCATGGGTACGAATCTTTTTTTTTTATGCTTTGAAGTGGGTTGAGTTTTTTCGCCTTGCACTGAGCTATACTTCACATTTGCAGATCCTTCCATTTCTATTTCATTAAAAACCAGTCTTCACTGCAGAGCTATTTCATTAAGATCTTTCCACTAAAAGCTAGGAACAAGGGGAAGCAATGCTAAAATTTCCTGCCAAGCCTTTAACAGTTCATAGCAGTGGATGTGTACAGAAGAGGTTTCAAATGCCAGCTTGCAGGCTTGTTCAGAAGGGAAAGAATCTCAGCATATCATCCTCATAGGGCCATAAATCCTAGATTTTTTTTTGTAAAAAAAAATGTCTTATGAGGAATTTTAGCCTAGTGGGAAGAAACACGGAGGCTTCAGGCCATAATGTCATCCCTTACAGAAGCTTTATTAGGCTGATGAGCTTCTGTCAAGCCATCTGCTCTAAGTGGATTTCTCCAGACCTGCATTTAACAGCATGTCCCCCTGTACATGAACTTGTGGAATTTCTCTGCTTGTTATCCAGTTTCTTGCTGCTTTTTCTGTTGCTATACATAGTTTTGTGGACATAGATTCTTGCAACTTTTCAACTCTGTGATCAATTTCTTTCAGCTCTCAGTGACGGGAGTTACAAATGCATGGGAACAATCTGTGTAGATTGCAAAATCTCTGGTGGTGGAGAGCTACACCTTGCCAGGGGCAGCCTAATGAAGGAAGAGAGCACTTTCCTGGGGTTCCTGGCATGCAGACAGCTGTGCTGTTAGTGTGGCCCTTAGGTGGTGCATTATATTTCCCTTCAAGTCCTTTCTTTTGCTGCTAAACAACACAAGAGACAGAGTATGCAATGCAGATTTATGGAGAAAGGGAAAAGGAACTTTTTCTCCAATACAGGCCTATTTTTCCCTCACCGGTCCAATGATGCAATTCTGGCAAAGGCATTCTGGCAATTGCTGCAAAGGCCTCCAGACTTCCTCCAGCCTCTTCTGAAGGCAGACGGGGGCTGCAGCATCGCACATCAGCTGGGAGTGCTTGTGAACGTGTAATATCTCACCCAGACGTGCCCTGCCTGCTCACCCCTGCATTATCGTGTGGCATCAGGCACGCCCAATCTTCACATTCACTTAAGGTTGCAGCCAGCCCTAGGAAAACTGACAGTCTTCTCATCCCCTGCTTAGCTTCTCTGGGCCACAGAAAGGAGACACAAGAGGAAGTATTTCTCTGCTCTCTTGGACAAAGACATATTTGAACACAGCTTTATCATCTCCCACAATGTAAGAGTGAGTTACGTGCATTGTCACATGTTGCCCCTCCTGGAGACATATAGTTATGTGAGAGTCTGGAATGTCCATGGGAAGAGGCAGAGAGGGCAGAGGAGGGGAGCAAGCTTCAGACTTGCTTGTATCTGTTTAGCACAGTCTGCAGACTGGGAAATGAAGGAGGAGTTAGATCAGTTTCCTTTTGCTTTGCTCCCAAGTCATGTGGTGGATAGGTTGAACCCGTGAGTTCAGACTTGGCACAGGGCTGGCAGCACTACTGAGTCCCCTTTCTCCTGCCCTTTGCTTAGAGACTTAGAGACTCCCTTTACATCTGATCAATGAGTGAGTCAGCGACTTGTATAGTCATTTCTCTTCACAACGTTTCAGCTTCACTGTGGCACTCTTGCATTTGTGTATGCCAAACTTATCCCAGAGTCTTTGACACTAAGCTCTTAAAGCCCTAATGTGCTTACATAACATGATATGGAGAATCAAGAAAGTAAAGTTAATTAAAATCTTTCCTCACTACTTCTGACACACAGGGAGAGACAGAAGGAAGACACTTCTTTTTGAATGCTGGGGAATAATGAGACATACTCACAAAAGAAGACAAGGAAACAGAAGACCCTAGTGGTGTGTGTGTAGTATATAAAAAATTGGGACTAATCTTCCAAGTTTTAGGTGTTAGATACCTGAAATGAGGGAGAACCTTGATGGCTGAATTCATACTTTCTGGTTTCTTTTAGCCACAGAGTTGACATCTGTAAAATCCTGGTAAAAATAAGTTAAAAAACCCAAATCCTTTTAAATTCAATATCACCTTTATTCCAGGAGAAGAAATTTCATCAGTGTTTTGACTAACTTTGCTAGTGATAAAAAATAACCCCTTGCATACCAACATTGCTGCAATCACCATCCTGTTAATGCCTTAGAGAATTCTAGTGCAAATTTTTGAGACCTTTTGATGAACACTCAGATTTCAAAAGGGTTTCTCTTCTCTTCTCTTCTCTTCTCTTCTCTTCTCTTCTCTTCTCTTCTCTTCTCTTCTCTTCTCTTCTCTTCTCTTCTCTTCTCTTCTCTTCTCTTCTCTTCTCTTCTCTTCTCTTCTCTTCTCTTCTCTCTCCTCTCCTCTCCTCTCCTC
>VZTE01004408.1:322480-341987 GCA_013397775.1 Eulacestoma nigropectus
TCTCCTCTCTTCTCTTCTCTTCTCTTGTTTTATACAAGAAGTACACTAATCCCAATTAAAAACAACATTCACCAGATGTAACAAAGCAGTAGTATCTGAGAGTCTTGTAGATTTTACCATGCTCAGAAAGAAAATAGCAGGGTATCTCAACTGGTAACTGTAATTGTATCCTAGCTTTTCAGGGAAAAATACATCAAATGTAATTGCATGAATTGAATCTCTTTGCTTGGGGAAATAAAAACCATTTGAAGAATGGAAGCAAAACCTTTCTGATTTAATGACATCCTGAAAAAAAAGTCTGAAACCCTGTGAACTCCATTTATTGCTTCATGAGCACTGTAAGATGTCAAATGTTTATCAGCATGTTTTGAAATCTGGTGTAGAACCCACATATTGTAAGATATTCCTTCCCTTTGGCTGCTCCTGTGAAAGCTCTGCTTCCTCCCTTCTTGCCAAAAGGTGGAGAAACTTGCAGTTCTAGATAGAGAAATGCATTATTTCCTATAGAGTGGTGACATGATGGTCATGGGGAAGTTAAGGAAAGATCTCTTTTCTTACATAACAATAATACATGCTTCCTCAGCCTTACCTTACAAATAAAGGAGCTCTGTCCAGTCAAACAAATAGTTCACATACAGTGGGAATTTAGTTACCTGTTTCATCTTGTGCCTTTTTGATAGCTCTATCCTCCATGTATGGGATTCCTGTAAGGGATCTCTCCTCTCTTTCACTATATTTAGCTACCTCTTGGACTTGCCTCCCTGCTGCAAAGATACAGACATCAAAGCAGGAAGTGAATTGCACACATCCTGTTCTGGTTGAAAACAGTATAGTAACTGGTTTCCTGGGAGCAGAAGCCATAAAAAACCCAGTAATTAAATGATGGGATCATTTGTTGTAGGTTAAATGAAACATTTATTATGGTCTGTGAGAAATTTTCCAGCCTATCAATTCTCTCTCATGAAAATTGCAAATGTTTTTTTAATTGAGAATGAAGCAAAGCCTTGTTTTTTCTGATCATCTTTTGGCTTGGAAAATATGCTCCCTGCCCCCAGCAAATAATTTTTCCACAAATTGTTGGTAGTCACATTTGCTTGCACATAGAGACAGCAAAGCCATTGAGACAGCCCACTACAAGAGGAACCTGTGGCCCTGATCCACAACTGCTTGTTCTGGTCACCAAATAATATCTTCTGGCCTTTTCCTCATAGGAAGACAGCTACAGCTTGAATTTCCTTGGAAAACAGGCAGTTATGTGGGAAAATAAAACTTCAGAAATTCTTGTTACTGTATATTCGATTGTGGGTTGGAAGAGGTTTTTGGATGTTTTCTCATATAGAATAAATGACTTGTTGCCTGTAACTTATTTTTGGACATAATGAGTACAGTAGCATGAACAAAAGTTCACTTTTTACCCCCAAGATGTGCACATTTCATTCAGCCATACAATATTAATGAAAAGAATGTATTTGTTATCAAACAGGCGATATGAAGAGAAAAAAACAAAAGACGCACAAGTTTTGAACACACCATCATTGTACTTATCTCACTTAGAGACATTATAATCTCTGTTATTCATTTTGCAGTGCCTTGAAGTGAAATTTGTTAAATAATTTTATTGTTATCTTTGAAGTTGGATAATGTAAAAAAGATGTTATAAATAGAATATAAGAGGGAGTGAACTGGCAATATTTCTAAAACGTCTGAATCAATAATGCCAAATTAGCTAAAACAAATGAAACTCTTTGCAAAAATTATTTTATACAATCATAGTTTGGCATGGTTATCAGAGGATTAGCCATTACTGAATGTTCCCATGTGTGGAAAGATAAGCCAGGGAAGAAGACTGACCTGTCTGAACAGAGATCTTTGGCTGGAACTCAGGGAAAAAAAGGAGAGTTTATGGCATTTGAGTGAAGGGACAAGCAACTCAGAAGGACTCCAAGGATTTAATGAGGTTATGCAGGGAAAAAATTAGAAGCACCGAAGCCAACTAGAACACAATCCAGCTACCGTCGTAAAACATATTACATTAGAGCATTTAGTGGTGGACTTCGCAGTGTCAGGTTAATGGTTGGACTCAATGATCTTAAAATTTTTTTGAACCTAAGTTATTCTATAGTTCTAAATAAAATTAAAAATTAAAAATTTTCAAGGAATTGGTGACAAAACAGAAATATAGAATTGGTTGCATTTTCTGTCCTATGTATATAAAGATAAAAACATAATTAAATATTTAAGCATCTAAAACTGCTCCAATTTTTCTAAGTAGCCAAATATCCTAAAATTTTACAAAAATCACCATTAACTAAGTTTGTTCATCACCATTAATGTGCCATTTATTTTCCAGAATAATCTTTAGTTCTTACCTTTAAGGTCCCAGATTTAAAATGATTGGTCAGTTCAAAATGCTGACCTTCTGCCCTGCTCCTTGCAAGATCTTATGACACAAATTTGTTGTGGTTGAAGTTTGTCATGTCTTCTCTAGCATGAGACACCGTAAGATATGTGACTTCCATTGTTTTCCAAGGACATGCTGTGACACCAGCACATCTCGACACAAACCTGCACAGAGGAAGATGAGGAAATTTTCTCAGAGCCGCTGGGAATTCTTTTGTTCCATTGGAGTTTTTTAAATTCAGTTCCTCTGGGCCTGACCAGAGTTAAAACAGGTTGTTAAGGGCTTTGTCCGAACGGCTCCAACTGCTGACAGGCTTGAAACATTGACTAGCTCTCTACGAAGCCTCTTCCAGTGTTTGGCCACCCTGTGGTAAAGGCAGTGTATGTTGGGACAGAACGGGGAGCATAAGAAACCTGCCTCCACAATTTGTCCAATGCATATGGACATTTGCTGTGAGCCTGGGTACTGCTCTACTAGTTCATACCTGGCATTATTTGGGGGGAGCCCTATTTACTCCTTGGCATATGCTACCCAAGTATGGGAGATTAATTTTATTTCATTTCATTGTCCCAATGAAATTTCCCCCCATTGTCCTTCCAGAATTTTTTTTTTTTTTGCATGAATTAACAACCATCATCATTGAATGCAACTATCACCCATGTTGTAATATGCAGCAAAGCTAAAATCTCATTTGGCCTACCTATGGAGCATGGCAATCCTGGAAAGGACCACTACAAATAAAGAAAGCAGTATATACAATGTTTAATACCTTCATACCTCTGTCAGGACCACCAGAAATGAAGATAGCTTTCATAAGGGTTGCAAACTTTTTATGTGACCCTAAATATTCAGCAGATGACCGTAGCAAATCATAAAACTGTCTGCCTATTCCAGATGAAATATTATCGTTTATAACAATATTGCTGAACAGATTTTGGCTTTTTAAGCTAATCAAGAGTCATCTGTGAACAGACTGTGTTCTTTATCAAATGTCTGTGTTTGCTCAAAATTTGCCAACTGGCTAGGTATTCATCAGATTCCCCAACGAAAATGTTTTTACATTTCTTTCCATCACAAATTCTCTCCTGCCCTAACCTTCCTAAGGACTGCAAATAAGTAATCCTTGGTGCTGAGTTTTATATTGAATATGAAGAGACTTCTCCTATCTTTACTTTTACATGAAAGGTAACGCATGTCTTGCCATAATTCCGATAGCGTATTTTTTCTTTATTTCAGTTTGTCAAGTGGGATTTGCAAAATACGCTCTCTGCTCTCAAGAGCACTGTTAGCTCCACACTGACTTCACAGCAAAAGCACTAAACTGAATTCATGGCTGCTTCACAGTCAAATCCTTCTAAGGACTTAGCTGAGGCTAGTGTTAGTTAGCTGTGAGGTGCATTACAGTAAATGGAAAGATTAACAGTGAGTTTCATGAAAATTTGGACTGTTTTCTCTTCCTTCCTTCCCCCTGTACTTTGGTATCACTTTTAGCACTATTGGGAGCATTTTTCAGTTGCTTGCAGCCAGGATGTGGCGTTTTGGGGTTTTTTTGGGTTTTGTTTGTTGTTTTTTTCTTCTTTTCCTTTCCGGTTAGTAGTGTATGTGTGTATATGCCCTCGTCCTCCAAGATTTACTGACAGAAACAAAGACTAAAATCAAAGCTGTGATAAAAAAAAATGACCCAGACTACTGAGAAGTTGTTAAACTTAAATTATTAAAGGAAGATTTGCATTACAACCAATACAAAATTAAGTAAGTTTGGTATTTAGGACACCTGAATTCTTCAAGGTCATCCAAAAATTAATGGTCTAATTTGAGTGACTTCAATTAATCCAGTACTCACATGACTTATAACTTTTTTCTTTGCTTAGTAAAAGTTAAGGTCTCTAAAATGAAGAACAAAAAAACCAAAAAAAACAACAAAAAAAAAGGAATAAGGACGAAAGCTAACGAAATGTTTTTCTATTAGTCTTTGTAGATCAATGATATTTTCTTCCAAGGGCTGAGAAACAGAGAAAAAAAAGTTTCACTGTTCAGAGTTCTGCTTTGCTCTTTGTTACATTTCAAAGACTTACTGAGGCAAAATACAAGTTTATAAAGAAGCCCCATGACAAATATAGTAAAATTCTTGCATTTATTAAAAACTTGCCTTATGAAAACCTAAGTGAACATTGTTTTGTTTCTGGCTGTGCACAATTACATGATTTCTTTTGTTTTAAAAAGTAATACATTTCTTACTGATTGTGTTAAGTGAATTTTACAAATTCAAATGCATGAGTGTATCGATAACATAATGATGAAAATGAAATAAGTGGATTTTGACTCTAGGAAGTCAAGTTTAGGGAAAGAATGACTTCTCATTCTGGATTTACTGGAAAATATCTCATTTACATATCAAGATTTTTATATTGCTGATCTGGAGACAATTCATTCAGACAATTCACATGTTGCTTTCCACTACAATACAATTATTTCTAGAGGTGACATTAAGGCAGTCAGCTCTGCAGTGTGGGACTATATGCTTGCAACCTTAATTTAGGTGTTTATTCCAAAATAGTCAAAAGCAAATCCTTCCACCATCAAATATTTATTCTCTTTGGAGGTATGCATATTATATTGAAATACGATAATCCAAAGCGTGTTTTGCTGAGTGAATACATACTTAAGGGAAATGGCCTCTTTTTAAACATCGGCAAGTCCTGTTACATTTTGTTTTCTACCTCCAGCAGCCACATGAAGGCTTGCCTCAGGAAACACACAGATGCTATCCTTATCTCTTGCAAGCCTTACTGATGTTTATGCTCCTTTTTTTTAACTAATTAAAAAGAGATCTGAGATAAACTTTCAGGTACAAAAGAGTAGGTTGTGAGTGCTGTGCACTATCTGTTTTTGTGATCTCTTCCACAGCCTGCTGCCCAGAAGCTTCACAAGAGAGGACTGCTGTGCCAAGCTCAGGTTCTTTCTGTCTCTCATTCACTTAGGGATGGGAACAATTTCATTTTCTAGCTACAAGAAAGCAGAAGCAGTGAAAAATCCACAGTGTGCTAATCCTATGGGACTAATCAGCTGCTAAAACACACCAACAGATACTTTGAGGCTATATATTAATATATACAGGCATACAGATGTCTAGGCTATGCTGTACAGAAGTGAGGGTGCACATGCACAGGCGCACTCTCTGCTTCCTTGGGTAAATGTTCTGTCATCTTGTAGATGAGGTTTTTATTCTGAGTTTCTCAACATGAATCTGAATGGTGCTGGTTTCACGTGATTTGAATGGGAGCTGTGAACCTTTTCTCACAAAGAAAGTGGCAGATACCTTGCCTCTGGAAAGAATTTCTTCAGCTGCTCCTTGCTTGGTGGTGCTGGTGGTGAATGTATGGCAGTGAGGAGCACATGAACTCATTCAGTCAGATTATGCTATTTTCACAAAGCATTTTAAATTCACTAACACATCTGTTTGCTGTGTTCAGCTCATCTGCAAAATAGTTACTGGGGCAAAATTTACTTGCCCAGCTGCAATGCAACCCAGAGAAAGCAAGACAGACATCCCTGCATTTGGGATCTCTGCTATCCTAGTGAATTCTCAGCTGAAATTTCTGAGTTGTAGGGCAAACAAACTGAGAAGATCTACCAAATTAGAGCCTTTTCCAATGATAAATGTAAGGACAGTCTTCATGGTTTGGTTTGAAAGCCATATCATATCTACATTAGGGTAAGGAACTACTTTTTAGCTTGAAAGTTTTGGTGAACTTTTAGATTTTTACCTCCTTTCATCATATTAAAGTAACAAATTTCTTCTTCAACCTGGATATGAGAAGTGTCAGCTAACACCTAGTCTCTCACACATCCTACTTCCCTGGTGTACACAAGGTGTTACTGAGACAAAATAACGGAGACTGGATTGCAATTGCCTGTTAAACATTGAGTAACGTGGGACGCCTGCAGATAAAAGCAACTTGTGGTTTGGAGCATATCTTGAGTGAATGACTCAAGGGGAAAGACACAAAACAAGGAGGCTTCTTACTTCCAGCTGCCGCAGGTCCCCGCAGCACAGGTCTGCAGTGCCGTGGGCTCGGCGCTGGCAGTGCTCTGCAGCAGTTCAGCTGGCAGGCGGCGAGCAGGGCACAGCCCAGGACCCAGCGGGGTCTGATGGGCAGTGCAGCTGAAAACCAGCACCCTCTGGCAGTGCCGGCCCACCTGCAGGTCAGCGGGAAAACTGATGCGGAGAGAAAACCTTGGCTGCCACATTGTTTCTGATCTTCTGAGGAAGGAAACTTCAATGTCTGCTCAGGCTGCAGTTAGACAAAAACTCAGTATCACAAACTTTGGCTGACTTTCTGTAGCAATCGCGTACTAGCTTATCTACTACTTTTAATGAAAATGACTGTTTCTGATAACTCAAGAAGTGATGCTGATTTACATTGTTTACTTATTAACATTGAAAGGGACATTGCTATCTTGATCCTCGAAAACAAGAGATAAAAAAAATTGAAATGTAACAAAAAGTCAAATTTGCAAGGAAATCACTTTTAAAAATACTTCCAGCTGAAATCTATCTTCTTGATTAACCTTCCCTAAAATAAAGAACATTGTGGAATGACAAGCAAAAATTCAAAAAATAACAAATGAAAGACGACAACTTGATTAAATGGGTGCTTTCTCATGAAGCATTTCACTTCAATGAATTCAAGATTTCTGAGGTGGTGGTGGGCAAGTGTTTTATTTATTTATTTATTTAAAATCCCTGTCTGGCACCTTGTTTTTGCCTCTAAAGCTTTATAAGAGAAAAAAGGAAATATCTTTTTATATGTCATTGCTTTTTCATATTTTCATGTCATTTCGTCTTTGTTTATAACAATACTTTTTTTCTTACTGTTGTAGGCAATGAGAGCCTAGAAGAAAATTATGTGCAGGACAGTAAAATGGGATTTGTCATCAATGCTATATACGCTATGGCTTATGGGCTACAAAATATGCATCATTCCCTTTGCCCTGGACATGTTGGACTGTGTGATGCTATGAAGCCAATTGATGGCAGCAAGCTCTTGGAGTTCCTCCTCAAATCCTCATTCATTGGTGTTTCTGGAGAAGAAGTTTGGTTTGATGAAAAGGGAGATGCCCCTGGAAGGTAAAGAGGTTTCATCTCTACTAATTAAACCAGAGGGTGCGAAGTGGGAATGTTACTGCTTTTGCTGATGTAGATTTCTTTGGCTGTTTTGCTGAAACATAAAGCATGGACCAGTCTTTCCAACAGCCAGGAATAACACTGGTAACACATAGTATCTTATATTGGGACAGGAACTACAGTATAGCCTATAAATTTCTAGTGTTTCAGAAGATGACAAACCTTGTAACTCACAGACTTCTGGTCTGCAAGGTACTGCTGGGGCTCAGCACCAAGGTTTAAGTGTGCATAAAGCCTAATACAAATTATTGGAATTTAATGAAGAATTTACCTGCCATGGTTTTGAAGGGAGGGCTGTAGAGCACATCCTTTTCCAATTGGAGCTCTGTTGAAACCTTGCCAGAGACTATTTAGTGTTGATTGATAAGCTCCTGTATGGTCTCCTTAACTTGTTTCAGTCCAAATACGATCAGATCAGTCCCAGAATTTAAAGATAGGTCTGTGTAGAGCAGGGCAAATAACTGGGGAATTTTTGGCAGAAGTTTGTGTGTTTCACTCATCTGGGGTCTGGTCCCAGCTGTGGCAGCTGCTATTGTCTAGCCCCCCTAGCAGACACAGGATGTACCCAAGCAGTGGGTAAGGCAGCACCTATGTGGACTTGAATGTCACCTTTGTTTCTCTTATGGGAGCAAACTGACAGAGGTCTTTCCTTTCATTTAGTTTTGTGGGTTCTGTTAAACTATTTTAACACATGCATTTTTTGTTTGTTTGTTTTCTATTTTATAAATACATTTAATTCAACTGCTGAAGTACAAAATCCATTATTAATTGAAACCTACTCAAGGATTGCTTCACTGAAGTTTGTTTTCCTGCTGAGTTATTAGAGTGTTATAAAAGACTCTCTCACTCCATCTTTGGGCTTATTGCATAAGTGCATCTGAGTGCCAACACCGCACAAAGGGAGGGCTCTGGAGCAAACAGGAATTTTCATGTCTTTTCATGCTTCCAAAGAGTATTCATATGACACAGTGGTCTTTGAGCAACTCTTATCTCTATTACTAGGCTTCATTAGCAAAACTCGCCAATGTTTTACCATTTTCTATATTGTTATGTGGTTTTTTATTGTCATATTTTAACAGTATATACATTTATACAGTTCATTACATTTAATTAGTAATAAAAAGCTAGTCAGTTTGGTCTTGTTGAGCATTGACTTCAGACTTTTTTAGTCAAAGATACAGGTCAGTTAGGTCAGCCTTTGAAAGCAGAAGCAAGCAATTCTCTTACATTTGAACACATACTTATCGACACAAACGCATAAATCAAGTCTTTGCACATATAATTTAGATAATACAGAGAAATTACTGCTTAGTGTAGCTTTATGCTTTTTGCACACTATTTGTGTCCATAAAAGCATTCCTCCAACTTTGCATATGCTGCATTTTCTCTCTGTTAGCTATTTGGTTTGATGTTTAGATGTAATTTTCCAATTTTAGCCTAATTCTTAGTTATTATTTTGTCACCCAAGAGCATTTTCACAACTCTCATCAGTACCAAGCATAGAATTAGATTGAATGGTTGCTGAATTCAAAACATAAGAGAGTTTATATCAGGATATTTCTCTGAGTATGCCAGAATGATAGAATTTATTCCGTCCATCATTTTGGTCTATAGCAAGGTTCATTCTTCTTGATTCCCTGGCCTACTTAGAATTTGTTAGGTTATTTTAGGCAGGGTTGTTTTTCTTTCTGTTATTCCTCATTTATATTTTCACAGCTGGAGCTAGCAAGGAAGTTCAATTAACCTTTTTTTTTTATTCATTCTGTAATCCTTGGATCAACCTGTGGCATTTATGACATGGGCAATATCATATCAGACAATGGCTATGTGTATATGAAATGTGATCTGCATTCTGTCAGATCCTTGTATGCCAGCAGTAGTTTAACAGAATTGTCTGTAGCTTCAGATTGGCTGTAGTGTTTCCACAGCTTCATGTGGAAAGTCTCTTTGTGGATCAGTGAACAAACCACAGCACTGTGTCAATACCCAAAAGAGTTTTTGAACCTCAGCAAAATGGGAAGATAAACACCACATACAACACCTAAATATAGCAAGGTCAGCCTGATATGAAATTTCCTAGTTTTTGGCTTTTCTATGCCAGTTCAAGAATGTCACACAAATGTGTAAAAAGTTTTTAGATATCCTGTCCTCAAATCATGTCAACAAAACAACTTCACAAGGTAGAATAATATTCCTTCTTAGAAGGCAACAACCTTTCTCATAATTTTCAAAATCTGTGAGGTTCTTTGAGCAACTGACTCCCACAAACTCTTATTTGCAATCATCATGGGTAGAGCAGATAGAGTTGCCTGTAGTTGTGTTTGTCTGGCACTCCCATAATCTCCTGTTTTGAAACCCTTACAGCTTCATGAAAGCTTAACCATTTGTTTATATACAACTCTTTTTCTGTCTCAGGCTCAATTCATGGTTTCCAGCTTTTATCAAAATGAGATTAGAAAACACAAAGCACGTTGTCAAAAGTGTATTTCTTCTGTGAAGAAATTTTTCTTTGAAGATCTCCTATGCAGAACTATGAAGCAAACTTTTATTGGAAGGGCATAAATGCAGTCATTTAGCTGACTGCACTGCCTCTGGGAAAAAAAAATATGTGGATGTAACTCTGGAAACTTAATTGTATGTGCTCGCTATACTGTCATTAAGAACATGCTGGTAAATTTGCTGCACTTTTTACTTTCATTGAGAAGCTCCCATTTCCTTTTTCTGTAGCAATCATATCACTCAAATTCCCAGAAATGGCTGGAGAAGGTGTGAAGGATGCAATAGTCAACACAACATCCTTCTTTAGGATACAGAGATACCTTTTTAGCTCTGGTCTATTCTAGGCAATTGCCTCCTTTTACCCTGTGGCTGGTATGAAGCACCTTACCTCTCCAGAGCAAACGATTTGCCTGCACCTCTGACCATAAAATACTTTGTGACAACAGGCAGGAGAATTTTCATCCCCTACAATGGACCTTTGATATGTGAAGAAATGCTGAGGTTCACAAACTCAGAGAAATATTTCACCTAACTAACATTTCATCTTTACTAGACTTGGACTTAGAACTATGTAAGTCTATTTAGTTCAAAATTTCCCGTGGCTGTTCTGGCTTCAGTCATGACAATGCTACCAACTCCAATGCTTTGAGTAAATGATCAGATTTTGCCTTATGCAAAGCCTTCAGACCTGTATGTAAACTATTATTATTTTTTTTCAAATATGCATTTTTGTTTTGGAATGTGGATTCATGGGTGGTTGTTTAGTCCGTTTACATCCCGGCATTGCTCAGCATTGCTCTTTTCCCTCCTGACTTCCAGGATAGCAAACATCAGTACCAGTCTGTTATTATGGCTGTGGAAAAAGGTAACTTCAGCTATCTCAGATTAATTAGAGTGTGCCTGTGACCAGCTGACTAATATTCTGGCTTGCCTTACAAGTAACTTGTTCATATGACACTACCTATTGGGTCACATCATTTCCCAATACACCAGAGAGCTTGCTTTTATATTAAAAGAAGGATTAATTTTCTTACCTGCAGAATGTTTTAATGGCTTCTTTAAATGCTGCCATGTGTGTGTGAAATACAACTGCCTCCAAGAAGTCTCACTCTTTGAGAGCTTCACAACTCTCGTCAAATCCACTTTTCCGGGATCATAATTTTTAGCATGGACACAGCCCAAAATCGTCAAAGTTGTACATATGTGAGCAAGGGGATGGGAGGAGGTATTCCAGAACTGAACTTGTCCTTGCTCGAAGCACAGATTTTCCATTAAGAAAAAGAAGGAAAGGATAAAGAACTTAAGCACATCTCCATATACCAAGTGTATTTGTTAGACCACATTTTTCACTTAAAATTCAAGCTGCGTATCAAAGCTGCAAACATTGTACTATAACTTGTCATAACGCAAGATTGTGTAAGAGCTTTTAATCTACCTACTTTATTCTTTGACAGGTAACCTATAGGAAAAAGAATAGTATTACAAGAACACAGAAGAAACTCCTAATTGATATTGCATTAATGTCACTCTGTGCCTCATAATATATTTTTGTAAAAATGAAAACAGTGTGTGCAGGCTCAAAAATTCCATTAAGGGAATATGAGGTTTTAGTAATCTTCTATTCCTCTTCCTGAACTAATTTTCCAGCCCAGAGTAACTGATTTTGTATCAGTCTAACGTACAGTCAAACTAAAATCCAAGTACATTTTCCTTGCTAGGAAGAGGCATGTACATTTCAGCTGAATTTTACTCCTGTCTGTTGAGTATCCGTTATGAAATGCCTGGCTCTCACTGCTTCTTGCTATCCTGATTCTTCGCAAGCTTGGAAACAGAATTACTTTTTTTAGGCACTTCCTTTAGAAGAACTGGTATATGAGAAGCAATTGTTCACTAATGAATTTGAAATTTACTCCTTTCCTAAGCAATGTCTTGATTAATGGCCAATTGCCAACCAATGGAACTGCCTCCTGCTTGGAGCTCCATTGAACTCAGTGGCAGGGATCCCTTTTCACACATGAATCAGTGGAGCTCTGCAGTGGCACTGGCATTAACTGAGCATGCATATTTGCAAAACTGAGGTCTAATTACAGCTGTAAATATGCATTTCTTTAAATCATTTTTAACTAGAGAAACCCAAAAGATTTAGTTAAGAAAATTACTCCGCTCTACTCTAGAGAATAATTCTGGCACCTCTTCCCTCTGTGAAGTGCAGAGAGAGTTGAAAATTTGTATGTTCGAACCTCAAAATGGAAAAGAAAGAAATGGGTGTTTCTCTTCGCTCACAACCAAACATCCCAATTTTATTTATGGTTCATAATTTGCTTAGCTTACCTTTCATTCTTAAAGCATTCTTAATGCACAGACTAGCAACACTCATTATAAACAAAAGAATTTTATATCCAGAGATTGAGAAAATCCATTACAGAAGAGCAAGGCAGTAAATCTCAGGCTTGGAAAATAGAAGATGCTTTCTTATTTTCAGTTCCAATGCTGATTCCTTGTTCTCCATGCTCTTTCTCTTGTCATTTATTAAACAAAGTCATCCCCCTTCTCACCTTAAGAGATGAGGCTGTAGGTTTAACCTCTTTTTTGGTTCTTCCTCTCTATGCACACTCCAACATTTAGTCTTCAATTCTTGCTTATTTCCTATTAAGAAACAAGCCACATTCTGTGGGGTAAAAGAATGAATAGAATAATTATCAATAAGGGACATGCACACATCAGGTCCAACACATTGAAGGCAATGGTAGAGGCTGGATGTTTATTGTAGCAGTTTTTTATGCTTCCCTTACCTTAGCCTTGGGAAGTGCTCTCCTGCTTGCCTAGGGTGAGGAAGTAAATGTAGTGACTGAGGTGCTAACTTTTCCTGACAGCATCATTGGGCTGCATAATATGAATGGTTGAACTTAGAGATTACAGTTAATTTATGGCAAACCAGTTCAGTTGGTTTAAGCACTTCTACTTAAGAGCATCCAGCAAGGGCTATACTACAACCAGCCTACGTGGAGACACCAAGTGAACGTTAAAGATGTATTGACAAATTGTTTGAAAGCACAGCATCCAGACATTGCCTACATGTGCACCTTTAGCAGAGTTTACTGTCTTTGGTGTGCAGTTCTTCCTGGACACATAACTTTTTTCCCCCAGTTTTACGCAAGCAAGGCAGGCAATCAGCAATTGTGTGTCAGTCAGAGCTGACATTTCCTGTGATTCTGCTGCAAATCTTATAGGATTTGGGGTTTTTGTGAAAACCAAGTCCTTGGTATTAAGGGATAACATGAATATTTAGAGCAGAAGGAGAAGAGCGAGGTAAATTTTTTGTCCTTTATGTTGCAGGATCGTGACTCATTCTTTTTTTCTTGCAGGTATGACATCATGAACCTGCAGTACATAGAGCCCAACCGCTACGACTATGTCCTCATTGGGACCTGGCACGAGGGCGTGCTCAACATTGATGACTACAGAATTCAGATGAATAAGAGTGGAATGGTCCGATCGGTGTGCAGCGAGCCTTGCCTGAAGGGTCAGATAAAGGTGTGCCTCAGACACTTTCTGCTATAGAAATATGAATATCCATTCAGTGTTTTTCCCTAAACCCAAGCAAGCTTCTCTCGAGCCAATGGGTAGGACTTCCTTTCCTTCAGGAAAGCCAAAGCTATAGACAGACTCCTAAATTAACATCTTTCTTTACGATACCATATCCAGGCCCATGTTTTCTAAAATTACCGTTTGTAGAGATGCAGAATCTTCTAATGTGACAGAATTTGAATTTCACCTTATGTGAGAAAGATTTTCACTTAGTCATTGCCTACAACATTCAGTGGCTGTGATTCACTTGGGGGCTGATCTCAAAAACATCGTGACCCACGGGAATCCAGTATTTTGTTCCAGCAATGACACCTGCAAGGAAAAGTTGCAAAAAAAAAACCAACAAAAAAACAAAAAACCCACACCTATTTGTATCTTATGCTCACAACAGGAGGAATGGTAACACAAATGAAATCATTCTGTATTCACCAAAGTGTAGCACTTGCATCAGGCTACAAATAATTTGCTACCAGTCATGTCTGGATGACATATAGACATGTTTCACCACTATCAGAATGGTATGGATGCATTAAGTGTAAAATGGCAAGAAGCCCATTCAGCAAAATCTCCTTAGAGCAGACTTTCCTTTCTGTTTTCATTTAATAAGCACGTTTGCAGCTTTTTATTTCTATATTGCTACTCTAAGCAATAAGCGATTGATGATTTGGCAAAGGCACAGTGACACACTCCAGCAATCTTGGAGGAGAAACATTATTGGTATTTACTACCCTCCCAAACATCTTTGCTCTGTTTTTGGGATTGTGCAGTTTGTGTATGTGTGTATATGTAAACACCATGCATATAAAATGCCAGCTTCAGCTCTCATTGAAGTCTATTGGACTCTCTCCACAGACTGCAGGAGGAAATGTTAACAAGAAAAAGCCCACAAAGCCAGTATTCATTAAAACAAACATTTTGCATTTCACTACTGTACTTATCTCTGCATATAGATGGATAGGAAGATCCGGAAGAGAAGGCTGGATTCCTCCCTCCTGGCAAACAAGGCCGGAGTCTTTGTCAGAGCCCTAGGAATTGGAGATATCCTTAATCTTTCTTTCAGCCTCAGGGTAATGAAACTAGGAATCAAGACAAGGAAATAATCTTTTCAGCATTGGATCATTACATTTAGCAGCCCTCACAGCAAAGAAAGAAAGTTTTCAGGGACATTTGTCCCTAAAAAAGCTGTTGTGAAGCATGAGGTTGGTCACTGCTTAATTTTTTTTTCCTACTAGAACCCAGAACATCCTTTTAGCAGGATGTTTTGTACTTTGCTCTTATCTGAATTTCTATTTACACTTGTGTAATGAGCTCCAAAGAGACTTCCACATAAATTGGAGTTTATGTGTATGTGAATGTGCTTGTGTGTACACATATATATATGTATTTATATGCATGAATTACTCTTTGTTCTAACCTTTGACTTTGTTTACTGCTTTTTACTATGCAAGAGATATTAAGCGTGGGCTGAGCTACTTGTCCTGACCTCTGCCATCTCACAGATTAAGCCTCAAGTTTGATTGAAAATATGACATTCACCCTGCCTCTGTACCAGAGGGAAAATGGTTTTGTACTTTTAACTCAGAACTGCTCTCCCCAAAACAAAATAAAATCATCCCCAGAGGTTATCCTTGAACTCCTAAGCACAAATTTTAACATGCAGGGATAGATACAAAATCCTGATTCCTGTTTTATGGCTGTTTGAAATGTGCCATACACAGGAATCCTGTCATATTTTAAACAGCGTATGTGCTATGTGTTTGCTGGGGGGTGGTGGTGTGTGCTTCTTTGTTGTCTGATAGAGGATCAGAACCGAGGATGTATTTTGTATTGCAGGTGATCAGGAAAGGAGAAGTGAGCTGCTGCTGGATTTGCACTGCTTGCAAGGAGAATGAATTTGTTCAGGATGAATTCACATGTAAAGCCTGTGAGCTTGGCTGGTGGCCGAATGCTGACCTGACAGGTAGGGATGTGTCCCACCAAACACATTCCCTTTCTACAGGGCACAAGGAGAATGCTGAGTGCTGGACAGTAAGATGGCAGCGTGCAGAGATATTAAAGGTACATACTTGGACACACATTCCAGTGCAGTTTAGGGTGTCTTTCAGCTTAGTGCAGCAGCAGAGACAATAAAGACAGCAAAATTTTTGCCAAGAAGAAATGTTATAGTCTGTCTGTTCCTTTCCTTCATTTAGCACAAGTATTAATAAAGCTGTTAAGACTGCTAATGAACTCAGCAGCATCTGCTGCAATTTAGCAGTGACTATCAAGAATTCAGTGCATTCTTGTCATACTGACTTGATACGCTTTTCCGATCACTTTACCGTGCAATTAGTAGCACTTTACCTGGGATTTCAGGACCTTCAGTAACTGATTACTGGACTCTTGTTTGGTACAAAGATCGTTCTCACTGCACCCACCAGCAAGAGGAGTTTCAACAAAATCCTGAGAAGAGCTGCCAGGAAAGAGTTAGAATTGGTCTCCCTTGTGTATATGCTTTGGATGAGTTGCAAGCTATGCATCCTTCTATTTATTTTTTACCTGTCAAGGTCAACCTCCACACTTGCTCTGAGCTTCACAGCAACCATTACCCCCAAAAAATAGCTACAACACATTGAGAAGCATCATCCTGACCTTAACATTTGCTTTGTATCACTGTGAAAGACTAGAGGCACCTCTGCCCTGTGTCACCTTTGCAAATCTTGGATGCCAGCATTCAGCAGGGCATCATTCCTAGTCAGAGAAACAGTCTGATCACCTAGCCGAAGAACAAATATGCAGCTTACCACATCTTCGTCATTTACCATGACTAGCTGGCAGCTAGATGTTGCTGCAACATTTAGCATGTAGACAAAATCCTCAAAGTTCAATTAAATTGTTCTATGAGACACTTTAGGCCAGTCACTGAAGCCAAACGAGCTCTCAGAGGATGCATTTTGAGAGGGAAAGCTAGCCACTTCTCCGGGTAAAAATAATACTATTAATCACAGGAGACTGGGAAACATGACCCATTGTCTGTCTTTTTTTCTATGGAAAATAAATTATGGTCATGTCCCAGATGTGTGTGTAAATGTCTATATCCCATACCTCCCACTCCCACCACCCTGCCCTGACCCTGCTCTGGTGTGCAGCTGAACCTACAAATAGATTTGCCAGGATAAAGAAATCTCAGTGATCATTCAGACCCATCAAGTTTCATGTCAGTGGGTTGTAGGGAGAGGAGTTAATGAAAAATGCATTCTCTAAGAGCCCAAACTGGAGAAAAACATCTAGTGTTAACAGAAACCAAAAAATCCACAGAACCGTTCATAAATGTCTTGACCATTGGAAAAACTCGTATTTAATTCCTGCTCCTAGGACACCAGTGTCTGCTAATTTTAAAGCAGATATCCATAGACAACCAGGTTTTGCTCATCTTGGAGGTTCAGAGAATTGTTCGTATCCACTCCTCAGGGAAGAAAAGGGAACTTATTGATTAAAAAGAAGCCAGAACGAGAACCTGGTGAGAGATCAACATGCACTTGAGAGAATATGGTTCAGTGCTACCAGCTGCTCAAAGTAGCTCAAAAGGTGTCATGTCAAAATGACAGGCACTGCTGAAAAGAGTTGCAGAAAGAATCAGTGCTGGAAAAAATCTCCGGGGCATGTTGCAATCTATTAACTTTTAATGAAATCAGTAGATGGCCTGCTGATTTTTGTTTCTTCTCAGCAAGGAGACTGGACTGCTGCTGTTCTAAAATCACAGTAACGTCAGCCAAATGACAGCATAGCCCTCGACTTATTTCCTAGAGAACACTGAAATGGCAGTCTGCTCCCGCACAGCTTCTTCAGCCTGTCTTATTGAAGAAAAAACCTTCTTTTTTTAACTCCTAAAATTGATTCACTTGAACTATATTACAAAGTACAAAGCTGTGAAGGGAAGCTGATGCCACCTTAATCTTTAGGAAGAGGGTGATTTATCTAGATAAACTCTGTCTCTTGAACCTTGTGGGAGTCACCATTGGTATGATTTAATATGGAATTCTCTCTTCTTGCCAGGACTCCCATCAAACGTGTTTTTATTGCTTGATTTTATGTGTCGTATTCATACCCTGACAGTCACCATAGCATCTAGACACAGACGGTAACATCTCACAGTGCAGATTGTTTTTCCCTTTGCCTTAAATCTTAAATGCTAAACATGCATGTGGTTTTAGACTCATTTTCCGTCACAGATGGAGGCTCTAAAATCCTTAATCCCTTCAAGAAACGTGAAGCACATACTAACCTGTTTCGTACGACATGCTTTTCAAGGTGCTCATTTTCTCCATTTGAAATCAGTCTCTGTTGCTCAGCAATCATTTCCTGACATTTTAATTTTATTTTTAAATGTACACAAATTTTTTTTTAGATTGCTTTCCCTAAATATGAATTCAGTGAAGTGGACTCAGCAGACACAAAGGAATTCTCACCAGAGATCATGAAAACCTGACCTGAGAAATAGTCACTTAAGCCAGTACCTTAGACCTTGTGCCAAGAGAAATCTTTTATAGTACCAGAATATAATAAAAGAAGGATGATTGTCAAGCTAGTAAACTCAGTTTACATAAATCATCTTAAATAAGCAATAAAATAAGATAGGATAGGAAGTTTTATAGACTTATGAAAAGAGTCATAAGGTTTTGGGGCCCTCAGCTACCTGGGATGTGTTAATGATCCCAGAAAACATCATAGATTCTCTTATTGGCCTTGCACTATGAATATAAGAATAAAAAAAATTATTAGCCTTCTGATCTTGGAAATTATTCATGGTTAAAATGCAGGGAAAATAGTACATGAAAACTACCAGACAGCTTTTTACCAGAAAATTTAACTGTGACGCTTTTAGTCTGATTTTTTTGAGGTTTGGGTTAGTTGCTGTGGTGACCTTTTTTTTTTTTTTTTTTGCTTTGTTTTGCTTTTTTTTTTTTAATGTGTGCAAGATTTCCTGGGTATCCTCCTCTAGTCTCAATGTGGTTCCAGACCCCACTTTCTCCTAGCTGGGAAATGACCCACCTTCACAGGTGGTGACAATCAACAACTGTTAGCTGATAATAAGCAGTGAAGGGAACTTTTTGCAGTTTGTACAATATGTGGTTCTTGGTGCACAGGATTTACATTGGTTTAATGAAACAGATTTCTAAGAAAATCTTACACAGGAGAAGCTTAAAGCAAATGATAGGCTTAACTACCATGTTGGATCTGGGCTAAGCCCCTGACAATATAGCTTGAAGTGGAATAATGTGAGTATATCTTGATGTTGTTAAGCTTAAAGCCCGTATTGAAACTTAACCCTTCCAACAAATGCTGAACAGATTCTTGTATGAGAAGAGCTTCACATGCATTAATCAATGAGCAGGAGCTGCTGATCCTTAGTCTTTTATTAAATCATAGAATGAGCTAGCTTCCAGTCAGGGCTGCTGAGGCCAATGGCCAAAGGTTCACACTTCTAATAAAGAGCTTTTCCTTCATATTTCACCATAAAAGTAATGGTTGGAAATATGGGTTTCCTATCTGAGTCTTGAACAGACCACACTGAGCAAAATAATTTTCTTTATAAAGGTTTCTTTGTATTTTATTATATTTTCTTTATAAAATAAGACATCTGGTTACTACTGCTGTAATTTCTTTTGGTTTTGATGTTACAGGCATGTGTAACAACACCTGGAAAGTCAGCTTGGTATTCTTTGAGATAAAGTGTACAGAATTATAAGACCTTCTTTCAGTTCATATGACATTGGCAGACATTAAAAGTTCAAGCAGGAATTTTCCATGTCAGGACTTTGCCTTGGGCTGATTTCTCTCTTTTTTTTTTT
>VZTE01004408.1:342018-373886 GCA_013397775.1 Eulacestoma nigropectus
CTTTTGCTTGGGCTTTTTTTTTTTTTTTTTTTTTTTTTTTTTTTTTTTTTTAATTTCAACAAAATCCATTTTTTTACCTTTCTGTTTCTCAAAATGAGGTTACAGTAAAACTGTTCAACCCTGATCCATACCTTGGCTTACGTCTCTATTCTTTGGAAGGAAGGACTTTACATTACAGTACAGGTATCTATATTACAGCAGAGGTATCTGTTGGTAGTTTTGTGTCACTCTGTGGAAGATGCATGTAAATTAGGCAAAACTGTGGGACTCAGAAGCTTTTAGTTCATAGGTGTTTCTGCAGATACACTCCACACTGAGGAGGAAGGGACTGAGTATGACTTTAGCCCATCATAACATCAGGGCCCTTGTTAAGATTTAGCAGCAAAATAGAGAGGAAAGAATGCCTCTCTCACAAGCTTGCTGACATTACCATCTTTTCCCAGTTCTTTTCAGGCATGCCCAACGAGTCAGATAGGCAGAGTTCATGAGCAGCCAGCCCAGGATGAGAAAAGCTGGACCAGGAGTTTTTAATGAAGACATCTGGGGGGGGAGGTGGCTAGGAAAAAAACTGAACTGTAAGGGGAAGTGAGGCAGGGATGGTGAGGGACTGGGAGGAAAGATACTTGAGAGGTGGGGGAAAGGCAGAAAAGGTGAGCTGTGTCCTAGGGAAACTGGAGGAGGACAGAAACAAGAAGTAGAAGAGGCCATGGGCACTTCTCTTGGGATAAAGAAACATTTTAAGGCATTTTGGAACTATTAAGTCAAGAACAGAAATTAAAAAATGCCAGAATGAAGGTTTTCCGTAAAGCTTCATAACCATAACATCTTATTAACACAAGGGATTTTATTTTCTCTATAATGTTTATTGCTGGTATTACTCCTTCAGCACAGTGAGGGTGATATCCAGAGACTCCTTTAACTTGAGTGTAGGAGAGAGCAGTTAAGTACCATCTTAACAGAGACCTATGTTTGAATGTCTGTACTAGTCAGAAAGGAGAGTCTTTCCAGTTTTTATTTGAAGGCATGCATATTCTGTGGGTTTCACTTTTCCAAGAGAATTAAATTATATTTTTTAGTGGGAAAACAAAGAGCAGAGGGTTTGACAAAATAAGAATAAGGTACTTTGAAGAGGAAAAAAAAGCAGAAATGTACTAAGGTATAGTATCTATTATACAGTTCCATTAAAATTTCAGATTTATGACCATTTTTCTGTCCACAGACCTCTGATTAATTTATATTATTTAGAAAATCACTCTCAAAAAAATGTGTTCGATCAAACTATGATTGTGATAATGATTAAATAAGTTAATCTAAGGAGCTAAAAAACCTACCCATTCTGATTTGAAACAATGCTTTCCTTGCTGAAATGAAGAGATGATGCTGAGTTTGTCTGGGTTCTGTTCCCAGCTGTGCCTTTGATATGCTGGGCTGGTAATCAGGTATCTCCAAAAGCAAGTATTTTCAAATCTAATTTCCTGTTGTAGGATCATGAGAATATGTTTGGGACACCCAAAACGGATGGCTGTTTTTTGAACATATTTCATCCGAACTTTTCCATGCTGCAGATCACTCCTTTGTAAAATGGTTTTAATAATCCATGTTACATAGCCATATGCTAATGTTTGTACTATATGGAGATACAGGAAAAAAAGGTTCTTCTGGGAGCTGCCTTTCTAACACTCTGTTTCTCTTCTGTACACTGCAGGCTGCGAACCCATCCCTGTAAAGTACCTCCAGTGGAGCAATATAGAGTCTATTGTGGCTGTGGTCTTTTCCTGCCTGGGGATCCTGGTCACCATGTTTGTCACCCTTATCTTTGTGCTCTACAGAGACACCCCCGTTGTCAAGTCCTCCAGCCGTGAGCTCTGCTATATTATCCTGGCTGGCATCTTTCTGGGTTACGTCTGCCCTTTCACCCTTATAGCCAAACCCACCACGACATCCTGCTACCTCCAGCGCCTTCTGGTGGGCCTCTCCTCTGCCATGTGCTATTCCGCCCTCGTGACCAAAACCAACCGCATCGCGCGCATCCTGGCAGGCAGCAAGAAGAAGATCTGTACCCGCAAGCCCCGCTTCATGAGCGCCTGGGCCCAGGTGGTCATCGCCTCCATTCTGATCAGCGTGCAGCTGACACTGGTGATCACGCTGATCATCCTGGAGCCCCCCATGCCCATCCTCTCCTACCCCAGCATTAAGGAAGTTTACCTTATCTGCAACACCAGCAACCTGGGCGTCGTGGCTCCCGTGGGCTACAATGGACTCCTCATCATGAGCTGCACATACTATGCCTTCAAGACTCGCAATGTGCCCGCCAATTTCAATGAGGCCAAGTACATTGCATTCACCATGTACACCACTTGTATCATCTGGCTGGCCTTCGTGCCCATCTATTTTGGGAGCAACTACAAGATCATCACCACCTGTTTCGCAGTGAGCCTGAGCGTGACAGTGGCTCTGGGGTGCATGTTCACTCCTAAGATGTACATCATTATAGCCAAGCCTGAGAGGAACGTCCGCAGTGCCTTCACCACCTCAGATGTGGTGCGTATGCATGTGGGGGATGGCAAGGCACCTTGCAAGTCCAACACTTTCCTCAACATATTCCGGAGAAAGAAGCCAGGGGCTGGAAATCCAAAGTAAGTGGATTGACTGCAGGTACACATCTATCTGTATATGTCCCTCTCTTTGCCATTCTCTCTTGGTTGACTGTAGTCTGCTGAAGAGTAAGGTATGTGACAGTTTTTCATCCCATGTACAGCAGAGAAGGTGGAAATGACCCTTTAGTTCTAAGCCGCAGATGGATATTGACATGTTGCTTATTATCTTCTCTCCTGCTCTGAAGGCAGCCCTGTGCACAGCTCCCTGTATCACTGGGGCAGGTCAGGCAGTGGCAGAGTAACCAACTCCATCTGCAGCTTCTTGCATCTCCCTGTCACACGTGCCTGTGACAGGGATCTCATGCCCTGATGTGCAGCTGCTCTGCATTGTGTTCAAACTGAGGTGCTACATAGCCTTTTAGAAAAGAAATCTCTGTCTAAGTGATTGTAAATCACATGTACTTGCCTAAGGCCACTGGAATGTGTGTGAAAGCTGGGGACTGACCACTAGTTTTTAAGGAGTGTATTGTGATAGCCTTCATGATTGTGATTCAAAAGCACCCCCCATGCTATCCCTATGCTCTATTTAATATTCAGCATTATGAGCAATACTCTTACTCATCATTCGTGTACATCTCTCCATGTTCTCAAACTCAGCATTGGTGCAAAAGTTGCAGAAGTCAACTGATGGTGAAAATGAACTTGCATTCACATCTATTGAACCTGTTATTTTCCTTGCTAATAATTAAAAGCAACCCAGATGCAGCAGAGCGAAAGAGAGAACTGTGACTTCAAACAGCATCTCCCTGTGAGAAGCTGTCTGAAAATTTGCATTCTTTATTATCTTATTGCTTTTTAATCTTTAAAGAAGCACCATAGGGCTAGATATGAGCTTAGATTATTTTTGTCTCAATTAAAAAAAAAATAAATAAAGCACCAGTGAAACCCACATTTCTGAGCTTCTCAATAGAATTAAAATTAAGTTCATTTCCAGTTTTTTGGGATCTGTAGGTTTCTCTGAGTCACTCCAGTTGGTTTTGATTCAGTTTGCATAAGAGCCATTTTCATCTGTCCTGGTGATGGAGGTAATACTGTAGAAAACCCATGCTGTGATCAATTTTGTCCTTATGCTACTTCAACACATTTTATTTTTTGCCAGACGGGGGGTCAGAAGGGAAGGGAATGGAGACATAAGTGACCCAAATGCACAGCTCGGTGTGCCACAGAGGCCACATCTCGGCTGCTGGCTCCTGAGCTAGACAGAGAGGGAGCAGGAAGCAGCAAGCAGTCCAAGCAGCCGTCACCTGCAGGGAGATGGCCAAAAATCTCTGCAGCCCAAGAGCTTGAGTTCCATACAAATAGAAAGATGGTGCCTGATCCACCTTCCTCTGACTCTGTGGTAGTTGGATGGGGACTCAGACATCTGTAAGAACCTAGAGTGGTTTTCCTGCAGTGTGGTCTCTGGCTAACACTGTTGGTTTCTTTAAGATGTTGTCTGTCAAAAAAAGAGGACTTTTGAGTATTTTAGGTCATGAGAAACTTAATAACTAATTCTTTGTTCTACTTATTCTTCTTCTACTTTTATTAAAAAAAAAAAAGATATTAAAAGATCCAAATGCGATACACTTAGAATACAGTTCTTAATACAAGAGAGTATTTCATCCTATTCAAAAGACAAGCTTCCCTCTCATCATTGTCACCTTTAAAACACAACAGGGCTTACTTGAGCTTTTTAGCAATTTGTTTGTTACATAATTTTAGTAAGATTTTCTCGACCTTTATGTTAAGCCTGTGTGAGTGTTACAAAGCAAAAAAGCTGTACAGAGTTTTAAGTTGCTTTTCTAAACTAAAAGCTCAAGACCTAGTTAATATGCCTTTTTTCCTCAGGTTAAGCATCCATGTCTTTTATACAGCCAAATTCCCACCTCTTACCTAAACCTCTTGTACAGTTACTGCATGTTCTTCACCCAAACCAGCACAGATGCAGAGGCATGCTGAGATTGCTGATGGAAAAGGACAGCCCATCTCTCTGTTCACAGGCATGAAGAACTGAAAGAAGTTTAATAGAGAAAAATGAAGCCTTGGAAATAAAGTCACAAAGCAAGACAAAAAGTAATTTCAGGGCTTTGGAGGGCTTTTTTATCTCCTAGCTGGGTCCATTGCAAAATTTCTGAGGACATTGTGACAACACAGATAAAAAAGTGAGTCACTGTGGAAATCAAGAAGGAAAAAGCAGAATTTGCTGCAGCCTTTGAAGCACCTAGATAACTCAAATGTGTAGTCAAGTTCTTCCTGAAACAGGACTTAAAGTTACTGGTACATGTTCAATGACCACAGGAATGACCTCCAGAGTGCTTTTCTATGGTTTTGTATGTGGAGATTTTGCTTTGTTTTTTTTGTTTTTTTCTTTTGTTGATGGTTTGGTTTTGGTTTTGGTTTTGGTTTTGGTTTTGGTTTTGGTTTTGGGTGGGGGGTTTTTTTTATTTGGTTTGGTTGGTTTGTTTGTTTGTTTTAATTCCCTATCAAAACCTGGGGTTTATTTGCCATGTTTTCAGTAATTCTAATCCCTGTAAGTATGTTGCTCTGTTTTAGATTCTTCAATAGTCTCTCCCCGTGGCCACATTTTTCTGTCTATAAGCAGCCAGCAGTTCTGCACTCAAAAGATTTCTCTTCTAGATGTATTCATTTATTTTCTTGTTATACCTTCTCTCTCTTCCTAGTTTGCTTTTGTTTTTCTGCTTTTCAATTTTCATCTCTTTTGCTGTCTATATAAAACCTCTTCTCTAAACAGAAAAGTGGCATCCATCTAAATTAAATTGGTGTGGAGATATAGGGTTAAATTGAATTAGTTTTAAAAATGGAAACAAGTTTATATTTACAAGGGCAAATCAAACTTACATAAGCCTTCATAAAGCATTTTCATGCAAAGTTGTGCTGTTAGTTTAACTAGCATAGCTTGGAGATTAGAGCAAGCCAAGCCACTCTTCCTTTCTCCTTCCTAAATTAAAGCAAAAGAATTAACCAGGGAAGTCTATTAACACAGGATCTATTAGTCAATTCAAAACCTTCAGCTACTTCTGGTGCTGACATAGAGGTCAGAAACATCATCTTGAAAAATGTCTGTCCCAGCTGCATTGCCAACAGAGTTTCAGTGAAAATAAATTGCTAAGTAACACTGGTCTTCACTTAAATAATAAAGCACACTGCCTTTACTGATCTGTTGCACTCTGAAGATGGTACGTGCAGTCTTGAGAATTTGAACTCTCTCTTACTTTGGCTGAGTTAAACTATGAGCAATTACAGCCAGAATTATTTTCCATAGAGCTGGTTGGGAATTTTCTAGTGGAATATACATGTTTCCAGAAAATTCTGGCCTGTCAAAATGCCTCATAGAATTGGGCTTTGCTGGTAAGGATTTTCCCTGGGCCAGGGGGACTTTCTTTTTTCCCATGAAGAGAGGAAGACATTGGAAAGTCATGAGGGAATCTTACCCCAACAGTTAAAGCACTCACTTAGGCTAAGAGCATCTCCTCCATTTCCCAGGCCGATGCTCTATAACTGCATTATGCACCGTCCCAGGGCAAGCCACCTTTCTCTATGTTCTTTTCCAGCAATGTTTTGGAATACAGAAAAAACATTGTGATGCAAACCCTAGGGAAATACTTTGTATTACTCTGTGAGAGAGCTTGAATCTGGGTCTGAGAAATCCCTCATGAGTGTCTTCAATACCAAGCAACAGTCAGTCTTACCCTCTTGTCAAATGAATACTTAAATTTGTATAAAAAATGGAGCAGCTCCATCAAGAGAGATGAAGAGAGCGATATCTGCTGCTTGTATTGAAGCTTTGTGGAGACATTTATTGTTGGTTTGCCGCTTGATGGTATTACAAGATCCTGGCTGTTACAGGATGATGGCATAGCAGCATTTGTTATGAGACCCTTTTGCATCCATTTTTTATTTTTTCCAGATGTGAGAGGGAAACTTTTGTGTATGGATCTTGCTGTGATCTTTAGCCTTGTTCTTGGCCACAAATGTTACTTTGGTCTATGACGGTCAATGAGCTCGAAGAGAAGGACTCCTGTACAGTGCCTGTATGATCTCTTCCCTGGGGAAGCAATGCTCCCTTCTGCACTACATGCAATAAAAAATAGCCAGTGACACTTCAGATGCTGATTCTGATGAGGTTTCAGGAAGTACCTTCTCCAGGCACTGCTTCAAATGGACCCTACTCAATGTGCAGGAGACTGAAGCCAGGCCTGCAGCCTGCAGGTCTGTTGTGTTGCTTTTCTGTAGTACACACACAATTCAAAGAAAGTTGAGCCACACAGCAAAGCTCACCTCTTCTCTCATGCTTCTCATGGGTTGCAGTAGCCTGAGAGGGATCAGTGCTGCAGGAGTGACTGCAGGGAGAAAGTTCATTTTGTATCATTGGGTAACTAGCTCTAGGTTTGGCAGTGATGATCATCTGCTCCCTCAGTCTCCACGTATAAATTATTTTAAATTTATGGTTGAGACCCCAGGTCTGGACACCATTTTAGTGCATTTTGAATCAGAGTAAGTAAAGATTTAGTTGTCAATATACATTGTGTAGCAAAATCTGAGTTAATAGGAAGCCAACTAGCAAGACTCACTGCATGGCCAAGACTCCACATTAATGCATAGGCCACCTGCTTTCCCTTTGTAATTTTAGTATATTTACATTCAGTTATTTTTCATCCAGCTATCTGCCCTTAGAAATGAATAGCTGATTTAAAGTACTTCCAAACATGTAATTTACCTTTTTAACGCATTTCGGCAGTCCATGCCTCTAAACTGCTGTCACAGGCACCCACTCTAAGCAGTGTCCAGGCAGTCACCTGGGACATGGATCTCTCAAATTTGGTTTATTTTGTTCCAATAAAAATTTCCAGACAACCCAACATCCCCTAGTAACTTCTTCCTGCTTCCCTTTGTCCTTTCTCCCTCTGTTCTGGATCCCTACACACAGTTTTTTAACTGGGAATCAGGGTTCTCAGTAACCTCTAGTAACAAGTCTGTTCCGTTAGTGTGGCTTAGGGAACCACCTGCTTTTTTGTCTTGCCAGTTACAAAATTATCTCTTAAGTTAGTGTTTCTCTTTAAACTGACTTGCTGAGTTGCCATTTCATCTTGAGCAAGTTGTACTGACAAGCCTTGCTTTTCTGGACTCATTTCCCTTGGCCACTCACAGTCCCCAAAGGCTTTTGGGCTCTTCACCTCCTACTTTTTCCAAGCCTCCCACAGACACACAGCGAGGGGAATCTTAGCACAAGTGTGTCCAGAAGATTTCGTTTCACTGGTTTTCGTGGTGGTGGGAGGAGGCAAATGCACAGTGCAGCACAGCAAGACTTGGAGCTTCCAGAAACAGAGGGTAAATGTTCAGCATGCCCAGTTGCCATTGTTCAAATGTAGGTCTTTTACAGCCTGTCACTTGATCCAACCTGACTGCCCTGTCATAGGAATAGGTGCTTAGGAGTACTCCATCTTCTCACTGTTATGTTATTACTCTGTGGAGTCAATATTCTGTCTTTAAACAGGGGTTATGGAGGCAAGAGGGAGGGAGAAAAGTGTGAACAGAAGACGTGAAAGCACTTTTTATGTGAAACAATGCCTTTTGTCCTCATCTCTGCACGCTAAAGTAGGTGAAATCGAACCAAACCAATCTATCTCAACCTGGCACAGCCACACGGGGAATATTTCCCTCTGTCTGGCTGAAATGTATCAAAACATCTGAAACAAGTCGATTTAGTGGAAAGTGAATGGAGGATTAATAAAAACTTGTCACCATTGTACCTTCTCCTGTAAAAGAGAGATATTAAATCCTGTGCTTCAGGACACAAGCCCAGTGTGAGAAGTATTTTCTTTGGTCGTGTGTCATCTAGCCCGCAGTGCACGAGAATTATCTTTAAATGATTCTTATACAGATTAGCATCTGGTGTAGTTTTACCTTCCTACAGCAGTGCCAAACCTGTACAGAGACGATTGCTGCATCTAATAGGAAATGGTAGACTACCTTGCTTTGCAATTTAGAAAACTGATGCAGGGGGTACACTTCTCATGTCCCGCAGCAGTATTGCAGACACAATAAGACAGATCTTCATTTTTACCATTACAGACCTTGGAAAATACCACATTCCAAGGTACTTTCAAGAAGACCCTTAAACCTGCTTCGCCTGCACAGCCATCCTCCTGAAGCTTACCTCAGAGGGAAATGGCGTGAAAGAGAATTTTGAAGCAGCAGAAAGGGTGCGAGCTTCTGCCAGTGGGAAATTATACAGAGATTGAAAAGAAAAAAAATTGGCAAAATTTTACAGGACAGATTAGGTTGTTTATTTAAACAATTTGTTGCTGTTTATCTGATCTCTTCCTTAACCTCCAATAAAATGCTGACACCTACACCCTGTTTTTGGGGCTGACTCTCTAGGGCAGTGGCACCGTGAGGCACAAGGTGGTGTGCTGGTCCATGGCTTTGAGGCTCCCAGCCCCCCATCAGGGCATGTGGCTCCAAAACCCCTGGATATTTGGTTCACCCTTGCATCACAACCAGGGCATATCACAGAGGAGTCTGCTTCTTTCACAGGTTCATGCAGATGTGGCAGCTCTAGAATGGCTCCTGATGACACAGCTGTCACAGGGAAGGCAGGTGGCACCCTGGTCTGGCCTGATCCATCTCCCTATTGCAGACCCCCTGACATTTACCCAGCTTCTGTATTCAGTGTAGTCCTTCACCCTTTTCTGAGGTTGCAGTGCCTTTTTGGGAAAGGCTCTTGCATGCTCACAAAGGATAGCTGAAGGTGTTAATGCCAAACACCTCTCTCCCAGAAGTTGGTATGTTTGCTGGCTTTGCTGGGCTTTTTACTAGTCTTAAACCATGAATGATTTTGCAGACACATAGCACTGTGACATATTACAGCTCTTACCCAGTTCTCCGGTGAATGTGATGTGAATTTCATGTAAGAAAATACAACAAGCCCAGTCAAGCTGTTCAGTCCTTGTCAGTATATTGATTTAAGTGAATATTTAAAACTCCCAGAAGACAGTTACATGGTTCCAAAGAAACTCTTAGAATCAATGTTAAAGAACTGTGAAGAAACACAAAATAACGGAGGAGTGTGAAGCTTAACAATCCAATAGCAATCTCTTCTAGCCCTGCTGCAGGGTTGTCTATTAGATTTGATCTGTGTAATTATATCTAATATTGTCTTCCATAGCCTTGAATTTGCATTTGATTATGATGCACATATATTGTAGTTCTGGCCCATAGACCAAAAATAAAATACAGAATAGGAGATAAAAGACTCTCAGACATCACTTCCACACTTATATTTTTTCTCATTTAAATAACTACTAAAACCCATATTTATTTAAAAATCAGGCATGGCATATGCATATATCAAATTATATACCAAATTGTCTATGTGTGTGTATATGTGCAAAATAACCAGTCTGGTGATAGTGGGTTTTTATCCTTCTAATGAGAAATAAGGGGCATAGCTGCACAAGGCACCATAAGCTTTCCTTGCAAATTATACCAGCTAAAGGGAGTCCCAGCTCGTGCATAACTGATCACATGCCATTTGTAAGGCAAGATGAGGAGAAGGAGCAGGGATAGATACACGCTATGATTGGGATGTTTGTGATCAAGCACAAATCAAAAGGTCTGGCAGTTCAGGCTCAGTCCTCTGGGTTTGCTTCCATGGCCAAACAGAGGCTGCCTGAGACCACATTCGGGAGAAATAACTTAGAAAAGCTGTGAGGTTCTGCAGTGGCAGAACTTCCAAGTAAGAACAGTGGGGATAAACCCCCTTCAGACAAAACCCAGGTTATATTGAATAAGTTTACAGGATACATTGCCTGCACCCTGCACTCCCATCCAGACTTCTGCTTCTTTATCACCAGCCAGAGCCATGTTTTATGTGCATGGTCCCTTTAGATGAGAGGGCTGCTGTGTAAGGTTTTGTGCAATTTCCTCTCTTTCTCAGAAGTTCCCAGTCCGTGGCAGTTTTGTCACTTTCTTTTCATGGACAGTCACAACTTCGTTCTCCCAGGAGATTTTGACAGGATATAAATCTAAGGCACGGTTTCTGAGTCCAGCCTGGTTCTTGCCAAAGGACTGCTGGAGAATCTCACTTTACTACTCTTGTTTTGCAGCTCTCAAGATGCTGAATCACAAATTGTTTCTCTGCTTGGGGGCACTGCTGTAGCTTTGTTTAATGAATCTCAGTACTTGAGCACCATGACAAATAGATACACAGCCACATCAGAGGGGAGCTTTACAGTTATGTACCATAATCTCTGCTTCCTAACTGAGGGGAAGCAAAGGCAGCACTACAGAAATCCTGGAGAAAGCTAGTATCTTTCTTGGCATAAACCACAGGAATAAGGACACCACTTGTAATTTAATTTCTTGCTTCACTGGATCACTTATTACATTTCCTTGTATTTTGATATTTGTATACATTATTCATATCCAGTTAGGATGCTGCAGAAGTGCACCAACTCAGTAACGAGTGATACAAACAACTGTGTTCACATGTAGGGATAAGCAAGTGTTGTTTATCTGCTTAGCACCATACTCTCACATTGTTTTGGTTACAATTGTCTCTGTGAGAAAAATAAGGAAGAAAACTTCACCTTTTAAGAGTGTCCGGTACATAAATAGGTGTTGAAGGTTACATCCAGTTAATCACGTAAACCCCTGGATATTTCTCTATATTACATATAGAAATCAGATTCCAACTCTCATAAGCACGTCCTCAGGAAAAAAACAATCCCCAAGCCTATATTCTGTGTGTAGTGCTTTGAAATATAAAATGGAAATGGAATGAAAAACTAAAATACAAGTCTTCTAGAGGTCACTTTAACATTTTTTAAGGCAAGAATGCAATTTACCTCCTTTCTATTCTCAAAGCATGATGTTTCAGCCCATGCCACTCTTGTTCACCTCACCTCAGCAGAAGCAAAGAGAGCTGTGACATTTCACAAACTCGTGTTAATTCATTTATGAATGCTTGCTAGAATAAACATGCAGGGTGTTCTGCAAGCATTTTTTCTGCAGGGGTCTCTGAGCCACTTTGTGATTTCATACATCTTTCAGCTAATTTAGAGGTGAAAAAATTTGAGTGCTGAAGGATATCATGTGGATCTCTGATACTTTTTATACAAGAACAAGACTATAAAACAGCACAAGTAGCATACACATCTATATACAGTTAATACCAGAGTTTGTTTTTTTCTTCAAATTAAGACATCTGAAAAATACTTTTGATTCGTCCCAACAATTCAGTGCAAAGTTACTAATGTGAAATGCAGAACTACTGCTTATTTATTTAATCCTTTTCCTTGCTTAGGGACATATAAGAGGCATATGAAAGCCCAATAAGAAGACGACACTCTTGCATGTCTTCTCTTTCACTGGTGTGAAAGGCATTTCGCATTCTGTCTTGTCCACCAAGCTTATCCCTATTTGTAATGAGCACTCCCCTTCGCTCAGGGATGCCTCACAAAACAAAACACCACAAGACAAACTGCAGATGCTATGGTCACATGCTGAAAAAGCATCTGATTTTTAGCCAGACTCTGTAATTCACAAATGAATCCTACCCTCAGAGAGAGAAGGTGGTCCGTCTCTGTTAAGGGAATGTAGGTGGGTATGGTTCTCCACCCTCTTAGAAATTAAATGCAGATTCAGGCATGTTCAATTACAAATACCTGTATATGGATATGGCATGGATATGGCAAAGCAGAGGCTAACTTCTACTGCACTACTCAGTCCAAAATCTGGATGTAGACTTTGCTAAATGCCCATCCCTCAGATGTGTGTAATGGAGCAATTTGCTTTCTTATATTTTTGCTCTTGGTGATGTGAGAGTTTGTAAAAGGAAGAGTGAGGAATTTAAAAATCTCTTTCTTGGCTTTCTACTTGACTTTGATTTTTTTTTTTTTAGCTAGTATTCTGTGATGCTTTTTTCACTTGCCTTCTGATTCTGTTTTTCATCTGTCCCAAACACACTGAGAACTATTCCCACCCAGAGCAGAGATGTGACCACATTCCTCTCTGTTCTCCCTGTTCTTAGCTCTGTCCCCTAAGGAGTCTGAATGGGCAAATTTGCCATTGTCAGATCTTTTTTAGGGTTTTCAGACCAAGGTGTATCTGTAGAACAGACTCCACCACACAGAAGACATACACTGGCAAAGAGTCACTGATAAACATGGCCAGCATAAGAAGTTGGGTTCTCTGCTATGCCAAAGAACTCTAAGAAACCACTTTAAGTGTGGGTTGAAAGTATATTGTATCAATATAACATCTGCCTCCACATTAAAGTTGTTAGAGACTATTTAATTTTGAAATAACAAGTCAACTAATTCTTCAGAGTGTATATGTGCTCTGGCATTCAGCCTCCCACACCTGACAAGCATAGGTTGAAAGTCATTATCACTGTAAACAGCAAACAATTTTGCAGGCTGAAAGTAATCACACAATTTGTCACTTTAAAGCCCACTTGAAAACTAAAAACTCCAGGTTTCTTGTTAGTGCATTATAGACAATTTACTATTTCTAGCTTACTGCTTCAGTTTATCTCTTCTTAAGCTGTTTCCCCTTCTCTGCTCTCTGTGGTTCTTCTTTTGTGGTGTGCAGGATGTGGCTTTCTTCCACCCTATAAAATTAACCTTACAAAGAGGAAAAAAGAAAAGAAAATGAGCTACTATGTGCGGATTCCTCGAGCCAGATTTCAAGGTCAGATAAACACTAACGTCAGCACAAGAGAAACTGTCCCTGATGCCCATGGTTTGGGGAACAGGGGTGAGAGTTGTCTCTTTCAGCAGTAAATTATTAGTTTAGCTCAGCTGTGCTGCAGCACCACAGCCAGAAATGTCAAAGCTGATCATAAACTCTATAAAAACAAGTGCCCCTTGATCTGATTATAGCAACTCCTCACTAGTAGATTGTTTGCTGGTATTTGCAATTTCAGTCTAATCAGCCTCAGAGAATCACAGGTTCAGTTCAAATAACCATCTACAAGTCACCTTCTCATCAGTATATCCTCCTTCCCTTTACCCAACACTATTAATCTTTCCTCACCCTCGGCATCTTAAAGCCAAGAATGTTCACGGTTTCTTACTTACAGTTCTTGTTAGTCTTCCCCTCTACTTGAATGATTTTTTTTTTTTTTAATGTTATCTTCTGGCCACTTCTTTTCCTGGCACAACCTAAATCTTCAGATATTTCCATTCAGTCTGTTTTGGCTGGCTTGCAAGCCTTACATTCCCAGAGAAAAGATTGTCTGGAAACTGGGACTTATTCCACATTACTAATTTTTTCCATCTCAAACCCCCCAACAAGTTAACTAACCAGACAGCCAACATACCCAGGAAACAACCAAACAAATGAAGAAAAGCAAATCCCATAGTCTGTGGAAACCCCCACAGAGGGATTATTTACCTCGAGCACACGGACAAGGACTGACACGGAGCCACACCTGAAAGCGCAGGCACAGCAGCGCAGCCAGCTGCAGAAGGTGCCCAGCGAGCAGACGAGGCTTGTGGGTGGCATTAGCCCCACTGAGCGGCTCTTGTGCCCAGCTGGCAGGCTCATTCATGGGCTCACGGGGGTGGAGTGCGGGATTGCGTGGGTGTGCAGTCGGAGCTCGTGTGCCTGGGCAGTCCAGGCTCTGGTGGAGCACAAAGTGTGGCCCCAGGCATCTCTGTGCTCCCCAGTCAGTGAGCAGTCCTTCCTCCTTTACTTTCCCATATCCTCTGAAACATAAGGCTATAAACATTTCTTAATCCTTAGTGTTACATAAATTATCTCAAAAATCTCTCCGTCCCAGACAGCCAAGACATTTTCCTGCAGCTACTTTGGGCTATCATAGCTTGTAAATCCACAAATGCTTTAAGCTGCCCTAAGCCAGAAGTGACACTCAAAGCCTTCCTTTACCCCATGCCATCACTTCACTTATGCAGGGACAAAAATCTGGACATTCATGCTGTGGACTCAAATTGGGAAATAAAAGGGGTTTTTTTCCCTTCTTTTTCTGGCATAGTTGTGACCCAGATGAGTTGTCCCTGTCATTCCCTGCCAGATGATTGAATAATTGCACCAAGGGTTGTGCTTACACAGAGGGGAAGGTGGAGCAGCAGAAGGGAGCAACTGGGGAGGGCCAGAGCGCTCCCCCAGCACACATGTGGCTCCTGCTGCCCTGGGGCAACCTGAAGTATATGCAGCCTTTGCTCCATATTCACTCTCCAGCTCAGTGCCAGGTCTTTCTGGGCATCCTTCTGGGATTATGTTTTCCTTGGTGACCTTGACCATTCTGTCCTCTTCAGCAGATGCTCACACCTTGACAGAAAGGGTGTGCCATGAAATCCCTCCTGCTTCTCAGTCCTCCGTGGGTGATAATTATCCATATGCCTCACTGTGCTGGGCAAGGGTGACTAAAGCTACAGACTCCCTTCTACTTGTACTGCTCTTTGCACCATGGCTCTTAATTTCTCTCCAAAACCTGTCATTGTGCCATTGATTAGCATAATTAATTTAGAACCCAGAGCAATTATTTCCAGACATCACTTAGACAGGAATTCAGTACTTGTGTTTTAAAAATTAATTTGTACCAAGAATCTGCCCATCTTCCCAACTTCATCTATTGTCTTAGAAATCTTCTATCAGGTCCTAGCTCATATGAAAGGCATTGAAAATTCAGCTCTTCATCCTACAGGAAAAGGACATGGCCTTGCTTCTTTTTATGTCTAAATCTTTTGATCCAGCCATGACAACCGTACATAAAACCTGACCTTTCAAGGTCACAAACATCTGAAGAGGAACATGCCTCTTCCTAGGAATATGCTAGAACTGGAGAGGCAAGAGGATTTGAGATGAGAGTTTAGTTGAACACTTCACTGGTCTGGTTCTGAGGAGTGTTTACCTTCCCAGTCACCTTGCAGACTGCTAGAGCACTGAGGAGGTGAAAAGCAGGCCAGAAGGTTTGTGGTGTTGCTGAGCTATTCCTTGGGAGCGAAGAGGCAGCCAGTCTGAGTGCTGGAGCAAGAGCTGCTCTTGGATGTGAGGCAGTGTGCCAAGGGCACATGGTACAAGGCTTCGCCTTTCCTGTATTAAATATGTAAGTTCTTAAAAATGAGGAGTTGATTCAGGGCTATCACTTAACTTCCCTTGAATATCCTGCCCACTTTACTTTCTTCCTAATGTTATTGATGGTCAGTCATTTCAAATGAGACACTACAAATTCTGATAATGTGCTATTCTGTACTTTTTTCATGTGGGGAATGTGAAAGATTTTTTTACTCCTTGGACCACATCTAGTGAGGAGGATCTCTGACCATGACTTCAAATGATAAGTAGCACAGTGTACTGCACCTCAGTTTTCTTGGACACTAGACAGGTTCATTCAGTTTGTGTCTGTTTGGGGAGTCTGATGGAGCAGAGAGAATAATTCCAGAGTGGAAGGTGAATGTTTCTAGTTTCACAGCTGTTCAGATATAAAACATTGCAGATAGCAATTTACACTTCCTATAATCCTGACACAGCTGTTTGCCTCATGGGATGATTCATTTACACTTAAGAGAAAAAATGGTGGCAGGAGTGACTCTTCCCTCATATCCTTTATATTCCTCACTGCAAATTTCAACAGGCTTGTTACCTACCCTGTTCTGAATGACTAGCCAGAAGCATTTTTCTGCTTCAAAGAACATAAAGCAATTAATCCACTTCTTTCAGGAACCCTCTGCACTGCCACCCTGCTTCCTCTGCCAGACTCCCTATTATTGCACCCAGGGGTACGTTATAAAGCAGCTCAGACACTTTCATGATGGTATGCCAGCTCCTTGTTCAAATGCACAGAAGATCCCTTCTGCCTCTGGGCTCAGGATACAAATAACCACTCAGCAGGAATTACCCTTGAGAAGACTGCCCCCAAAATGACTCATTAATCCTCATATTGTAAAGATGGGCAGAGTATCTAATGTTTTATAACCAGAGAAATGTATGTGAAGTGCCATTACTGCCTGCAAGGCTGGGAGAAAGAAGCGGGGATACACTGTCATCATTAAAAATAAAAGAAAAAAAGGAAAGGTATAGAGATCTGGGCATTAATTCTGAATCACAGCTCTGCAGTATTAGCACACACTACTAGGAGGATAAAAGAAAGCCTACAAGGATACTTCAAATTCAATGCAAAAGTGTTTATTATTATTTATGCAGTTAACATTGATTTGATAATTGAAAAATAATTCACTGAAATACATTTCACATTTCCTACACTACACTACATTTCCTGTAACTATAAATCTAGATTTCATTTTAAATTCGAATTCTACTGAAGCATGAATCTTGAGATTTAGGTGATTTCTGTAGTGTATAAGCTGTGCATCACCACGTGGGGATCACCCTTGACCTTGACCAAAAGGCAGACCACTGCTTTGATGGAGCTTAGCAGCATGTTACCAGCAACAACCTCCTCCAGAAGGCAAATCTGGCCAGGCATTTGAGGGTTGCATACTCTATTAGATGTAACATCTATGTCTGATACTGGCTGAGGAGCACAACTGCGGTCACAGTAAGAGAGGAGTTTGCTGTATTTTGAACATGTTTTGAGACATTTTGAACTGCTTGAGGAAGCAGGCTTCTTTCTTTCTTCCTTTCACTTAGGAGGATTTCATAACAAGACCTACAAATGCCCAAAGCCTGGAGAGCAAAATGCTCTGAACTCACTACAGGGATATATATGTATAAGAAGAAATAAAGAGGGGCTGCAGCTAAGTAAGCCATAAGTGACAGCAAACTGCAGCAGCTGAGGAATGATGTCTGGCAAAACCTGTTGGCTCAGAAAGATCTAAGTTCAAAGCAGGGGTCTGAAACAAAAGTCTTCCACCTTTTCCACAGTCCCTAAGCAGGGGTGTCTGTGGCTGTGTGCCCTCAGTTGAGTGTACAGCACTGCGTGTGTGTGAAATACGTTTAGCTCTGGATCTTTCTCTCAGATAATCAATTGTGTGTTGCTACCTCTTTTGTAAAGTTAGGTCCTGTGACTGAACAAAAAGCACAGGAAGTAGAAAGCTCTTATTCTTTCAATTGATTAAGAAAACTGGAAGACTGTAGAAATGTTGAATATTGTCTAATCAGAAGCCTAATAATCCCTGTAACTTTAATAGGGTGGAGGAGAGATCATGGTAGCTAAGTTCCTAGTCATGATCACTTTTAAATTTTCAAATCTCATCGATCTCATTACACCTGGTAAGCAATTCAATTTTTCTAGAGGCTTCAAAGTGATCAGGTTGGCAAAATTTCTCAGCAGAATGTCTTATTTGTGTTTTATTCATGACAGTTCAGAAGTCATCTCAAGGCATTTACCACTCCAAAATGGGTATGCATGTGTTCCATGTACATCACGCTGTGTTCCTGTGCTTTAATATGCGGTGAGAGGAATGGCTTGTTCACCTCATGTACTGAGTATGTAGCACATGCACGCACCATCCATGAATCTGTTGTTTTGAGGTACACAGAAGTCTGGCAAGCATGCACTATGACTGTTCGATGGGGAAAAACGCTGAATTTCGATTTGCATTTTATTTGCAATACAATGATGATTTTTTTATTATTTTTTGCAGAAATTCAGTGATACATTCCATGTGCAAAAATACCTGAGATTTTTGTCAAAGCGCACGCGTGTGTGTATATTATTTTTATTGATAATGGGGAAGACAAATGAGAATTTGCATCTGCTTGATCGGGAAAGAAAGAAAAGAAAAATGAAGTGGAAATCGTCTATATTAACGGCCCAAACTGCAATTTGCAGTTCCATATTGAATTACCATTGCAGATAGAGCGCTTAGGAGACTATTCATTTTCTGTTTGTCTCAGTAAGTCCAATGCTTCCTTTAAAAGAAAAGAAGCACAGTAGTGAAATCACATATAATGAAAGATAGTGACTATTTAGCCAGAGCTCCAAAAGTAAAAGAAACTTTCAGAAAAACAGATTAAGGGAAGAGAAACAAAGGAAAAAGCAGCAGCTGAGCGTATATTAAAAACTCCACCAGCAAAAACTTTTTGTGATGCTTTTGTAAATAAGACATGAAGGGCAGATGCTCCTTTTTTCAACATTTCATCCTTTGTTGGGAATAGCAGGGGCGAAGTTCCTCTGACAGCTAGATGCACAGCAGCCTTTGCCATCTGGTATGTAAAGCACATCAAGGCTCAGCACGGGAAGCAGAATGTACATAATGAAAACCTATTTTAAATAGTATTGTGCTGAAGCCAAGGAGAAATCTATGTGGAAGTTGAGGTGACAAGAGGAGAAAAGATGGGAAAGCCCACAGACAGAGGTCAGGGACAGGCACCTATTGAGTGGTATAGCCACCACGTGTGCACATGTGTATAACCACTCACTGGGTGTCTTTTTCTTTTCAATCTTCAGGAAGAGGCAGCCAGAGTTCTCGCCCACCAGCCAGTGTCCGTCGGCACATGTGCAGCTTTGAAAAATCCCTGCAGTGAATGTGTAAGAGAAGCTGCATGACAAAGAGTGGTTTTACCCCTTGCTTTCTTTTTCTCATTGGTTTATCATGTCTAATGATGGGACAAATGTGGTGCATGCCATTAAAGATGGGAAATTTGCTTATGTCCCCTTGTTTCACACAATACTATAAACATTGTCCAGATGTGATGAAGAGGACACTGAATAATTTTTTTGCAGCTTTTAGTTTTTTATTTCTAAATGGCTTCAACTTTGCAAATATGTCCTCTTTTTTGTACTAATTTTACCTTCTTTTTCCATTTAGCCAACATTTTTCTCTTTTTTATAGTTTTGCATAGAGATGCCATTATCCTGTGTGCTTTATACAGCAAGACACCTTTGCTATGCACAGCTCTTGCTAACCTGTGCTTGTTAGCAAACTGCAGCTGCAGACCCAGCAGAGGGAACACAGAAAACACTTGTTTGGTGGGATTCACAGAAAACAGGGAAATCACAAGAAGGCAAATGTAAATAAAACCAGCAGGATTTGGCGTAGGAACAAATAGCATCTCAATAGCAGTGAATTCTTTTTCTGTTATAATTTCCGAAAGATGTTCAGATTCTGCATAATTCTGCATTCAGCAAACAATAGCGAAGTTCAGCTTTTCAGAAGCAAGAAGTGCAAATACTGCCCTCTCTGAGCAAACACAAACATAGTGGAGAAAACAAGCAAGCTGTTGCAAAACCAGAAAGGCTTCACCTCCTTTCTTCCAGATCTGTGTTCATTTCCATCTGATAAGCAGCAGATGTGAAACAGTCCTGCTCCCTGCCCCAGGGAAGATTGTGCAGTGACTCGATGGAAAGATGCTTGTGATCCACTGACACAGCATTTTGAGCAGTGTTGCTCGCTGCAACCAGAGATGCTGTTGCACTGCTCCGAGCAGCGCAAAGCATTCTAGCTCTGTGTATGTCTCTGAGAATCTGTGCAATTTGTGGGCATGTAGCAATGATGCTAATTCAATCCAAACTGCCGCTCTGATTTGCAGATCAGAAGAAATCCCCAAAACACATCATACATTTGGAGCAGTAGTGATGGCTTTACAGGGCTTGTGCAGCAACCAGATTTGGCACCCTGAAAGGCAAACTGTACACAGGCAGTGTAAGGAGCAGTACAAACATTTTGTTACTATCTTCCAGTCAGAACAATTTGCCCTTCTTTTCTGAACTGGAACAAGTGCTGCAGATTCTCAGGGTACAGATCACCAATTGTCTGCCTGGAAATTCAAATGGGAGTCCAACACAGGCATACTATCAGGAGGCAAAAGCAAATGCAACAACAGATTCTATTCAAAACAGCATGGGCACAGGCTGTGAAACTCCTGACCACAGGGAAGGCTGAACCTCCTGCTTTTTGCATGAGAACGCTTGGGATTTTTTTTTCAGTTTGTAAAAAAAAATCCTCATCTACATGAGCTCCTGAGAAACACCTCTGGTGGGGCTCCAACCTGTCAACGGGTCTCCAAATTGTGGCAGCTTGTGGCAGCTGCCCAGATAAGAAAGAGTGGAGTTTTTCAGACCTGCTGAGCATGAAGCTTGCTATTTTGGCTTCTCTGCCCACCTCTGCCCCTCAGGCTTCCCTCTCCCTCCAGCCAGGGCTGATGTGTTCAGAGGCCTGGCAGTGTTGCACTGTAGCCCAGGAAAGGGCATGTCCTCCATCAGCAACCGACTGCCTGAGCTCCCTTTGGCCACACAGCCCAGTTTGAGCAGTAGATAAGCGTCTATCGTAGCACCAGCTGCCCATCAGCACCACCTGGTCTCAAGCCCCAGTCTCACTCACAAGAACTGCAGCAGTTTGCAAGTCCAGATTTTCCTTAGGAGGCCCTGCTTCACCACCCCAACATGCTAGAAGTCACCATGCATGCTATGGTTTCCCTCAGCTCCTGCTTACAAGCAAGTAGATATAGAGTCTTGAAATTGTCTTGTGTTTTGATACATAAGATACTTAGCAGCATTTTTTTCACTAATGTTCGTCTCCATTCTCTGTACAACCCTGGAGATGGTTAGAAATGCAGAATCATCAAAATATAGAATAATGAAATTTTATTATCATATTAAAAAAACCCAGAAGCATCAGGTCTGAGTTTCAGGGCTCTTTTCTTCTGAAGCTGCACATTCGTTACCATGGAAACTTTTAGATACACCCAAAAAACCCACAGGCTTTACGGGCCGCTCTATGTGCTGCAGCATATTAGGGAGAGCCATACATTACAAACAAGAGCCCTCATGACTAAGCTTCCTGTGGCAATTCGGTTAAGTTTGCCACAGGGTGAAGCACTCAAAATGCTGGCATGTTAAGGCAAGTCTGATGGCTCTTTAAGCCCCATTTAAACCGCTGGGAGTTTATTTTATTCTTAAGTATACCAGAGAATCTGACAAGTTATAGTGGGAGAACGACCTCATTGACCGCTACCCCTGCAAGGGTTGCACAGTTTTTGGCAGAAAATATCCAGGGCAACAGGCTTTTCTGTTCATTAGGAATTTATTCCTGCTCTGATACAGCTATTGACTAGGAAATATTCTGGATGTGCAGTATAATTTTGCCCTTTCGTAGCTTCATTTAGGGGTCTCAGTTGGGCATCTCTATGCCATGTGAAATACCTTTCAGCCTTGGTGCTAATGCCTTTGACACGCTTGAAAAAGAATAGAATATATTCGGATATTTTAGTTTTATCTCATGCACTCTATCCTATGTCTCCAGTGGATTCTTATTGCTGTTCACTATACAGCTTTCAGCTTGTCAATATATTTTTGGTAAAAAACATGGTGGCCCAAAAATGTTCCATCCGAACCACAGAGGATTACAGAAAGCAAGGAAAAACCTCCAACTGTCTTAATTACTATTAAACTGCATTCATAGGAAAGACCTCCTGATCTCTGCACCACGGTGTGGTGCTTTTGAGTGGGGAATACAGACTCCATGGGCAATTTTTGTGGTTTTATTATATTCAAAGTTCATTAATTAGTGTTTCTTATTCAACAGCAGCTCCATGGCGTTTCTTTTGATGTAATGTTTTTTGAAGGTTGTTGATCTTCACAGCCTCCCAGTCCTACAGACTATTTTGCCTTAGTTGCACCCACCTACACGTTTTGTAAATAAATTTAATTCTAGCATTTTCTTCCTATGTTCCTAAGCTTTCCAGGTTCCTTTGCTCAAAACATTGTACTTTTCAGTTTTCAGGTTCTACCAACTGTGCTCCCTTCTGAGCCTGTCAGAATAAATGCTTCAGCTCAGGCATTGGCATTGGCTGCACTGTCATATACACATTATTTGAATGTGCAGTGTGAGACACACCTTCAGATAACACAGATATGCTTCTCCATTGATAACAGAGGGCCTATGATGATTTACACCATGCTTTTCCCATGCATTAACTTTACTATCCTTAAAAAAATTACAAAAGTGATTCAGTAGGATGAAGTAATTCTGAATATTTGGTGGGGTTTACTTATTAATAACAACAAATTAAACAGATTCAAAAGCTCTTCACTACTAAGAGCACTTTTTAATTTCACTTTGATTTGCAGGTTTCTCATCTTCATTTCTTTGATGAATTTTATTGCTGTTTCTGACAATTGTTTATTATCCTGAACTTTGTATTATTCATTAGATTGTTTTCTCAGAGCAACACTTCAGTAGTTATTTGATAACTTTTTCAAAATACCTAATGAACACACAGGTGAACCAATTTTTTTCACTAATAATTAGATGGCTGAAATGTGACACAGCTTCTATATTTCAGAGACTACAAATTTCTAGTATTAATTATGATTAGTGGTCAGACCTTCATACACATTATCAGTGTAATATCCTCCCACCTCTGTTGAGCTAGGTAGGTTAGATCTGTGATACGTGCTGAAGTTGTGGGACTTCAACTACACTGAAGCAATGCACTGACCATTTCTCTCACCACCCCCTAGCGCCCCCAAATTCACAACTGTATAAAAGCGCTTATGTACATAAAAGTTATTGTTAAGTCTCAAAGTGAATAAATCTAGTTATTTAGGGATATTTGGCTGTATCTGAGATGTTGGATTTGGAAATAATTCCCTGCCCCTAGAGCCACATATAAGCCTAGCAGCAACCCCGTTCCATGGGAACGCAAACGTAAAGTGAGTGACCCCAGTCCTGGTTCCAGCTTTCCCCATCTGGGTGACCGGAGCAGAGAGGTGAGGGGGGCTGCCAACTTCTGGTCCTGCCCAAGGGTCTGACCTCAACCTGGAGACCCTGTGGATGGAAACCAGGATCTCATCACAGGGTACTCAGCCTAGACATACCTACTGCATCCCCATTACAGACTGTATAATATTAAGATTTCAATTTAAAAAAAGAGAAAAATACTCCAATTATCAATAGGGTCAATATACATTAGAAAGCCTATGTGTAACTCAGATAAAGTGATACTTCACTTCTGCATTAGAGTAATGTGTGAAGGAAATGAGTATATTACATTTATTTGACATAAACCAGTAGCAAGACAGAGAGTTGGAAAGGCAGGTCTGGACTTGAGCTCACTCACAACACCCCTAAGTATCATCAGGTCCTGCCCTGGCAAGACGGTGTAACAGCATTATGTTTTCCTACATTTTATGTAAGCAGTTTTCATCATACATTTAAAGCAGTGCTCTAATTCGCACAGAATATTGCATCCAATGCCCAAGGCAATTTTGTTCAAAAAAAAAAAAAAAAAAGGGAGGGGAGCAACAAGGAAAAGTTAGTTAAATAATTTAAATTTCCAGAAACATAAGTGGGAGGTTAAACTTTGCTCTAATTATACAGCATTAACAAAAGCATTGGAGCCATGCTGTGAGAACTGTTTCTTATTACCAAGATAGAGATTATAGTGTAAATGTGCTAAGGCTGAAATTGGTTTCTGATTCTTTTTTTTCATTTAGGTGATTATATCAGGCAAAAATCCTCAGCATACACCAGATAGGGACTGTGGTTGATGATGGCTCCCTCACTCATGAGAGAGTGCAGATGAATTTTACTAACCCAGATTTAAGAGATGAGTCCCTAGAACCAGTGTTCCAGAAGTCAGACCTGCAGGAACACACAGACCAGCATGGCTTGCTTTGCTAATGAGCATCAGGGCTGGCTGTTGACGCTCTGAGAGGAGGGGCTGCTCAGTGCAGGGAGCTATCACTACCCTGGATTAAAATCTGCTCACTCCCTTAATCAAATTTCATGCCCCAGTGGCCTTACTGAAATGGAGACAATAATGGAAGGGACCTTGGGGATACCAGCAAAGCACCTGCAGTGTGCTGCAGTGCAGGTATTAGCCTTAAATTTTAGGCTTGTTAGCCTGGTCCCTGGGAACAGTGAGGCGGCAGCGGGACAGAGCTTTACTCAGGCTCATTACCACTTACATGACTGCAAGTCTGGAGAAAGCTTGTAGTTGACTGACTGCCTCTCTGTAGGCAGGGCAGAAATTCCTTCACTGGCTTCCCTAGGATGGCATCCATCAGCAACTGTGCGGATGAGAAAGGTTTTGTCCAATGCACAGCTTTTCAACAGGGCATTTCCTTTTACTCTGTGTTCCACTGCATCCAAAGGCTGATCACCTCTGTGTCAGTGCTCAGGCACAGCCCTGCATGCGCTGCGCTCTGGAGCCAGCTGTTGGGTGGCTGTAACCGTGCCCTGCTCTTGGAAGGGAGGAGCAGCATTTGGTGACTGGGCAGTACCTGACACTGACCTCCTCTGGTTGCTGGTAAGATAGTTCAGGGTTTGTTTCAGACTTAATTTTTGCTGACAAAGTTGATAGGCTTCTCAGTTTGCATTTTATGCTCATTCCTAAGATTTTGTCGTCATAGAAGGGACTGCCAGGTTATCCCAGTGCTTCCTATTGGCTGTGGCATTTCAGTTACTACAGTGACTACAAGGAGGTAGGTTGGGCCAAAGCATTGGTCTGGCAATGAAAGACAGGTAACATTTATTATTTCTCCCATAACCTCTTCCTGTGGTTAATTGCCATTGTTGCTTTTAAAAAAAACCAGCCTTATATATTAAATCTGTGCTCTGTGTCTTGTCTAATACCACCAAGCTGGCTCAAACAACTGTATCACTCATCTCAGAAAGCTTAAGATTCTCCCTCAGCTCGTGGGCACTTGAAGAACATAGCAGACCACCACGCTGGCATCCTAAAAGGACGAAACAAGGGATGAACTCTTAACAGATCAAGGAATGTCCCTTCCTGTTTTAACAGGAAGGGCTCTTTCTCAAGCACTTTGCCTGACTGCATCTGAAACCACTTTCCAGCTTGTGGGTTCCTGGAGTTAACATCATCAGAACACATATCACTCTGCTTAACTATTCCATATGCTATCAATTAGGGATTGTTATGCATAAAATGTTCAATGTGAAAAAAAAGGACGAGTTTTCAGGCACACAGGACTCAAAGGTGATTTAATTCTCTATGCTCTGGATCTCAGGTTATAAGTTCACTGGTGAAAAGATCAGAGAGTTGCACAGACTAACTTACCTTAGACCAATGGGACAATAATTTTTCACTTCAGAAGCATTCAGCCTCTAAAGCATAAAGGAACCTTTTCTATCCAATGTCTAAAGTAAGGCATCTTCACAATCCTGCAGTGTAAAGAGGAACCAACTGTTGTGGGGTACTCAGACTTGACACTGCTCCAAGGAAGCCAGCAAGGTCAGATCCTCCAGGAACTGGCAAGAGCAGGACTCCGTTCTTGGCCTGAAACTGGACTTGAGTCTGGGGAACTTCTGGTCACAAGGAGGGGCCAGATTTTGAGCATCTGGAGATACTTAACAATGAACAGTGAGCCATCTGACAGGTTATAGGCATGTCCTACTGTTGGGCAGGCATATTTTGAACAGCAGTCTCAGAACTGGGTGCATCAGTTCTTTTAAAGGCTTTCAGCAAGTAACTATTACAATCTGAAGTTATTTTCCATCTTGTTTAGTGTCTATAATAAACAGCTGAAAGTACCTCAAAATGACTGCCCCAGAGTCATGCAGAGAGTATGTTATAAAGATCAATGCATGAATTAAAAGCAAAATTTTGAATTACCAAAAATAGCAACAGCTCTGCTCATAAAACTTATAAAAACTCACACAAAAAATATACTTCTATTTCCCCCAAAATACAAAGCCTATAGATAAAGCTGTGGTGAAAATTGAGAAAAAACATCTAAATTCAATGTATGCACTTGCCTAAGAGCAAAAGGAAACCCACCCTATGTGCTGATAGGATATCCAGGAATCTGCCTGAACATGTAGACTAGATGGGAGGATTTGAAGAAATAGTACTTGGAGTGCATACACTGGGTATATGCAAGTACAAACCTTAAGATCCCTTGAGACTCCAAGAAGTTCACTTCTATGCAGAAAGTGTGAAGTCTAAAACCTATGAGAAATTGACAGGAGAAAGGACAGAGTTAGGAAAGACGAATAAATACTTGGCGGACATTAACTGGGTAATCATCCTATTGATAAAATGAAGAAACCACCACTGGATGCCATCTCGTCACTGCAGCTGAACATCAGGTTTTCAATACCCCAACTGTGATCCGGCTTGGTGCCCTCTCTTGCCTTTGTGTGGAAAACCATCCCTTCTCCCATTATGCCAGGCAGATTATTTTGATCTTGACCTTCTCCAATGGATGCTTCCTTCAAAAGAGGAGATGACAATCACTTAGCGAATGATGACCATGCAGTCAGGACTGTTGTCATTGCTCTGAGACGACTCCTTCTCTCACTGTGATTCAGTTCAGGTCTGAGCTTTTGCAGACCCACCTCTGCTTTTTTGTCTAAATGTCAATTAATGATATTCAAGATGGCTGCTCTTCGTTCCAGCACAACAAGTGCTTTTCTTGCATGTTAATTATGAATTCTGTCTGAATGTGTCAATCTCAGTGTGACCCCCTGCCACTCATCCAGCAAGACAGAGCCCAGGTATTTCTATGGCAGTCCTGGGACTCCATCTCAAAATGTGACTCATTAACAGGCTAGCAGTGCTTCAACATAGCAAGGAGAGCAAGTAGAGGGAAAGAGCTGGGACAATAAACCGATGTGAATAATAAGTGGATATTGTCAAATGGATCCCACAGAGAGCCACTGCCGCCCTAAAGCTCTTTGTCATGAGGCCATTGGAGCCATAAGCATTAAGGTCTGGCAAGCAGAGGCAAGGTATGTCAGCAGCATCAGCTCTCTCCAAAGAGCAAGCTGGTACCAAACAAATCCTGATGAAATGGTTTGCTCACATTTGGATATTGCAGTCCCAGCACAGTTGAAGCATGGCCATTGACTTGGGACTATGGAGAGTGCTACAGATGAAAGAAGTGAGAGGAGCAGAATTTGAGAGTGAGGGAGAGGGAAATGAACTAAATAGGAGCAAGACTTGAAGACAGAGGTAGTGAGTTCCTTAAAATAGCTGTGCTTTCCTTTGATGTAAAATACAAAATCTTGGAAATAAAATGAGATAGAGACTAAACAGATGGTGTGAGGAGGGAATCAAAGTGAGACGATGCACCAGAACTAGATGTGAAGAAATAAATGATGCAGAAGTGGACTTAGCATAAAAGGCAGCAGATAATCATCATATTTTTTTAGAAAAGGCCTTTGCGGTATTTGTAAGCTACAGCATCAGCAAAACACAATATGAGAACACTTGACTTATTTTTCTCTCTACAAGAAGAGACTTGTTTTGAAGTTAAAGTAGACCAAATGTGCTTCTGTGTGAAGAGTTTCTTGGCATGTTAAAACATTGCTTTAAAAATCTTTCACATTCCAGTGTTACATTCATTTGCTTATCTTTATAGCACTTCAAAGAAAAAAAAAGTCCTCCACAGCTCATTTTGATCAAAACAGGAATGCCTCTAAACCTTCATTCTCATCTTTTCATTGACTACTATAATATAGAGGTTTCCTTCTTCAGCTGGAACCTTGGCTTTTTTATTCTCTAGGTTAAAGGTCTAAATCCAAATAGCTCCAGGTCATACCAACTACATGCTTTGGGGAGTTATGAATTTTTTAGATTGGCCCTTTCATGTGCCCCAGTTCCCACGGAGGTGGTGAGTCACAGGTCCAGCATTTGGAGTTTGGAGTTGGAGATGAGTTTCCCAGCTTGGATCCACCTAATTTTTTTTTTTTTTTTCTCCAGGAGTACTTACTGCTCAACAGAAAAATGACACATTGTCATGTACATTCCTTTTCTGTTTTGACAGATTTACAACACTATCTCTGTTGTACCAGTCTCTTCCAGCTATGACAAAGTCAGTCAATATGGGTATTTTTTATAAAATTCAATTGGCAATTGTTGACTCCTTAAAAAGGAGAACCATGAGAGTCTGAGCAAGGAAAGCGAAATGCTTAGAACAATACTGCAATAATGTAAGGGAAAGGATCTCCCCTAGTGTGTGCAGTAGCAGGAGGTGAGGCTGCTGTGCCAGCCTCCCACTCACTTTGTCTCCCATCTGCACCGCAATCACAGGGTCTGAATTTAATCGTTTGTTTCCTTCTGGTCCCTGAGGGATGAAACCCTGAGATAAGGCTGCTTCGAATAAATCATCTCAGAATTTCTCTCCGTCTCTGGTTTCCGCCCAGGTGATGAATTTTATGATTTGTGAACCATCTCTACTGCCTGACCTGCAATTAAACAGTTTCTTGGTCCTCTGAAGCACTGCTCAGCTCCCTGTCCCACCAGCTGCTAACAAGCTGCCACTCAGCTTTGAGTGCTGCTCCCTTCAAGGGTACAGGGAAATGCAAAAACCTGCAGTTCTTCACTGTCAGACCTGACCCTCAGATCCTCACTCAGCCAAACTGCCCAGTGTTTCAATGGGACCCAGCCCGTATGAGGAGTCAGAGGGTTTGAGTCACCATGGTCATGCTGCTGCTTGTTCCTCCTCCCACACAAACCGACTGTTTTTGGTCGCAGCATTTTAGCCTGGTTTGTAAGTAACAGTCACCCGGGAAGAAGTGAATTTGCCTCCTACCTTATAGAGGCCCTGGGAGTCCTTCATTTCTCTGATAGCTAATCTGTTTCTAAGTGCAAAAGGGGGAGAGGGAATAAAAGGGAAAGGAGGGGTTACCAACAATTTCTCTCGCTACCCAGTTTGCCAAAGGCTATGACTGTGGGTTGTTTTTCTTCCAACAGCTTGAAAATATTTCCTATAAGCTGCAAATCAGGCTTAATTAAAGCTTTTCCTGTGACTTTTTTCCTGGTTTTTTTTCTTCCCCCTGCAAAATGGTGAGCAAACCTAGATACCAAATGACAGCTCAAGTCCTCAAACCACAGATGGCTCTCCCAGAGCCCTTCCTGCAGGCTAGCCTTTCCAGGTTGGCTGTAGGATGGATAACCAACGGGAAGTAATCACTTTTGGATGAAAATCACAGTGTTGTTTTCTCACATAGTATTTCTGGGAGGACATGAAAAACTGGAGGGGGGAGGCTTACTGATGAGGCAAAGCATCAGTATTTTTGTAGGCTTGTTTGTTATACTGCCTGTGTCTTCGTAATGTAAATGCAAATAAACCCATCTTTATTTTATTCATAGTTCTAATGGAAAGTCTGTGTCATGGTCTGAACCAGGTGGAAGACAAGATCCAAAGGGGGAACATACGTGGCACAGACTCTCAGTGCATGTGAAGAACCAGGAGACAGGGTGCAATCAGACAGCGGTGATCAAACCCCTCACTAAAGACTACCACGGCCAAAGTCTGACTTTTACCGACATCAGCAGTAAGACTCTGTACAATGTGGTGGAGGAAGAAGATAGAGAGCCCGTTCGCCTCAACCAGTCCAGCAGCCCTTCCATGGTGGTGCACAGGCGGGTGGCAACGACCCCCCCCCTGCAGGCCACAGCAGAGGAAACCCAACTCTTCTTGCCTCAGCAGTCCCCCAAGACCCTGCCCCTGCAGCCACAGTCTCTCATGGACCAGCTCCAAGGAGTGGTCAACAAATTTGCCCCTGGCATCCCTGACTTCAATGCTGTCCTCCCCACTCCTGGCTCAGGGAATGGCATGCGGCCCCCCTACCCTCCCCCGCCACTGCAGCAGCCGGCCCTGCAGCCTTTCCAGGTGGCTGCCTTCAGTGAGGAGCCCCTGTCGCCCCCGGCTGAGGAAGCAGAGAGCGAGAAGGTGAAGCTCATTCAGGGATATGTGTATGAAAAGAACACAGAGGAAGAGGAGGACGAGGAGCCGGCAACCAGCAAACTGACTCTAGAAGACTCTCCGGCGCTGACGCCCCCGTCCCCTTTCCGGGATTCAGTGGGTTCAGGCAGCTCCGTGCCCAGCTCCCCTGTGTCGGAGTCGGTGCTCTGCACACCCCCAGACGTGACCTATGCCTCTGTCATCCTGAGGGATTATAAGCAAAGCTCGTCCACCCTGTAGATGCTGCAAGAGACAAGATGGGAAGGACTTTGGCAGCTGCCCACTGGGAGGACTTGCGGAGACAAGTCTCCCAGGGCTATGGGGAGAGAGAGCAGAGAACAAAGTGACAAATGACAGGGGAAAAATTTCATCCTGCACTTAAATAACTAAAATGAAACAAAAAGAAAATAAAACATCCATTCTGAGGGCTCAAGATTCTCTATCTGTTCAAAATAAAAATATTGTACTTTGGGAAAATGTTAGGAAACCATAACAAAGCACAAACTAAAGAGACAACTGCTACAGCAAAAAAAAAAAAAAAAAAGAATAAACACGCAGGAAAAAAATATAATCACACTTAGTCACACCCTCTCTTGGCAATGCTTGAAAAGGGCTCTGGGAAGTGTGACCTGGAGAAGTCATTAGCACACCTCATGACTGCTGTCGGTCTGCTATGGGAGTAACACATCCAGGAGGTGGAAGGGCGGAGTGTGGTGAAGGGGAACAAGGCTACTTGTATATGAGACACATATGCATAAATATTTTTTTTCCTGGTTTTCTACAGGTGGCATAACTGTGGAATGTTGTTTGGGGGAGAGGAGACGAGATAATGTGAAAGCACATGGCTCTTACTGACTTCTATCTGAACAATTTGTTCTTCATACTGGGCTGCTTTTTGGGGGATTTGGGCTTCTTTTAATGCTGATTGTGAACAGAGCGAGAAATATGACCAAGTAAGACTCAAGAGGTTTCTGAAGAAAGCCTTGCCATAGTACTTGTAAGAAGATAAGGACTTAGAAAAACTGCCCTTTTGTATAAGGTTGCAAACTATGTGGCTAAACTGTTACACAACATTTCCTGTAGCAGAACAATATTTACTGACTACCTTTTCAAAAAACAACATATTTTGCCATGCCATTGCATCATTTCTTTGTGTTACTTTGGAATCAAATGCATTGAGAAATAGTTGTTTACCTAGAGCAACAACTGTTAATCTGGAAGAAAGGCAATTTCACATTGGGGGCTACGGAGCCTCCAGGCAAGAGAGTGAGTGTACGCTTGTGTATCTGTATGCGTGGGTACAGTATGTGTGAAGAGTAATGTCCAATAACTACCACTGGAAGATTGTCTTATATACTATGAATATTTTTATGTTTAAATCATGTTTTTATATTGCGTTGTTACGAATATTCGATAGATCTTTGAAGGTTTGTATGCTGTGCTCACACACCCTTTTTTTCATATACAAGCTGAGACAGTCGTTGCCCTTATAAAAGGGTGCTTTGTTTTGCAGATATTTTATGAAGTAGACATATGGTATTAATAACCAGTGCATTGAGAACTTGTTATTTTACATGTTTTGCAGCAAGTGTGGCGAACAAAAAAAAAAAAGAAAAAAAAAA
>VZTE01004408.1:373955-439228 GCA_013397775.1 Eulacestoma nigropectus
AAAAAAAACTAAAAAGAAAAAGGTCTGTTTTAGAAATCTTGCAGGTGAGAGACAAGAAAAGTAATTCAACTATTTCACTGCTTCAGATAATTTAAAATAAAATCATGTCAGGACAGGAAATTTCATCAGTGCTTAATGTGTGCATAAATTCCCAGGTTTTGTTATTGACAGTTCTTTTAAACACTTTATCATGTTTAGTTGCATGTTCTTCCCCTAGGCTTTCACTTCTTATATTTAATATACAATATAGCATCTTAAAGGTCGCTTCTAAGAGGCTGTAGTTCTGTCATTTATTCCTCCTCCTCCTCTATCTTTCATGTGTTTCCTAGAGACGGGCCTAATCCAAAGCTCCCTAATGACTGGCATGATCAAAGTCCAGGTCTAATTGCTGTGGCCTGAACTTAACTATAATGATGATTACCCTATTTATAAATGTGCTTATTATACATACACAGGTCAAGATTTTAGCTGCTATGATCCTTGTGCTGCTGAATTCAGCTGAGGATAAGGATCTGTCCCACAGTTCTACACTTTATTTAAAAAAATATTTTAAAGGAATTTTTTCCTCTTAATGTATTTACAAACCCTGATTTTAACCATGCTTCTTTTGAATATTCTATCAGAGTTTTTCTGAATTCATCATAATCCTATTCTTTTTCTTTCTTTTCACTTGAATTTTAAGAAGTCCTGCTCATTTATCAATTCTTCTCTGAAGATCCAAATTTCATAGTTTTTCCCCAATTATACAGTATTGGTACCGGAAGGTTTGGCTCATGCTCAAAACCAGATAGAGTCTTTTTTGCTCATCCTCTTTTCACAATGTTTGCTCCTTTCAGTATTACTCGTGGCCAATTCCTGATGTGGAAAGCATGAAACAACTTTGCCCAAAGACACATTTTTGTCAGTATATTGATGTCTCTACAATGAATTGAAGACACCTGAGGGTTAGTTGGTTGATTTTTTTTTTCTGCTTGGGGCTTTTAGGGAGATATTTTTTGTTGCTGTTTCTTTTATTTAAAATGCTGGTTACTCATTAAAGCAGCAAGGAAAATGTTGTATCTTCTTTGCCGATCACTACACTGGCAAAGAATTCTATCTTCTAATAATTGTAGTATAAGGTCTGCTGTGCTGTTTCCAAAAACATACGTTGTCAGTAGCACAGAGCTAATACTAAGAAGCCAGTCTTTGAAGACCTGAGACAGATAAGAAAAAGAAATATAACAGATTTGTATAGATGAGGAGATGGCTATGTGGCAAGGTACTATACTGTTTTCATATCTGTCTGTTTTGAGCATATTAAGCACTGATTTTATTACTGCAATGTAATTATATCATGAGTAGGAGCTTTCTTGACATTCAGTATATTAGCTTTTAGTTTGTATTGTTAAAACTGGAAACATGCACATACATAAATATATCTAAAGAGCAAGAACTCACCTTGTGTATGCAGCTGTATGAGTTACAAAACTTTCTGCAGAAGTTCTTTTTTTTGGTCTGTCAAATGCTTGATGAAAACTGCCTTTTTGTCAAAATGTTCTTGAAAATGCTGTAAAATAAATATTTTCTATTTATTATTTAAAAATAGAATGCCAAAATCTTTGATTTTTTGTTTCTTGAGTAGAAAATAGTCATGTATAGGAATTCATTGTTCCAGGGCTTTTCAGCATCATGAATAAGAGACAGTGGGATGTTTAAATGGAGGTAGGTATTGATTGAATTGTGTCATGGAGGTGAGATGGTGGAGGGTTGGAGGATTTTTGCTTAAAAACCCTCAGCTTTTTGGCTTCCTTATAAAATTCAGAAGCACTGTAACAATGCATTGAGGCAGACAAGTTGTAGAAGAGAATTCAAAGGGAAATGTCAGGAAATTTTGCTTCCCAAGGACATGGGAAAACACCAGCTCTTCTCTGAAAATAGTCTTTGAGATGTCTGCTTCTCCCATTGGGGAAACTGAAATATGCTTTCTTGACAGCTATAAATGATAGGCTTTGATCCACCTTGGCATTTTGTGTCCTACCTTTACTGCTTCTGTGTAGAGCAAAATACTGGGACTCCTGACTCCTGCTCTGCAGCTCACAAACACTGTGGTTTTTTGGTGACTCCTGACCTGCTCTGTGCCTCACCAAGATGCTTTTTTGGAGTGCTGCTGAGATCTTCAGACACGAGTGGCACTAAACATAGAAAATCTAGATCTTTTTATCTTTACACTTGTGGCTCCTTTGCTTGGATCTGGCCTTACAAGAGCCCATGTCTGAAGAGTCAGTCCACCTACAACTACTGCAATGCAGGAGTACAATGACATTGCATTCAGTAGAAAGTGTCTGAAGTTTGGTCTCTTTGTTCATAAAGGTTTTTCTTTTTCCTTATCCCTTTATATTTTTGGTTTCAAAATCTATTCTGTCTGTGTCTTAGTAAAGGTTCTGCTGACAAGTGTATTCAATCACAAAAACATCCTCAGAGAAACACAGCACTTAACTCCCCTCCAGATCACCCAGTGCAATGTTGCACAAGCTGCTTAAAAAAACATCTAAAGCAACTTTTCGCTGTGTAAATGGATAACTGGACCAGAGCAGCAAAGCATACTTGAGGTTTAGTCTCCAGCTTCCTGCCAAGGACAGAGTGTTGGCACCTCCACCAGCCCAGTCCATGCCTGTCCACCCAAGCTCTGCTCAATAGCTTGGGTCTCCAGACTTGTCACATACACTCTGCATGGAGTAAGTGGCTACCAAAAGAAAAAGGCAATGCAAATTTGGAGTTGTATTCATCACCCTTTAGAGAAAAACAGAGGAGCAGGTTGCTAATATCTGTTCTACACAAGGTCTGAGTGACTGTTAAAAATGCTTCTTATATGGGAGTGGGAAAAGTGTGGGTTTGCAGATTGCATTGTTGTGGTCGTTTTTTTTTCCAAATAAATGAGTCACTAGACACTTGGCAAGTATCTGTCTGCAAATCACTGGGAAGGAGAAGCAGACACTGTAGGCTATTTTTATCTGTGTAAGATTCCCAACAGGGATATTAGCAAAAAAGAAGATAAGGAATGCCATGCAGCCAAGTGCGTGGTAGTACCACAGGCCCCATATCTGGACCTGGACTCAGATTTTGGCAAACCCTGCAAGCTCCCAATCAGAGACAGTAGAAGAGAGCAGGAGTGACTGGTTGCCATTTCCAGTGCTGCAGGTAAAATGTATGCAACTAAAAAAACAAGCAAACTGTTCTTTGCCTATGCTAATTCAACTTCCAGGTCTCAGTAAATCACACCAAAAAAAAAGCTCCCCACCTGAGAGAGAAGGTCACTCTTTGGTATCAAGTAAGAGCATTTGTTTTCTACTTGGTCTCAAGGTGGGCGTAAGCAATGTATCTCTATAGAAGTGAAATATCGATGTGAGTTGTAGGTTTCCATAACCAAAAGGCCTCTAGGTAGGTGGAGAAGCAGCTGGCACAGACACCAGTGCAGACAGATAAGAGTTTAGGAGTGGTATGTATCTATGACATTTAATCCACCCACTTTATTTATTGCACACCATGCAATGTGTAGGTGGCATGAGATCCATTCCCCCACCCACTCCACTGTATGGTGTGTGGGACTCCTACCTCCCCATGCTGCTCTGAGGCTGAACCAGGAACAGATCTGCAGGACCTCCCTCCTGCAAAGATGGTATGCCTGGAGGACTGGCTCAGGGCAGTCAAGTCTCTGATCAGCTCCCTCTAACTCCCTGTTTTCCTAACACAGGGTGTCTTTGCAATGCAAAGAGTGTATTTTCCTTGCAAGCATCACCTAGAGATGGGGGATTTCAGTGCTGTGGAGTGCCTCGGAATAAGTCAATAGTTTAAAAGGAGCTGTTTCCCCAGCTCCCCTCCAACAGCCCACGGTGAGGTGTTCCCCCATACAGCTAAACAGACCTGTCAGTCCTACGGCCATAATCCAGGGGGTGATGAGCCATTGCTTTCCGGAATGCCCAGCAGCCCATGCTGCCAAATGTCGGCAGTGCACGTACAGCCCTGAGCACGTGCTTGGTGAAAACTTCACGCTCTTGCTCCCTGAGCTGCTGGTGCTCAGAGGTCTGAGTGGCACTGAGGGCTCGCTGCGGCCTTCACTACTCTTAATGACACAGGGAAAGAGAAAGAGCGAAAGGAAGACAACAACTTGCCTTTCTTTTTCTTGCAAGAAAGGCAGGCAGGATTGTGCTGTGGAGCCAGCAGTGTATCCCTTATGGCTTCTGACAAAGTCCTGACAGCCCCTCTGATTTGTATATCGACAGACACAGAGTTGGCCCTTCGTTCTTTAGCTACTCTTGTTAGGTAACACTAAAATAGGCAAACTGCAAAATTATCAAGGCAAAATGCTTAAGTACCACCAATGGGAGCGATGTCTCTCATGGAAGCTGAATCTGAGCAATGTTTTCAAAACTGTATGGTACAGGAGTTTTTTAATATGTCTTTTAAAATGCACTGACAAATTGATGTCTTTTTATTTGGGGAAGGAAGCAAGAATGAGTGTGTTTTCCTGGGATGTGTTATACATGTTTTGTTTGAACACTTACACAGAACAATTAAACTGTATTTTAATTTGGCAAGTACCTTGGTAATTATTTAGATTTTTTTGCTGTTTTGAGGGTGGGGTTGGGTTGATTTTTTTTCTTTTCTGCTTAAAAATAATGCCTAGATACTTAGCAAGATTATGAACTGTGCCAGGATTTTCATGTGCATCTGTGTGATGCTAATTTAGAAACTAAAGCCTCTAAGTGCCGACATCCTCAATGTGTGTGAATCAGCGTTAAGTCCTGAATTATGTCATTTTTCTTGAGAAGCTGGCTGAGTACCTATGCTATTAACTTTTGAGTTTCCTAAAGATTCATTTCCCACCCCAAGCTCCATTTCGCAGTTGTGAGGATCCTGTTCTTATCTCTGTTTTTGAGGCTGCTGTTGCTCGTTGTTCTTATGACTTGATGCGATGCCTTTGCACCAGCCTTGGCACAACTGCAGGGGGAAGTGCCTGTCTGGCTGCAGCTCCCCAATAGTGCCAAGAGATTTTCCTTCTGAGCTCCATTTCCCTTTTTTGAGAGGTCGTTATGCTGCATGGCCTGCTCTCCAATGTGCTGTTTGTGCTTGGGTAATATGGTTGTTCACTTTAAAAACAACAAAATGAGAAAGCTTTACCCTCCAGTTGTCCCTGACATCAGCATTTGCCCAGATGTGTGTATCCAGTGCTCATACAGGGCAGTCTGGCATGAGTCACAATGTTGGGCATGAACTTGGTGCATCACAGCCTGGCCCTCAGCTCTGTCCTCAGTTTAGCTCTTGATTCTTTTAGTGACTTCAGGACGTTCATCTACCCAGGGGTATTTCAAATCTGCATAAGGGAGCAGGGTGACAATTAACAAAGGACACAAGTGAAAACTGGGCATAGAAATCCTTTAGATACCTTTAAAAACTCAGCTGGTCTTTCCTTCCAACTCAGGTCTGGACACAAGAGAGCAGTGTATAAATAAAGGAAGATTTTCACAGCCCTTTTATTCTCTTTCTCACCTTGATCTCAATACCAGTTCACTCCTGCTCTTTTTATAGCATATATGGCACAGCTGTGGAAGTGGCACCATCCAGTTCAATAATTTAGTCTTGGATCCCTCGTTTTTCTTATTTCCAGTAACCTCATGATCAGTGTTAAAGGAAGATATGGGATGTGTGTGAAAGCTTGTGGAATAAAAAGATCACACAATGAGAAGGCACAACAGTCACATCAGCTGGGGCAAGCTCAGGTGCTACAGCCATATAAATTATCAAATAAGACCACAGTCCACAGCACAGTTAACCCTCAGGAGGACAGAAAAGCCAGCAGGACTAAGGAGAACTAATTTTCCCAGCAAGATCCAGGCTTTGAGCCTCAGCTCCAGAACAATGCTGTGTGGTCAGACTGCAATACCATCATTTGCAAAACTCTCAGAGCCTTTTCCGACTTATTGCTAGGTTGTTTGCTTAAGATAGCTATCATCACGTTCAGTGGCTGCTGTGCACAGACCTTTCCCCACCACTTACGAAACATTCCAAGCCTTTCCCTCTTTAATGCTGTTTGTTAAGATAGGTGTCATCAACTTCAATGTGAGGCATACCCTGCCCATGGCAGACCGGGCACGGGGCAGTGCTGGAGCAGGATCAGGACCTGGGTAGCAAAAACCTTCTTGCACAGTGCACTGCTTTTAGACATTTGTGTTGTGTTTTCCTTCCACATTTAGAGCTCTCTGAGGCTCAGCACCTCTGTTCACAGCGGCATGAACAACACACAGCTGGCAAAAACACCACAGCAAGCAGTATTTACTTTTTGACCTCAGTTCCCCAGCTCAGTTGCTAGGACTTTCCCTTACCTATGTGCCCCATCTTCCTGTCACAAACAGCTTGTCACCTGTGACATGCAAGAGCAAGCCTGAATGAAGAAACAGGAGAGACGGACACTTTTCCACAAAGTGCAAAGGCCTCTTGGAGCTAAAGGCGGGTAGTCCTGGGAATGCTGATTTACAGAGGCCAGGCACGCCCCACAGGAAAGTCCCCTATGTGCACAGGAGACAAGGTGCCCACACTGTCACACTGGCTGAGGATGTCAGACAGGGCAGATGGAGCCCTCTCAGGCTCTGAGACCACAGGGAATTTCACAGGTGCTGTTCACCAATGCAATCGAGATGTATGAGTGACCAGTTTGGGACAAAGAGCTTTGAAAAGGGCAAGGATGGGAAGTTCCCCCTTGACATCCTCCTCCAAGGGACTCAGGTCATAGTGTCTGTGTGAGTGTAGGACTTGCTGTTGTGCCTGGACCAAGCCTCAGCCTCTCTTCACCTTCAGATCTTCCTGAGCTCCAGCCCTGGCTCCGCAGAGAGGTTTCTCTCCTTCCACAGGGGAAGATGCCTGCAGGGGGTTGCAAGATTCTGACTGGTTTTTTTGCTTGCTCCAGAGGTCTCTGCTGATGCATTTTCATCTGGCTTCTAAGCAAAATGCAAGCTGAAATGGGAGCCAGTTTGTCCCTGCGGGCACAGGAGCCAGTGGGTGGTCTGCTGTCCCTGTCCTGGCTGCGAAGGGAGAGCAATGGTGCCGATACCCAACCATGTGGGTATTGCACGCACAGCACACAGTGACAAACAAAGGGAGAGAAGCTGCGTGAAAGGCCTCTGTGAGTTGTTTCACTCTGATGTCTATGAAATCCTGTCTAAATCATGAAAATCCAGAGCTCTGACTGGGCTGGATGAGAGAAGTGGTGCATGCTGTCCATTAGACCTTTATGTGTTGTTCCTTATGGGCCAAGCTCAGACCTCCCTGTCGACTGTGGATTCTCTCTGAGTCTCTACTCACTGTCACAGTGGATCACACTGGCAAAGACAACAGAAGGAAAACACAGAAGAGAAGGAGCCCCATTAAGCAACAAGTGCATCTCTCAGCAAGAAGAGCTAACTCTTAAGAGAGCTACTGGACTTAATAGCTGAGATGTTACAAGTTATTTCAGGATTCTTCTACTAATGCATTAGGCTCAGTCTAGCCAAAGGCTAGCAGCAATGCTTAGCAAAGTATCAAGAAATGAGAAGAGTCATAGTTCGGTTGTAGTAACACCATGACAAGGATTTCCCCATCTTCTGCTTTTCCGAGAAAATATGAACCCTTTTAAATAAATTTTAAGTGGTACTCTAGCACCCAAGGTTCACAAGGCTGGCTAATGTCAAGTGACTAGGACAGAGGAATAAAGATCCAGCTTCTAATATAAGAGTTACAGGAAACAGTGGTAAAAAGTATTTTTCTTCTTTAATCCATATTTGAAAGTATAACTGCATCTGTAGAATAATTCAAAGGAAATTTGTTTAATTTCCTACCAGGAAAGGTTCACTCAAGCAGTGAAATATTAATTTTATTATTTAGTTTTCCATATTATAAAAAACAAGCCTCCTGCAAATCATTGGGTCTATATAGAAATTGTATCACAGCTCTCACATCAGCTGGGGGCAAGTTAAGTCCTACCTGACCGAAAGAAGAAAAGGGAGAGGATTCTCCAATTACGAGTATTTTTCCTGAGGTACTTGGTCATATTTTCTTCTCTACAAAAGCAACTACATATAAAGATTCAGTATGGATGCCTTCCATATTGCCTAACACATGATGTGTTCAGCTAAAGCCTGATGCTAGCCATCCACTCAGGCCAGTTCTGCTAACTTTTCCAAAAGCTCTCTCTCTTGCAGGGAACTCACACCTGCCATGTGTGGCTCACATGCAGTTATCAAGGTTAAGGCAAAGAGCCCTTAACAGAAGGCTGGCTTTTATTTACTTCCCTTATTTTGAGAGGAAAGCCCTGCATAAACCCATAAAGATATTACACTTAGCACCATATCTTTCTCTAGAAATACCTAATTAGGTGTTTTTCAACAAAAGATTGAACTACATTTGTCTTCATCATTGACAACCACATCAAACCATGGTGAAAAGGTACTTAGAGATTTAAATCTAATAATTAAGAGACATGAGTCCACCTTTTAGTTGTCAATAAACAGAACTCTAGTTGGAAAACAGGGAGTAAACAAATTTACCCCCTCATACCTACTGAAACACTGAAGTTAGTCAAGAGAGATTTAAGCCTCATGAACATCTGCGTTCTCTGTCACAAGTACCTCCGAGATTTTTTAAACTGATATCATGGCATCTTGCAGAATATGTGTTTACACTCGAGTAGCTTAGCCCCAAGTCCTTTCTGCCTCTGATATTCACATCATTATTCGTCCCAGTAAAAGACACTCCAACTCTTCAAAGGCTTCTGGAAGGCTATGAGCACTCCTTTCCTAGAGCTTTGCAGAGCATAAAATAGTTATGGATTCAGTCTGTCTGTAATGTAGCATGCTTGGGTGGGAGGTAGCACTGTCCTCCCCATTTGGCAGGTAAAGAGGCTGACACATCATATACTAACACCAACATTTGCAAATATTTTCCTAAAGCTAAGCACTAAATTCTTATTTTGACATTTAAAGAAAAAAAAAATAGCCTGTTTCAGTTCTCGTCTTCTCCTGGAGTTAATGGCAGCTACAGACATTAAGCACATATATATAAAACGTGATCTATTGATCTCACTTCTAATGGTTTTAGGTACTCTTCTGCAAAAATGTTTCAAACTATTGTTCCAAGGCAAGGATCCTGTAGCACAAATGAGGACTGGTGGCACTGAGCAGAAGGAGAAGAGATTCTTCTCTTTCTACCCTATGATTATCTATCAATTCTCATCTTCAACATGAAAGCCTACAGTAATGTCCCTTGGTATGATCTGGCCCCAGATCTGGCATTCTGGAATAGGACATGCCCAAAGTAAGACTGATTATTCATCCGTAGTTCAGATTTCTTTTTTGACATTCCTTAGGTCAAATCCTTCAGTTATGTCACCACATAACCATCTGCCATTTACAGGAGCTCTCCCTCTCTTGCAGTGCAGGGAATGTGCTGAGATAGTGAGCAGCTTCCCAATGCTTTGTTGGTTTCCACTGATGAGAAGGTGAGCAAGCTTTCTTTATTCAAATTCTTTCAAAAATTAATCCAACTAATTTTATGTTATAACTCTCCTCTGAGACATGGGGCTTAATCACACAAAGATGCATATAAAACCAAGACAGGGAGAGAAGGGTCACACCAGTAACGTGGGTTCTCATTTTGTCCAAGCTGCTTCAATTTACATAACATTATAATATTATATAGAATCTTACATAAGATCACAGCTTTGCTACTTCGGCACCACATATGACTGCCCAGAGCTGGAAATAAAGCCTAATGTTTTAACTTGATGAAAGACAGTTGTCTGATGTCTTTCAATCCCCCCTTCATTTACTACATGATTTTCATTTACCACATACTTTTCATTTACTACATGAACCTCATTCATTCCTAAAACAAGTTCATCCTGTTACTGAATATAAAAATAGCCCATAGGAACATAGTGTTTGCTCCTGTCTTTAAATCTGTCTTCACTTGTCTATACAAAAGGAACAAAACAAGGTTATGCTTTTTAAGCATGTTAGTATTGTCCATATGGGGAGTATTGACCCATTGAGTATATCTTTTTCAAGCTGTAACACAGCCTGGGTTTGCACTCAGCAGCAGAGCAGCACCAGCCTCGTGGCTACTGTTCATGGTTTGGGCTGTGTCAATTCATTGCTCAGTCCTTGCAGTACCTGAGTGGCGACAAGGTATCCTCATCCCCACCACAGCCCAGTGCTACAGGATGGTGGGGTGCTTTTGCCAGGGAGTTTACAGCATGTACTAGGATCTCTGGCTCACTCTGGGAGAAGTGATCTTTGTGTCAGATGTGTCTGCTTCCCCACTCATCTCCTAGAACTTCTCTCCTCCAGGGAGAGGGTCCCAGTTTCCGTGCCCAGTACCTCCTACCCCCTTGGCAGACACAGCACAGGCCTAATCCCCATAGTAAATTCAGACTGAATTTCAGTGCTTGTTAAAGAAAATGCTGGATGTATTTTCTTTTAAGTGACAAAAGGAAGTCTTTTATTTGAACTTTTAAAATTTGAGATTGGTTGAACTGTTGAAAAATCACAGCCCAAATAATGTAACGATGTTTCAAGCAGCTTCAAGCAAAATCTTACAGCAGGAGATGCTCTAAAGCTTTAAGGCAATGCCAAGTAGCATGCCTCAGCAACACATGTTGGAGTAGACCATCAGCCAAATTTAGAAGTAAAGGAAAGCACCTTTGCTGCTCTAATTCCTGTTCAGTGGCATATTTTTTGCCAAACTACTGTCCCAAACTACTGTCAAGCAGTCTTTCTGGTTGAAAATCTAGATGCATCCATTATCCCCTGACATTCATTGTGAAGTGTGCTATTAAGATGAAAGAAAAGTTATTCATCTGGGAATCACTTGACAATATAAATGGTGCTATTTTGAGCTTTTGTTGCCACTACAATTAATCAAGTGAGAGGCAGTCAGTTTGGTGGGTTTGGTTTTTTTTTTTTTTTTGCTTATGCTATAGTTTATTTAAGAAATCTGGCAACTTCCTTTGCAAAGTAGTGCCAGTTTTGATATCTCATCCCATTATAAGGCCAGTTTTTATCAATTTAGCAAGAAGGATTCTGCAGTACTTTTTAATCGTCTCACATGCTCAGACTTAATGGGCAAGACACAAAATGAAGGATGTAAAAAATGCAGCAAAGACTGATAAAGCCCTTTTTTTCCCATAGCTAGTTACATGTACAGACACTGGCAGCCACGCACACCTAGTCTGCTCCACCTGACACCATTCCCATCCATTTCCCTTTGGTTTAGTTACGTGTATGTGCAGTGAGGCTCTGGTGTTTCATCAGACACTTTTCGGAGCTCCTGGGGAATGATGTAAGAAGCCACAGAGGAGCCATCAGGTCTCTGGTGTCTCTGTTTTGGTGAAATAAACATCAGATTTATGAGAACACCAAAAAGTTCTAATATATTACTTCATAATTCACATTATTTGTGACAATGCTACTGACCTAGTGCAGATAGATGTAATATGATACAATAGCCTCTAATGGATCATTTACAAATGACAAATCATTGCAAATGACAAATCATAGGTATTGCCAATTTCTTCTTTTCTCACATCTAAAATAAAAGTCAGTGAGCTTCTCTATGGCAAGGAAAAACCTTCCCAACTGTAATCTAAAAAAAAACAAAAATCAAACAGTACTATAGTTCAAAAATGGGATAAAAGATATCTCATGTTCATTAAGACAGACAAGCATCTCAGTGATGAAAAACAGGGAGAGAAAAAAGAGAAAATTTTGGTTGCTTAGGCAATTTCCTTATAGCTTTAGCAATGTATCAGAAGTAAGGGACAAAAACCTCAGGATTTTTAATATTTAAATCAAACCTTTAATCAGCTTCAAAAGATTCCATCTCTTCCTCCTTTCACTCACCTGAACTTAAAAGAAATGTATATATCAACCAATATGAAAGTAATGAATAAATAAATAGATAGATAAACAAATAAAATGGTATTTTATGTAATTTGCAAGTACACAGCAAGTAGTACTGGGGGTAATCAGGAAGAAACAGTAGATGTGGTTTTACCTTTTTGCTTGGATGCTCCTTCCCTTTTCTTATTTTGTAATTCTCTCTGAATCGCAAATTTTACTCTACAGATGGGGAACCTGGCACATTTTTGTATCCCATTAATGCAGAGCTCATTACTCCTGAATAAATAAGTAAGGTTTTTGTTACTGGAAGGTAGAAAAACAGAGTCTTTTGTATGAATCCATTTTGACTGGTGTATCTAACCTACAAGGTCAGTGGGATATCACTCATACAGGTAAATCATTCATATTCGGTGGAATTCATAAAAAGGTCATTGATCAGACACTGTGGTCTCATAACATCACAAAGAAGGTAGTCTTTTATTATTCCACAGTGATGCACTGAGACTCCAGACATCCACAGGGAGTCCTTGAGCACATTCTCTCCATAGGACACCAATGTACATATACCCTTGAATTCCAGACCTCTTTTCATCTGGGGTTATTCACAAAGCATGGTTGGTGATACATAATGCGAGGCTGACAAAGCTGGCAGTGTCCTCTTAAAAAAAGTAGTCTGGGGTGAAAAAAACCGAAGCATTTTCACGGTTCAAAAAAGAAAAACTTCAAAAAGATTTCAGAAAGTATTATCTTGGCTGCGCTCCCAAGCACTTGAGAGCTGACTGCCAAAGTATTAAGTCTCCAGTAAGATAAAAATATCTGTTCATGCACACACACACACACACGCATTCAATATGCATCTAAAGACCTATTCAAATAATATTGAATGATTTAAACTGGCACAAGCATGAAGCCGGCAGAGAATATGGCAATCCCTTCAGTAACTGTTTCCTTGTCCACAGAAACTTTGCCAGAGTGAGATTCTATAAAAATACAAGCTCCAAGCACATCTCCTGCCTTAGTGCCACAGCACAGGAGGTATCTTTTCCAACAAGACTTACAGCTTCTTTCCAAATTTAGGGCACCATGTACCCTGCAACACATTATCTCCCACACTCACAGGGAGACTGCAAACACAGGTGATCATGTTTTTCAGCTACTAGCTTTTAATAATTCTGGAAACTTGCTGTGAGTTCATTTATTAATTAATATTTATTTGCTAAGTTTGTTCTGAAGGCAACTGTTGCTTTTACCACTTTCCTGGCAAAGGAACACTATCTAAAGGAGCAGTTCTAAAGTTCTAAGGACACCATCAAGCACATGGTTCTAATGGTTCTTCTCTTGGTAAACAAGAAGCTAAATAGCAAGTGTGACTGTAAACGTGAGAACTAATAAATTCAGTCTTTGGCCACAACATGCAATGAGCCCAGAAGCTTTGCAAGTGGCCACGTGGTGGGCATGACCACAAACTTCACACCTCCTTAGTGTTTATTAAATGTCTTTCTTCTGAACGGAGAGAGAACAGGAGTTTAATGAAGACAGGTGGGACCTGGAACTGACAAAGCAATATCTTTTCCTCCTGAATAAGTATTTCATTAAAAGCTCCATGCCAGTCAGCCACTTGTAAGTCAGGATGAGATAGGGAGGAACTCTGTATTGAGTAGTTAAGTGTCTGCCAGAGACTGAAATATTGTAGTTTACGACTTAACTTTTTCATGAAGGACTTTTAAAACTGTATTACAAAAGCTGCGACATCCTCAATGGGGCTCTGAGAGGCCCTGGACCCGCTCGCTGATGAAGATAAGATAAAGTAACAAACTCAGGGCTGGGGACATTCACAAAGCATAAGCTTAACACCTCCAGGATGGGGACCACAGCCCCAGGGCTATCAGCTACCAAGGCTCGAACAGACCCTTGCAGCAAAGGGTGGGGGGAGAGAGGCTTTGGGTGTGTGCTGGAAAAGCCTCTGGTGAGAGGCGCAGTGACCGCCCATCCTCCGCTGTGCAGAGGAGCCCAACTGAGGGGGGCCCCTCACCCGGGGTGGGGAGGCTTATCCACAGCAGAGGGGGTGACATGGCCCATCAAAGACCGCCCCAAAGGGGTCCCCAGACCCTGCACCAGAGCACCAGAGATGATGCAACAGACCCTCAGTGTTGCAAGGGACAGTGTGTCAAGCTGGCCCCCGCAAGGGAGACACGTGGGCGTTCCCACCTGCCCAAAGCGTGTATTAATCCATGGGATCCTGTACTCTTTGGCATGTGGCTGCGTGTGGTGGCAGTGACGGGGGACCCTCAGCACCAGAAGAGCAGATGGAGGGGAGCAACGAGACATCGCTGGGACCCCTGGATGGGTGATAGGCTTCCACCTAACCCTTGTCGCCTCTCCTTGTCACCCCACACCCCACGCACACTTCTTTCTCTATTTCCTTCTTTCTTTCTTTTCTCTTTCCCTCTCTTTGCCTCTTTTACTGTTAAATAAAATACATCAATATTTTGGCAACAACATCTAACCTCGTTTGGTTTTAATCTTGTTTTTGGGAATATTTTGAACCTTCTAAGTTCTTTCTGGTTTATGCACAGAGACTTAGTTTTCTTTGCTCTTCTGGGTGTGAACCGGATCGTAACAGTGTCTTTCATGGAGAGGTACAATACCACTTTTTTATACCACAGGACACATGATAACTTAAAAAATTACATGAAAGGATAAGTAAGAGAGAATTCTCCGTGCCTCCAGGCCAAGTAGAGCACTAGCTGCTCCATTAAAATGTCTAATTGTGAAGCTTCATACATTTATCCAGAACCTGAATGTGCATAGGCTAGTTTCGCAGGGTAAAACTGCTCAGAACCATACATCTTGCTTAATTTGAGAAAGATGAACATTCAGCACGTTTAAAATTGTCCACATGGAATATTCTTCAGTACCGAGGAGCTACCATCATTTTGCATGAAGAAACTGTAGGAGTGTTTTGTTTTAGAGTGGTTTGGCTGTGAATCTGCATCTGCCTATGTCTGATGAAAGCTGTAGTTTGAAAGTTTTGAGTTTTCTTTATCATCTGTAGGCAAAGGCTTGTACCAAGCCCTGTGTCTTCCCACTATGCCATGGTTTCCTTTCTCCAGATTTTCAGTCAGAGTAAAGGCAGCATCTGATGCACCTCTCTCACCATCTGCAGCAGCAGTGCAATCATAAACGTATAAATAGCAAAGTCAGGGTGAAGTCAGGGTGGCTGTATGGATTTTGTAGAAGGAAACATCCCGATAAAAACAATGAGACATAAGAAACTGTAAGATGTTTATAATCTTTGTGTAAACATTTGGAAATTGGGATTTATAATGACACAATTGACAGGATATTAGCCAAAACACCTGTTGAGAAAAAGACAAATGGCCAATCTAGACTGAAAATGAGGGTCTTGCAAAAATGAGGGATGTTGTTACTGCTTTTGGAGATTAGCTTAGAACTGCTGAAACATCCAGCTACTGTTCACTGTATTTCCAAATTGCTGTGTGAACCTGATGGTGAGATACTGAGTCTACAGATTTAATAATAGTAGAAAGAAACACATTTTTCACTCTCTTTTTAATATAAAAAGTGAACTTTAAAATTATTTATGTCATTTGGATGAAAGAATTCAAAAACTCTTTCAGTAAAAGAAAGAAGTTAGTATCACTACATATTTTAACACTAGAATAAGTGAAGGCAAGTTTGCTTTAATTAGGTGCTGTAATTTGGACCACAGTTAAATAATTCCATTTTTAATTCAGCCACTATTTTGGTGTTTAGATTAAAACAAACAAACAAACAAACACAAAAACCCCAACAAAACAACCAAAAAGCCCCAAAACAAAACAAACCGAACAAAAAAGAAGTCAGAAATGAGCTTCTATTAGATTGACAATATTTCACAGGAGGATTGACAAAGGCAAGGATCTCACTGGTTTGTTTATAAAACACAATAGCATTTCAATCTAAGCTGAGCAAAATCAGCTGTCAAAAGCTTTTGTCCTTCTGATGTCAGATCAACAGACTGCAATATTAATATGCAAACGTCACAGATCAAAGTATACAATTAACAGCGACATCTGAACTGCCATTTTTATTAATAGCATCAGTATTCTTTGAAAGGCAATTCCAAACATAGGCACAGGAATAATTTAAGACATGATTTAAAAAGCACAGGGTGGTAAATCACTTTTTTTTTTAATAGAAAGGCCATTAGCCTTTGCACACAATCTGCTTTTATAAGAGTATTTGGAGGAATCCTCAGTCTGAGTTTGTCCCTGCTAATATTTTTAATGATGTTTCTTCCATCTATATTACCCCGAAGGACAATTTCTTCTTGAGTTTGGAAGCTGGCTTTTCAGAATCACACTAACGTTCCAGTAAGGATAAAAGCTTTTGCAGGTGAGAAGGCAGCTCAGCATTATAGAGCTCTCCTTGCAGACCAGCCTCTCTGATGGGAGGTTGAGACATTGCTGTGGGTTTGATCTTGCTTCTTCCCAAGTGCACAAAGCTTACCAATACCAGGGAATTTGCTTTCTGGGTGCCTGATACTGTATGACCTTTCAGATTCACTCCAAACCCTTCTGAGCAGGTCAGAAGTGTTCTGAGTACAGAGACTGCAATCAGGCTGTTTGCAGAACGCAGCAAATGTGACAAGGACAATTGTCGGGTTCAAGTGTCAGGCAGCAGCAGGAAGGGGTGAGGCTTCTGCAGCTCCAGCTCAACGTGTGCTGCTGTATGCAGGAGCCCCGGTGGCTACAGGGATGCTAAAGAGAATAAATCAGATCTAATATCTGGCCCTGAATCATACTGGAGTAGCACAGCTCGAACATCAGCAGTTAAAATTCCTTATTCTCCAACACAGGCTTGTCATACTTGGATTATATTTGAGGATGGCTCCTGTCCCATGCTGGTGTTTCACCAACACTGGGTAACTGCTTGGGGAACTCCTCACAGGCATGTACTAAAACCCAAGATAGCATCTTCCTCAATTTTGCTTCCATAAGAAAAAATACAAACAGATCAGCTCATGGAGTTCCTTAGTCCTTGGAACTAGTTGGTTTAAGATCAACGAACTGAGGAAATGAAAAATCCATATGTTAGAGGAACACAGAACTGCACTTGAGTGGTGGTGGGAGCATGATTCTCTTGAATTTGCTGTGTATTTTAGTGCCATGCACAAAACCAAAATTTAATTCTGTTCAGTCACTGGCATTTTTTAAAGGATACATGACAATAGGTATCAGCTGCAGCAAAAAATTCAATGAAAGCTTGCTGGAAGCCACAGCAGATAGAAACACCAATCCACAGTTTAGCATTTCAGTGTTATTATTCTTCAGGCTGTGCAGATGGTGGTTTGCCTAGTTCCTGCTCTTTTCAGGCACTGGCCCTAGTTTCAGGCACTATCCATGCTTCATCTCATCTGCATCATTTTAATTTAAAACAATAGTCTTTAAATTTCACAGCATTTTCAAGTCAAAGGTGCCAGAATGACCTGGATAGTGGCAGACATCTGGAGAAAAATACAGACAGAATCTGGAAGTGCTACAGATTATGCTTACTCAAGCTCCAAGATTTCCAGTCATCTCTGGTTTAAAATGTTCTTCTCTCCCCAAAGGAGGTATATACTTCAACGCACTTCCATGCTTCTGAAACCACTGATGCCAAGAGCAAAGCCAATTACTTTCTCAGTCAGGAGGAATTGGGTTACTGATCTCAGTACTGAATGGGTGCTGTGACCTGCACTACATAGAACCAGTCTTGTTGATCAGATATACTCTTCTACCCTAAAAGTCTGAAAATATTTTAATTTATGGAGACTACTATGTTGATTTATTTTTGTTGACACTACAGGATTTCAAAGTCTGCCAAGAGGTTGAAGTCCTGGAAATTGTGGCCAGCTTGATACAAAGCTCCCGGACTCAAGAGACATTGGAAATTAAAGAGGGAGGCAGGTGCAGGAAACAAAGCTTGGCATGACAGATTATCCATCACATGTGGCAGGGACAGGAGATGGCACTGCCAAGAGAGCAGCAGCATGCAGCAGCTGCGGATGGACTATGCACAGGCCAGCCTGCATCAACCTGCTGTCAAGGAAAAACAGCTCTCAGAAACTCCTGGTTTCCCTTTTGCTTGGATGAAATGCTCACCACGGCCCTCCTTGGGGTTAGTGCAGAAAACAATTCTCTGTCTGCTTCTCACCTGCCCTTTAACTCACAAGGATTCTTATCAGCATGATGTAGTTTTCAGTCTGAACACGAAATCACAGCCAGCTTCTGTGCCAGGTATGATGGTGAGACTTTAAGCCCACGCCTGAGATTGCACTCGGAGGCAGCATTACTTACAAGTGGCCAGACTGGAATGTGTTTTGCCCTCCTGGGGAGCACAGCCATCCACAATTAGTATTATTGTAATATTATATTGATTATGAACAGAAAAACCACTGTAGGTGCAACTACTTTCTCATGGAAGTTTTATCAGAACAGAAATATTGATTCCTTAGAGTTTCAACCAGTTATTTTCCAACCAAAACTCATTTCTTAAATACCTTCTCAGTCATTCCTATCTAAAAATTAATATTGTTGAGCTCCAGGTAATGCCCGTATAAGCCTTAAAATTTGCAGGAAAACCAGGGTTGTAAGACAGCCTTGGACCCCAGGGTCAGTACAGGACATTTAGCTCCTAGCTTTGAAGTTTGTATCCTCTTAACAAATAAGCATGCCTTATCTTCAAAAATATTTGATTGGAGTACATATCTATGTTATAAACAAATACAGGTTAAACTATTTTGATATTTGTTCCAAGAGAAAAAAGCAACCAGAAATACTTAGGGGGAAAAAAGCCAAACAAACCCAACCCCAAAGCATTTTATATAAACTTTTTCAAGAAACTCCTAATTCTGTAAGTGCTGGTACTTTTCTTAACATTCTCATAGTTAAATGTTTGATTTTCTGATGTAAAGGTCTTTTACCTACATTTCCTTCTACTTAGTTTTCTAAGTACAAAGAATACTCAAAATGGGATTTAAAAAATCTTTTTTCTATTATTATTTTTCTGGAAAACATTTTTCAATTTATCTAACCTGAAATGAATTGAAAATCCAGTTTAGTACTGTTTGCTCTGCTGATAACTGACTTTGTGCAAGTAACATCACCTGGCATTCAGTTTATCTTTTATCAAATGAGAACAACAATCCTTCATAATCCTGTTTATTCTCTCTGTCTTTTGGGTGGAGAGACTCCACTGTGCTCAGGGATCCCAGAGAGTGCCCATCCTCCAAGTGCTGTTTGACTTAGCATAATAATAAATTTAATAACACTGAAGTGGAACCAAACAGTCTTTCTCTTGCTTAATATTTACATGCATGATCAAGTATTTTCAGAGTTTCTCAGTATGTTTAAAACTGAGTAAAGCTTTCATTTTGCTCCTATGAGGTAGCCATTCCAGACTAAAACGACTTTGTTTTGACCTTATTTTCATAATTATGTTAAGGTTTTGTCCTATTCACTTGCATTAAACTGAATTAAGTCTTCACTTTATTAAACTGTGATTCCCTTAAGTTATGAGAGAGGAATTACAATGGCATATGAATATTTCCATATTAAACTGACTTCTTTTTGCTCAGAGCTTTATTATTTAATAATTTTTAAGATTCTTTCCAGTGATAAAAAAAAAATCCAGTTTCTTAGTATCATTCATGCCTACAAGATTTAGCACTAAGCTTCTTAAAAATAAAAGCAGCAACATTACAAAAGCACCAGAATGCATTTATACATGGTGCTCACCTAGAGATACATGAGAGATGCCTAGCCTTGAGTATTGTGATCATCCTGTGGCTACAACACAGGGCTCTGTCCTGCTCCTAAATTTTCTTCGGACCTGCTCTGCAAACTTTGTTACATCACTGTAGCTTTTTGAAAACTCATCTATTCATATGTGAAAGGATCAGGCTGATAACATCTCAGCTGTAAGTGCTGTATTTGTTGACTATTCCTGAGTTCCAGCTCTTCAAGGTGACCATTGCAATTTCCTGATCATTTTTAGACTAAAATGTATTTTGTGAGTTCTCAGTAAGATATGTACAGTATGTTGCAAAATAAACTCCAAAAATGGAAAGGATGTTGCTGGGTGACCTTAGTCACTAAGTGGATCAAAATGCCTGTGTAAAAACTTTTGATGAGGGTTACTTGGTACACAATTTTTCTCTGGTCATGATCCAAATCTTATTTAGCTCAGTGCTCAGTGCAAAGACTGCCTACATAGGATTTAGATTATAGTCTGCACCTCCATTAAATCCTTTCAGCCACTCCCCTTTTTCAGAAAATCTCAGCTTCATTTATCTGATACTTGTTTCTTGTCATGTCTTAGCTCCTCTTTTGCGTTGAAGTGCCTGTGGCACATTGTCTCCTTATCCTTTTAATAAAATATTCTTGTTATGTTTTCCGACTCCAGGAGATATTTAAAATAAAAAAAAAAGATCCAAATACTTATTCTCACTATAAGTGGTATGCAATTTTATTCAAAAAGTTTAAATAATCATAGAGTCGAAACCAAAGGCAATTAATGACCTGATACAGATCTCAGACTCTCATCTTTGTGTGGCGCAGCCCCACTGGGGAAATGCCTTCCTGAGGTTCAGAGCTCTTTGCTGCACTGACTCCAGCTCCTGCCTCATTCCCACAGGGGCCGCTGCTTGGGCTCCTCAGAGATCCCCTTCAGATGTGCGGGACAGAGGCAGCTGAGCTGGTCTTGCACACCCCTTACCTTATCACTTGGGAGTGCTGTGGCAAAGATCTCATGCTTGCACTACAGAGATTCTACTGCAGTAACTAATTCACCTCATAGATGTCAGCAGATTAGGGGGAAGTGGGGTAATACTATAAATAAGTTTGATCACAATGCTTTGCTCTGAATTGACAAATAGGTGGAAAAAAGCTTATCAGAACAGATGGCTTGATGCATACAAAAAATACTTTGTGAATATATGATTAGACATATCAGTCCTTATTGTTTCACACACACAGATTTTGATGGCAGAAGCGATAACAAAATTTTTGAATTGTGAACAAGGCTTTTTCTGCTAAGCTCCTGAGTGGAAACTTAGCATATATGAACAGCCTCCCTGCGGGTCTGGTTGTGTCAGCCACACAGAAAACATAAGTGGAGCTGACAAAAGTTGCCTTTCTTCTATACAGTTACATCTGCCAAGGGGGCCTGGTGGCACAATGTCACCCAGTAAAGTGACACAGCTTTGCAGCACCAGCTGACTCTGCTATCCTGCGAAGCTCATGCTAGACCTAACCCCCAAAGATGCAGCGTTCAACCTGGACACAGCCTCAGGATTCAGATCCATCTTTAACCTTAACAGTTCACTGTAAAATTTAAGTCAGCCTGTAAAAACAGCAAACATGGTTCATCAGTCATTCTCAGAATAATTGTGAAGTATTTGTCCTGACTGCTATGAAACTAGACCTTATGCCTTAAGAAGTCAAATGATTTGTTCAAATGCTCTGTTCAGGCTCTTCTACCTGAGAGCTGTTTAGCCCAGCAATGGCTGACCTTGCATCAACAGAAGATCCTTGTCCCATTTTAGTCAATGACAAGAATGTCAGGGAGGCACAATAACAGGAAAGATCTCCATTAATCAAGCAGATATGTTGGTGTCTTCTCTTTCTCAGAAAAACTACTGTGCAGATAAAGTGAAAACAGTGATAGCAAGAAAACAAAGGACAAGGAACACTCTTAGTCTGACATGTATAATAGGAAGTTATAAATGTGTTGTTTCTGCTAATGATTTGGTTTCGCTACAGTTGATCATAAAAGCAGAATCTTCCTCCTCTCTGGAGAGCTTGTGTCATTTTTAATGTGGGTGGGGATATCTCTTTGTCTAAATTGTCAAAAAGTAGGAAAAAGAATCTGAACTCTCTACTCAAAATATCTCAAAATTGTCTAAAAAAGATAAAAGCTGTCATACTACTTTTAGGAGGAAAGATGGGAAAGATGGGAGAAAACTGGAGTGTGGTTAGTTACAATTGCTTTTTGTGTGAACATCATTTTGGTCTTGTGGGAAAAAATCACAGAAATTAGAGGTTTATAAAATAAAATTATACTACCTAATTTCCTATATTTTATAATGCTTAGGGACAAGCTTGCTTTCACTTCTTTCAGAATTTTGAAAATTATCACTGTCTGAGAGTTCTAACATTAAAACTAATTCACAATACTAGGGCTCTCTTCGTCTGTCTCTTGACTACAGTTCAACAGCTGGACACGCGCACATAAACTTTGAACATAAGTAATGAAGTGACAATGTGCATAATAGCATGATAATTAGATATGTCATTGGCACTTCAGTCTTCTGTAAGTCGGGTCACAGTGAGAAGATGTCAGATTACTGGAAAGAAATGTGACATTGCGAATGAAAAATTATCATAACCCAGCCTTACAGTGAACTTCAGAAAGAGTGAAAAAAACCCTGTGAGAACAGGGGACTTGGTGTCTGAAAGTAATGATTTATGCCTCTGCAATTAGACATGGTATCCTTATGTTTGGTGAGAACTGTACCATAAGCAGTTTTAAATTGAGAACAAGCATTATCACTCTTTGGATTTAAGAGAGTAATTGATTCATTCAAATAACTCCACGTTCTAACAATTAAATAAGGAAATGTGATTAGTTTACAGAGAAGAACTGGAATGTGGGAAAAAATTACACTTCTATATACTTCTTCTGCCTTATAAGACTCATCTTATTGGGATCATTATTAAATATAAGTAGGTCCCTGCAGGCCTGTTTTTAATTTAAGGGTGCCAAAGCTGAGAAACATGATGTACAAGCAAAAGCTTGCAGAGTGGAAATGAATGATTACATAATGAAACCAGATCTGCTGGTGTGAAGCTTCTTATCTGCACAGTCTGCTCATTACATTTCACAGCAATCCTATAAATCAAGAAACTCATTGTCAAGCGACTAAGAATACATTAAGCAATGTTTGCAGCTCAACCAGAGAAGTCATTCCTAGTCATGCTTGTCCTTCCTAGGAGAAAGGGGAGCAAAAAAGAAAGGACAGCCACGTCCTGTTCATTATCTGTAGAATGGATTTGTTTCACTGCAAATAGGGACAGCTGTCCTGGAACAACCCAGGAGCATGTCATGCCATGTGGAAATGTTTTCAAATGCTTCCATGCCTACTGCATGATCTTTTCTGGAACAATATTCTCCTTAAATTATTCCCAAACTTTTTCTCTTTTCCCTTGTTAGTATTACATCCATGAGCCCAATTCACTCAAGGGAGTGAGGTTTTATTCATTTGTGAAATACAAAACAAAGCAAATAGATTAAAAGACAATGTACTTCAGGTTAGAATAATTTTATAATTCTGCTCAACTTGCCCATTAGCCTTGTTTAGGTTGTGAAGTTTGTAGCATAGGAGACTTGCCTTCCTTGGTGTCTTTTCTATGTGCAAGTAGGCTGCAAGTTCTTGGGGTTTACAATGACAGTAATTTCCCCTTGTAACTGCAAATATTTCCACTGCTGTGAGGTGCTCCTCCACTCTTTGAGCTCTGTGGGTTTCATTACAGAGGTTTAATTATATGCCAGACATATGTTACCATCTCAGCTTTCAGTCTTTATACATGGGCTGCATAAACTTAAAACCCAACAATTCAGGTATTTAATTTTGAGGCTGTTTAAAATACTGTACCGGTTACCAGAAGCTCCCAGATTATTGTTCTCACAGCCGTTCAGAGTTCTCATGGAGTGAGGATGCAAAATGGAAAACCCTGGTGTAATATAGTGATAGCTTAGGGCAGGCAGAGAAGGTGAGTTGTCATCCAAACTTTGAGCAGTCTCTAATGGCACAAGAAACACCAAATTCGTTTGATAATTTGGTGGCACGTTTTGATCATCATGAACTATTTGAAGTGAGCACAACATGAGACAGACAGCAAATGCACATGCTAATTAATGGTGAAGTGGGAGAAGGCCCACCAGGCTTCACTGCATATGTTTCACAAAGACTTGTTCTGGTGTTTGCCAACCTCCACTAAAGGCCAGAGTTTCTTTGCCTGAAACCACATTACCCAAAATGCCCACAGATCAAAGCACATATGATCTAGTTTTAAATCCTGTCTGAAAATTCTATGGGCCAAATACCACATCAAGCCAAATTAATTGCTTCCAAGAAGATGAAGGTTTGGCTAATTATCTACAAATGTACACTCTAGACAAGCCCAGGAAATAGGTCTGTTTTCTGAAATTCCTTTGAAAAATATGCACTGCAAAACATACTGAGGAAGGCATTTTAGCAAAAAATGGACAATCACCATGCATTTATCATACAGCAATTATCATAGGACATAGTGCCTTTATTCTTTAACAAGTTTAACTGAGCTAAATTATACTAACCAAGAGGCATATTTTGTCAAAAAATCTAAAGAAATTACACGACCCCAGGCACTGGTAAGAAAGTGCAGGGCTTTTAGTTTCTATATTTTTCAAACCAATTTATGTACTTTGTGTCTGAAATACATTGGCACTCTATTTCTAGTTTAAGAACATGACAGCTGAAAGAAAATTATTTTGATTTACCTATTCAAACATTTTCTACTGCTATTATCCCTGCAAATACCTGAGCAGCCTTCATCTAAAAGAAGCTGAAAGATCAAAACCTGGTATATATCTGTATGTATTTTTGCCTTCTCAGAACTAGAAACACTTATCTTGTTGAACACTGGGGTTTTTTTTGTAGGAAATAGAAACTACTCGTGGTTTGCCAAGGAGAGATAGTCTATGAGTTTACAAGGGCTGCATGTTCGTTTGCCCATCCATCCTTCAAATACCAGGCACTGAAAAAGCTCATTCATTTCAGTCATATGTAGGAGGCTTCCAGCCTTAATTAAGTCCTAGTAACTTTCAGAGAAGTAAGGAACTGGATTTATGCTACATGCCCAAATCCCACCACAGGAGAGCAGATGAAACAGTCCATCCCACATTCGATTGGGAAGCAGTGTTCCAGTTCATGAGTGGTCACATCAGTTCTGGCCTGACGGTCGTCCCGAGCGTAGCTCTGTGCCATCTCTAGCATGAGTGGTGTCTTCCCCAGTGGGTACACTGAAGAAGTGACAAGGAAGAAATGTGGTTTTTGAAGTGAGAAGGAGGAAGCATTAGGACAACAAAAATACACAATTTCATTCCATTTCATCATTCCATTGAAAAGCTTGTTTAAATGAGGTATTTGCTTTTGTTGCTTCAGGCATAGAACCGCTGCATGTATTTGGGCTTTTATCTTCGGGTTGAGCTTTTTAAGATTACCACTGCTGTAATGGTTGTTGCCCTGAGTTTTGCAGTCTTTCTATGTTTTCATTCCTTTCCCTAAGGCGGGGAATATGATAGACTGTGTCAGTGTCCTGTGTGGTTGGAGAGGTGGTAACCTCATCTTCCAATCCACGGTTGTCTTTGAAAAGGTATAAAAATGACTGAATAAAGAAAGGCAGGGCCTTTGGCCTTTTGGGCCCCCTTTTGGCTTTCGGGCCTTTTGGCCTTTTGGCTTTTTGGCCCTGGGTCCTGTCCTGAGCTGAGCTTGAGTCTGCGTGCTTCTTTCGTCTCCAACTGCGACATAATGGTGAACAGGCAGGATGAATGCTCAAAACTGCAAGGTCAATGAGAGCCAAGGCTGCTCAGCACTTCCTGGAGGAAAATGCTTTCATCCAGGAAAATGAGCACTGGATTGGGCCCCAAATTCCACTTCTGCCACTGGCTCCTTGCGTGGCCTCCAGAGAGGATTTTGTTCCACTTTCACGGACATCAAATGCAGATAATGATACATTTCATCTCATAGCAGCTATATGATCATTAAAGTTCATGATTCATTTGGACACCGTTGCACTCTAGTATTCTCTGGAAAGGATCGTGAGGAAAGAAATAATTCTGCACTTGTTCCATGGTCTAACCACCAGTTAAGCAACGAGGATAAAAACAGTGAAAATGGATGTTGGGTTCTCTAAGCATACCTGCACTACAATGAATGGAGCTGGGAACAGGGGAAGAGTATAGTTGTGCCATTAAGGACTGGCACATATATGATGCCAAATTAAAGTTGGATGGACAGCCTCATTTCTGGCATTTCATAATTTTGAATGATTGGCTTTTCAAGTAGAATATTATTTCCTAACTACGCAAAAAGGCAGTTTCAGTCATCTGTATTGTGCGAAAAAGTCTGCTGAAAAATACCCACCAAAGTGACAGCACGTGGTTAGAATTCACACTTTCTAAAATAGGCAGCAGTTGCTGGCATATTAAACAAAGAGGTTAAGAGACCACTGGCTGATGTGTTCTTCAATCCAGCAAAGGAGGGGCATGGAAGAAACTCCCACTGCTGGATGTGGCAAATCTGTGTAGGTAACCTGTAGACTTTGCCCTCTCAGCAGTCATTTGAGAGAGCACTGGAACACATTAGCTTTGAGGCATGAATCTCAGCTTTCCTACTCTAACTTATAAGTTTGACACTAAACATAACTCAAGTACTGTGTTGGATTGAGACTGTTTTTTGTCAGCCTTGTAGTTTTCCAAAACGACTATATTTTCTCCAGGTCTCACCCCTTTATAGATATATCTTCACTGTAATTGAGAGGTATAAACTAAAATATAATTGAAAATAAAATAAGGACTCTTGAAATACATTATTGGTTTAAAAAAAATCAAATTTGCTGTTAGGTGATACTCCTCGAATTTCAAACATCTTGACTAATTTTCTGAGAAGAAGCAGAATAGTAGGTCATCTGGGGGGAAAAAAAGGACTTCTTTGAAGTAGTTTATAGGAGGTTGCTGGAAGAAATTTTTTCACTTAGGAGAAAAAGAACAAAAAGAAAAAAAAACTTGGTTGGTATCCATACATGTCATGCGACAAGCTGCTTTTTGAAAAGACTGTTTATGGTTGTTAAACTTTACACGCATCTGAGAACCAATTTAGAAAAAAAAGCTCTCTGATCTCTAGCACACGTGCAATCACATGTAAGACAGAAAGTGTTTGCTAGGTCCAGAAGAAGGAAGTAATGTCCACTGTAGCTTTGGGACATTTTAAATAAACACCTTCAGTTCTAAATTGAACTTCTATATATGCAATCTGTAACTCTGTTCTGTAAGTGATTTTCCTTCTGCCAAGAACTAGATTCTTTGGTGTTTTGCATCTATGACAGCAAGAAACTGCAAAAGTAGCTCAGAAGAGATAAGACCTGAGCTCTATGACCAGGCAGCTTCTTGTTAGGAAGAAAATGTCCTTCATCTGGAAGTTATGCGTGAAGAATTTGGTATATCTGTCACAGAGACAAATCACTGACTCAGAGCTGCAGCAGCTTGAAAAAGGAGTGCCTTTGCATTTTGTGGTTCACAACACTTTGTGAATTAGCTGTGCAGATGTTTGAGACAGGGTTAATATTTGAGAACTATCTCTATGACGAAAGCAAATACACACCTTTAAAATTGTTGAGATCAATACCATTCGTTACAGGATTAGATTAAACAAACAAGGCAACAAACTGCAGACTATATAATTTCTGAAGTAGTCAGGTACTTTTTTACCTATAAATTAAATGACAGACTAACAAATAGTGTCTGGTTGGTACACTTAACAGAGTATCTTAAAAAGTTAATTAGAGAAGTTAAATCTCTTAATTGGAATGTCTTACCAGGAGAAAATAGAAGAAAATAATAAAAAGAGACATTGAAGAAACAAAAATAGGTATTGATAGAAAACCAGCACTTCATTTTAGGCAATTTTCATCATGACTGGACTGTGAGATGTCTGTGCTGAATTATTTGCTTGTGAATGATATAAAGTGTACAGCCTGAAAATATTGTGTCTGACATAAACAGACTGTTCACAAAATGAGGTACTTGGAAGTAGAAAGATTTGGTACATAATTCATGTTACCATGGTGAGATGGAAAGCAAGATAAAGATTGCAACTGCACTCCAAGTAGTCCAGTTGGAAGAACAATACTGAACCTAAATATGTAACCCAGTGACAGGTTTATGTACTCTCTTGGCAGTACTTTGAAAACTATCAAATAATAATCTTGATAGCAGACATTAAACCAGATGCCCCTTTCCTTGCTCATTGCTGCTCATGGAATTAGCAACACTTACATTCTAATTTTCAGCTTGATTGTTATTCAGCTTGCAAAAAATTTCCATATATGTATCTATCTATCTATCTATATATATATATCTATCTGATATGAGTATGGCTCATTATTTTCTTTAATTAGTTCACCTCTCTAATTAGCTATGGGGCCTAATGGATTAAAAAAACCAAACAAGCGAAAACCAGTGAACCTGGGTTATTGAAACATTACGTATGGACAAGTACAAAATTATTTACTGATAAAACCACCTGCAGCTACGTTTTAGAAGGGTATATCAAAAGCATTAAAAGCAGACATTCAGTCACTGGGATTTATGCCTAGAGTGAGGTCTTTATTTCCTTTTATGTTCAGACAGTTTAGAGATGTGTAGGCAATGAGGTCTCCACAGAAGAGAGGCTGACAGACTAAAGCTGCAGCTTAACCAGATCCAATTGACAGCAGCTTTTGACCGTTTCTAACAATGCAGAGAACAGGCAGCAGTGGTTTAGATGGTCACCACAAATAAAAGTAATATTACACAAAAATGATAAATAACTATAGCAAAAAGAAGCGGTGTGTACATAGAACAGCAGTAGAGTGATGAAAACTGGCACTGAGTCAAGAGTCATGCCAGTCTGAAGAACAAGATTGTCTTGGGAGCTGACCAGAACAAGCATAGATAAACTATTGTCTTTGTCCCTCAGCTGATCAGCCAGCTGGCAAAAGTGCTCAGACCCCATTCCCTGGCTGCCAGCTCTCTGTGGACTGAGTGGTGCTGCTCCTCAAAAAGGATCTGGCAGAACAGGCACATACAGCCAGAGGCAGGTCGAGAACTGGAACACTGTGGTGGAATACGCACTCAAGAAAGAAAATGGCTTCAAGAGCACTCTAATCCTGCTAAAACCAATTAAAAAAAAAAAAAAGTAAAAAAAGAAAAAAAAAAAAAAGATGTGTTTTTCTCAGTGAATGATGATTCTAAAGACTGTTCTATCTGCAAATACAGGTAAAGTGATGCGGCATTAAACCCAGCTTCATTCTCACACAGTCATAGCAGTCACATACTCATAGTAGTCACACAGTCTTCCAAATATTTTATTTCCATACTTTTCCTTAAACAATGATGACTGGCTGCATGTGACGAAGTTCATGCACAGGAATGAACTCTAGAAAGTGCAGAGGATGGGATGAGTCATGATGGCTGAACTTCGCCTGCTTAAGTGTGTGAGCAGAATAGGGACTTACTACGACAGTTTACAAAAGGTCACAGAATGCTTTTTCTTTCAGTTTTCCTGCTTTGCTCCACATGTAAGATGCAACAAATGCTGCTGCTTTAAAGGGTTGTTATAAATTAAATAAATTTTACTGAATAAAAATTAAATATGTCAATCAATATGGATTTATTTACAATAGTGTCTAGTTGTCACTCATCACTCTAAGTATCTATGTAATTTGGTATCTATGTTTCCAAGTCATATCTTTAGTCACATTTCTGTAGCTGCAGATACTGTTCAGTGTAGTACAGGAAAAGTACATTTCTTAACCAAGATAAGCTAAGAATGATAAGGGTTTTTAGTTTTTAGTTAAGAGAGACATAAAACATTATGGTGAGTTATCAACATAAACATAAACATAATTAGGAATTTCTAGTGCTTTTCAGTACTTCAGTTTTAGAACCATTTAAAACACAGAAAAAATGCTTTCCTAGGGCAGCTTATGTCTGGGTGGTGCCTACTACAGAGTCCACCCCCGCCCACCTGGAGATGCTACAGTTTGCTGCCGATTGAGTAAATCCTCTCACCTCTCCCCACCTTCAGATGCTCACAGCCTCCATGTTTGGCTGTGGGTGCTATAGTTAATCATCACCACACAGATCATTGCCTCGTCTTCTATGCTGATGAGAGATCAAAATAACCCTGACTTTATGGAAGCGGTCGGATGGAGTGACTGTGCATGGAAAGTAAGGGCCTTGCATGGAAGAACTTCTGTTCCCTTCCTAGCACATGGCTTGGGAGTACTGAGAAGAATGAGAGCATGGCCAGTGAATGTGGGAAAAGGTGTTGCGGGAATAATGTCCATACACTAGCTAAAGTGAACAGCTAGTAAAGGAAGAAAGTTTATCATAATAATTCCCTCAGTATTTCAACAACTATTCCATCTTGCTTATCTGAATCCCAGTCAATGGCTGTCCTCCCTCCTGGCCTCAGTCTTCAGACTTAAACGCTTTGTAAGTATTTACCTATTTTGCCACAAATCTGCCTGCCAACAACACTCTGGGGGCTCAGTGCTGATAATGAAGGCAAAGAATTTACCATTCTCATATGTAAAGAGGAAACAATAAATATTTGCAGTGGAGACAATTCAAAAGCTGTTTCTCTCAGTCTGTTGTCTATGCAGATGTAGATTTTACCAAAAGAAGTCAGGGAAGAAATCAGCAGATCTGTAGCACTTTCACTACTTCTTGCTCCTACTTTATGTGTTGCAGTCTCAGGAAGATGATGAGAGAGTCTTTCAGTCACTCATTGCCTCAGCAGTACGGTATCCATTCACCTCCTGGTAACTGAAAAGGCACAAAAGACTTTTCAAAAGAACAGAAGTAATGATAAAACTAACATAGTCCAGAATGTGGGAAGCCTGTAACTGGGGAAAAAGTAAGCTTGATAGCCTTGTGAAAATGGTATTCCAAGTCCATTATTTACTTGCATAGATTATAGGTGAGTTAGTCTGAGGAAGACTACCCCATCCTCTGTGCAAGACCACGAGGCCTCTTGAAAGAGGGTTCTGCCTGTGATCACCAGGGGTCTCTCCAGGCATTTGCCAAAGACTGGCAAACATCACTGTTTGACATGACCTCTTGATGGCTGGTTTCTCTTACTCTTCCGGACAGAAGGATCCCTCCATTATTTCACTTTTTACACCATTATTTTACTGGCTTTAAATAAAAACTAATATTTATTTTTCTGGACTTTCCAATATATATTTATGGTTGTCTAATAATAGTTTTGCATGTATGTATCCAAGATATATTTTACGACTGACACAGAAACAGTACTTCTGTATTTCTCCAACTACATCTTTCAAGTATCAGTAGAACTCTCCTGTATGCTGACAATGTATTATAAGTTCAAGCCCACATCACTCAGTTAAATTTGTGGTCAAGAGACAAGAGCGTGTCACATTGCCTGGCAGGAAGTGAAGCCCCAGGAAGGCTAAAACTAACACATAACCTTAGCTTTCTGTTCACGGGTGCTCTCATACAGCTCATAGACAACACTCTCAGTGGGCAAAAAGTAGTTATACATTTGTAGACTGTGAATTCATACCTAAGTTTCAATTAATATTAATTCAGTCCTCTTGTGTATATGCTTTGTTGTCCAGTGTTTTACTTGACCATGGAAGCATTTTTCCAAAATATCCCCAGCCTTCCATTCCTACCTTGGTCTCTACTGTTTGTATGTTACTATTACTAAAAGCAGTACTTTGAGACATTTCCCTCAAAATCCTCTGTTAAATGAACGCATTCAGTCACCTGTGCTGCTCCAGCAGTACACTCTGTCTGTGGTCACAGTACCATTCTTGTACCATGAAGATTTATTTTTGCCTTTGACTTTCGGGAAACACTACATGGAGCAGAGGAAGTGCTCTGTGCATCCCCCAGCAGATCAGAGAAGCACATAGAGATAGATACACACGGCATGCAAACCTGCACAATCATAGTGTCCAAGCAGCTCTGCATCCTCATATGCACACAGGGAAACTGTCCATGTGTCATATTTCCACTTTTTCAGCTACTCATACCACTCCTTCAGCTATGAATTCGACTTCTAATGCAACTGCAGAGTAAGTTAAATGCATCCTTCTGCTTCGGGCAAGAATATGCCTCCTGCAGCTTTCCTGGTCTAACTGGCTGAACCTGCTGCTGTCCCTTTCTCACCATTGGCTGACAAGTAGAAACATGAAAAATCTCTCATTCACTTCAGAGGAGAAAAAGCTCAGAAGAACAGGAAAGTGAGCACGAAAGAAAGAAATCATGAAAAAAAACCATACAAAAATGAAAGGTTTAAAATGAGGTCAGGAGAAAAATAACATTCAAGGGAAAAGGAAATAAAAACAGGAAAAAAAGCAAAGAAAAAGAAGGCAAAAAGGGAAGTTGTTAAAGAATTACAGTTGGTATGATGAAAATAGAAGGGAGATAAAGCAAAATGGTGTTGTAGAGGAAGTGGAGGATAGACTAACATGGGAAAGATTAGAAGCAGCAGTCTTGAAGGAAGAGAGATACAAAAAACATTACAGATCAGAAAAAAGGGAAGCTACAGTGTTCTCTTACAAGCTATACTATTTCACCAGTTCATTGTGTAATGATCATGAGGCTATTAAAATTTCTGTAGCATTTCCAGTGGCCAGCCAGTTCCTTAAACCCAGCTGCTGTTGGAAGCCAATGTTCTGACATGTGGATAAACATAATTTAGCAAAGGAACCCAGTGGCTGGACAGGTTAATACCAACAAACAGCAACTGTGAAAAAAAAAAACTATTCAGACCAAACTTCAACTTTTAGGATGAGAGGGTACCAAAAGGCTGCTTTGTAAGATACACATTTCTCTTCCTCATTCCTGAGACCTCCAGTGCACAGAAATAAAAACCACCAAAATCAAATAGCTCTTACTTCGTACTTGAAATAAGAAGCACACATCTTATTTAAAGGCAACCAACCAGATGAGCTAGGTAATATGGCCAAAAATAACCCTTTCCTGGTCTCCCAGTTCAGGCAACTGAAGGTAAAATATAATGTTGTTATCCCAATTACTGTACCACAATGTGTACCGTGCCACAGCCCTTGTTCAATAGTGTTTTTGTTGACAATCACATGACATAGGGAAGTCAGTTAAAAAGTAGAATTACATGTAAAAGACCAAGTGACACAGAAATTTAGCTCACAATATGAAGATTACCTACTCCGCACTAGGTGGGTGTTGATTATATTTTAACCTCATGCATGATTGATTGCACTGCCCCAGGGATACAGGACAGCAAATGACTAAATTTTTCCAAGCTGTTTCACACAGGTATCAGCCACAAAATTTATGTGGCTGATACCTGTGTGAAACAGTTTGGAATTACACATTAATGAAATTAATATTAATGAAATTAAGGCAAATTATTAGTTCAGGCAAGATCTACTGCTATATATTTGGCATTATGTAATGTAATTAGTATTGATTAAACCATTAATCATGGCAAATTATCAGTCACATTTTGCCCTTGCTTTTTTAAACTGACTCTTCTGTGAACAGATGATGACTTTTATTGACTTCTTTGGTTTTGATGTTGATTCTAATTGCTCAAAATCAGTATGTGAGGAAAAAAAATTAAATCACAGGCTTCTTTCATACTGTTGACGTAGAATTTAAATATTCTGAAGTACTTTTATTCAGTTTACTACTACTAGTACAGTTAATAATAGCTCACTTAGTTGATAACTCTGTCCCAACCAAAGCCAGAATATCTGTCTTGCCTTGCTTGTACAAACAAAAAATAGGAAGAATGGAGGAAGTAATGGGAGCAATGGATTTCTATGACATGCAAGGAAAAACAATGTATGCAATGTTATGAGAGTCCTGCAGCCAACATGCAAGCATTCCACACCCTGGTATATAATTCCAGACTGCGCCTAGTAATCAATTAATGTAACTCTCCCAGAAGGTAGGAAAGTAAGGTAATTACTCTCTATCATGTGGGGGAGAATAAAGGCTCAAAGACTCCATCTAAGCCTGAGGAATAAGGCTTCTTCCTCCACCCTAGACCCCAGCCACACCCTTACATGAGCATGTGACAATTCATTTCCATCCCACTTTGGTTTTTGCGAGACAAAGGAAAACTTTGGCACCTATCTGGGGAGAAACTTCAGTGCATGCCAGCCAAATTCCCAGTCTGAGTGGACCATAGTTGTGACCAAACAGACCTCAGTCTAGATACAGATAGAGAGAACCAGAACCCATAGTGGTTAAAGTACCTGTACCTGAAATAATACTGTCTCACATCCACCTTCAACCTCCCAGATAAAGACAGTGTTACTTGATTGTCTCATCTCTTGACAGGAACCTGTGCTGCCCTGTGCCTCCCTCCATCAAGAAAAAAAAAAAAATCTAAGTTATAGTCTTCCCCCGGTTTATATTCTGGTACCATTACTGCTGGGCAAGTAAATACTAATTACAACAATTACCATGGAGTTAATACAGCATGACAAATGAACAAATTTAAACCAAAATCTCCAAACACAATTTTTCTCCAAGAATGCTATCTTTTTTTGCCTTATTTTGCCCAACAGCTCTTCTTCTCACCTACTCCCATCTACAATGCATGCATCATCTTTGTGTGACATGAAAGCACACATTCTCCAAAAGCCACATGAGGAAATCTGGATCATTTTACTGAAGCCACTAATTTAAAGCATAGGAAAGAAATTAGTATGTGCAAAAAACCTATTATAGTATCAGGAGCAACTGATGATTGTTTGACGGATCAGTTACCATATATTTTAACCACTACTTTCTTTCCTACTGGGGGCAGCCCTTCACTGCTTATCAGATCTTCTCATGGGTTGCCTGCCTCTGGACACACACGCTGTCCAGACAACCACGTAACATTTCCCTTTTGGTGTGGTTGCTGTTGCTTTCTGGCACAAAATAGTTCTGTTTAAGTACTTACATTATAAACAAACGTTACAGCATGGAGACCGTACCACTGAGCCACACAACTTCATCCTCTTGTTGCAGGCACAGACACCTGGGGTTGTGTGTTTCACTTGGAGAGTATGTTAGCAAAGATTTTTTTTTTTTTTCCCCCAGCACCTGTAGTCAGCACACATAGTACTACATGGTCCCAAGGTCAGGACACTTGTTTTATGTTGGTTTCTGACAGTGCGTCTGTTTCAGAGAGGCTGTGAATGCCGCATCCCTGGACATGTTCTGGGCCTGGCTGGATGCGGCTTTGAGCAATCTCGTCTAGTGGAAGGTGTCCTTGCCAATGTCAGAGGGGTTGGGACTGGATGATCTGTGAGTCCTTTCCAACGCAAATCATTCTCTGATTCTATGACTGTCTAATATATTTTTTAAAACAACCTGAGAATAGAAAGTATTTAATTAGATCAATTTAGGACCAGGAGAGAACCAAATATAGCTGTAGGTGTTTGATGGGAATCCTGCAGACGAGGAGGCGATTTCTTCCCCGGTCACCCGAGCCTTTTCCGCAGAGCGACCACCGCTGCAGCACTTCGGCCGCCTGGGCGCGGCCCTGTTTGCCCCGGGCGCGCTCAGCACGGCCCGGCCCGCACGCACCCCGAGGCCGCACTGCAGGGCCTGCGAGGGCGGGGAAGTGGCCGGGGCGCAGCACCCTGCGCCTACAGGTCCCCAAGCTGGCTCCTGGGAATGGAGACTAGGAGCGATCACGGGCCACTGGAACCCTCCTATTGCCACGCATCCTGGTAAGGCCCTCTGTCCCAGGGACCTCGCTGCCATAAAACACTCTTTGCCGGACGGTGGGGAGAGAACCAGGGTGCTTTCAGAGACTTCCCCGGGAGAAAACTTCGCTGCCGCCGCCACCCCCACTAGAAGAGAGCAGAGGATGGCACCTACAGGGAGCTGACACTTCCCCAACCCAAGCCCTCTTCTGAGTCGCAGCCCCAGCTGCGGCCACCCAGCTCTGCCCCGGCCCGCCCGAAACAGCCCCGGGAGCCCCCCCTGCCACCACGGCCCTTTTCCCGTTCCCACCCGGTGTCCCAGAGCGGCGGGGCGGGCCGGGTCCCTCCCCCCGCCCCTCCCGCCGCCCTCCCCCGGGCCGCTATAAGCCCGCGGAGTTTCCGTGTCCTGTGACTGGAGTCAGGTGGTGGCTGGGGTTCCCTGCTCCCTCCTACTCTCCGTCCCGCTCTGTCTTCCCCCGCCTGGCGAGGGCTGGCCCTTGGGGGGAGCCGGCTGGAGAAAGTTGGAGGAAAGTTGCTGGCTGGGAAAGTTGAGAAGCGGGAGAGCCGCGGCCCCGGCAGCCCGGCCTCTCCGCCGCACTCACGGGAGGGAGGGAGGGCCGAGGATGGCCGGCGGGGAAGGAGCGGGCTGCGGCGCGCCGGAGTGCCGGGAGCACCTCTTCAAGGTGCTGGTGATCGGGGAGCTGGGCGTGGGCAAAACCAGCATTATCAAGCGCTACGTGCACCAGCTCTTCTCCCAGCACTACCGGGCCACCATCGGCGTGGATTTCGCGCTCAAAGTCATCAACTGGGACAGTAAGACCCTGGTGCGGCTGCAGCTCTGGGATATCGCAGGTATGGGATGGGGCGGGCTGCTCCCGGCAGGGTGCGCCCCGAGGGCGCTGTGAACCCGACTGTCGGGGGCCCGGCGCGCGGCCTCTGCGGAGGAAAGCGTGTTTTGGCTGTAAAATATGTCTTCTTGGTTTTCGTCCTATCCTTGTTATCAGCAACATCTCGTCCTTGCCTTTGAGGCGTAAGCAGAAGGAGGTCTTGATGTGGGAATGAAGTTTTCCGCTTTTGTAAAAAGCGGAAGGCTTTGTGCTCTCCCGTTAGCAGACTTCGTGGGGCTCTTGGCTTGGCCCAGGGTTTTGTAACAGTCCTCAAACAGCTGCTTTGCTCTGGCTGCTGCATCCAGGGCTTCCGGAGTGTTCCTGCTCATACTGCTCCTCCTGACCTGCTGTCTGGGTGGTGGTGGCCTTGGTTATGGCTACTGCTGAAATTAGTCCGGGGTTATGGCCCTGTAATGCATCTAATGCACCATGCTTTACAGGTTAAAGGTGACTCAAACAACTAGAATTGTCCTCAAAGGAAGAATGCTTAAACTTTTCATGCTTGGAGTCATCTGGTTAGTTTAAAAGTAGCTTGCATCCCTGCTGCATCGAATGAGGGAATGGAACTTCTGTTATGCTTAGTTCTACATTCAAATCACAAATTTTTGTATTAGAAACATACTTTGAGCACATGGAAAGAGAAAAGTCCTGTTCACTTGTCGAAACCGTGCATTATCCCTTTCCTATATATAATCCAAACCTGTTCTTTAACGTCTCTGTTTGCAACACTCCAACTGTATATCTACCACCGTTAACTTTGCTTATGCTGTGCTGTTAAATGCCACAGAACAATCTGTTTTGCTGTGGTCTTGTAAGAAGTCTGTCCCTCAGCTCTGTAATCACCTTGGTTGGTATTGCATTTCTAGTTTTGTATGCAACCCAGGTGTTAGCCTGTAGCTCTCCTTACCCCTCTCTATCACCCTCAGAATATCCTTGGATATGAAAAAGTAGACTTTATTTCGAATGCTGGTGTTAAAACTTCCACTACTGGAAGACACAAGGGAAAAAACTTGGTAGTTACTGTTTCCATGAACTATACGCTTATCGGTGGAAGCTCAGAAATGAGGAAGTGTAACGTGGCTGTTGTAACCCTGTGACAGACCAGCTGTACATCAGCTTCTGGTCTTTTTGCTCTAAAACGCTTGAAATATGATTCCTCAAAGTAAAAAGCCTTGTTATTGACATATGCTGAAATACACCATAGATCCTTCTGTTGCTGGCCCGTAGGGCAAATGAAAATATTTTCTGATTACTGTTTTGAAGAGCAAGCAAAGTGTTGGCAAGCTTTCTCTTCTGATGTGTTCCTTTTGTGAACCAGCTTTAACTTTCTGTGACTCAATTAACAGTATCATTACGAACTGCTGCAATGCTCTGGGTATATTTTAGCGAGCCTGGGATTCCAAAGACTGAAGAGGGGAGGCTGTTGGCAGGCTGCCATGCTTGTGTTTGACTTTTCAGCCCTTCGTTCCCTACAGACTTGGGTAGGCTGTGTGCTTTGCCAAAGCAATCTGTTTCAACAGGATAGGCAGAAACATGGCTGTAACTTGTCACAAAGTTTGGACAGAACCTATTTACAGTTTGGGAAGTTCTATCAATACATCCATGCATTAATGTCAAGACCCCAAAGACAGTATTTTTCATTCTTAGTTATTGCCCTTAGTGTGTTTTTGACACTGCTAGGTGAAGACTGAGTTAAGAGCTGCTGATAAATCCCTGGAGGCTTGTGGTAAATTGGTTGCGGAATTAAATTGATTGATGAATTAAATTTTTTCCTGTCACTGAAGTGTTTTTCCTATTTTATAAGACTTTTGTATGAAAACCCTGACTAGTCTTTTCCTAGCAGAAATGAAAAAGGAAGATACAACTGTTCTGCAGTTTGCACTCCAAACTCTAAGTCTAATCTGCTAGTTTAGGGTATTCTGTTTCCAAAGGACTGAGGGGATCTTGCCCAATGAAAAAAGACAAAGAAGAGAAGTAATCTTGGTGATTTTTGATTGGATTGTATTTAGCCAGTGTGACAACAACAACTTGGACTCCTATAGCACTTGACATTTGAGAGTTAATTAGTAAAATAAAGAGTATTTTGGTATCCATAAGAGTTATGTGATGGTCTTAAAGCTGCTGAAGTCCTCAACCTGAGAGTGCAGCTGTTTATGTATACAATCAGGAATATTTCTAAATACCTGAGGATGTTAACAGATTTATATTGAAGTTATTACCTAAAGAACCAGGTTGAAGATGGCTTCTATAATCATAGACAATATTCTCTAAAGCGCTTTATTGAAGTGTAGCACAGTGTCTGAGCATGTGATAGTCATTCCTTTTTAACTCATCAGCCCAGCTGTCTTTTGGCTTTCAACAACTCTTAGATAATTTTGCCTGCTGGTGTGTGCAGACAAACAGCTTTAGATCTCTTGAAGAGATCTGAATCTTATGGTAAGTAATGTTACATGTGACTTCCCTGCAAGCACTGCGGTGCTGGCATTCTGAATTGATTTTGATACATTTAAAAAGGCTGTTGAATTAAAGTCTAACCCTTAAGCATAGAAAGGGATGTTATTTTCAGTAGATCAAAGCTTGTACATAACAGTTCATCATAAGAAGCTTTCCTTAAAGAGCTGGGTGCTGCAATCTAAGGTTTTGTGCGCAAGTCAGTGATAAGAACTGACCATATAGTTCATGCATGAGCTAAAGGTCATAATGCAGATACTATGCTGGTTTCTGATGTGGTTGTAGGCAAGATGATGAACATTGTGCTGTTTATTGCAATGCAGCAGGTTACTGGATGACTTCAAGTTCTTGTGCTAGCTGAGGTTGTTTTGGTTTGGTTGTGGGTTTGGTTTTTTTTTTTTTTGTGATTAGATAATTCTGTCAAATAGAGCATGACCGTGTTACACTGCCTATGCTTTTTTCTTCTGCTGCTGAAAATAGCCCTCTTGTTGTAAGGTACAAAGTAATGCAAATTCTTGCAGCGGCATCAAAGGGGAAGGGACGTAAAATGATGGAGAGAGGAAGGTTACTGTTGTGCCTAGACTTTTGTATTTCAGAGATCGTCAGGCATTTTAGTTTTAGACACAGATTGTAACTTCTTGAATAAAGGTGATGAAAACCTTGACAGTAAGACTGATCAGTCACTGTCAAATTATCTTGGTTGCAGCATAAAGAAAGAAGCATTCTGAAAGAAGCTGAACAGATTATATGCATGTTCATGCAGGAACTTTTGCTGCCCTTAGGCTTTATTCTTGGGGTTTTTATTTGGTTGGCTTTTGCATTTTGTTGTTTTGGGGGTTTTTTATCTTGATACATGAAGTAATGAAAAATATATCTTTCTGGATAAATTCTGAAAGTGTTAGAACCAGGTTAACCGCCTTGATCAAAGGGTGTAAATGATTGGCAAAATAAATAGGAGGTAGGAATGAATCATTGTGGTAAAGAGCCACAAAACAAAGAAATCTTAATGATAGGGAAGTGCTTTTATATAGAGATTCCTATTTGACAAGTGTGCTGTTTTAGTGAGCGCTGCACTGACCACAGCATGCTCAGGAGGTGTATGTGACATATTGATGAAGCTGTCAGGTGATACTGAAAGAAAGCTTAAAGGGTTTTCTGTATCATAGAAACTTTCAAGCTGATCTAGTAAGACCAGCAGCTGAGTAGCATTAGCTGCTGCTTTTGTGCTCACATTGACTGTCACTGTCACTCACATCAGCCTGTATGAATGTGCAGTTTGCTGGAGGGCAGGAGTGGTAAAGATCATAGATAGCTTCTCATGAAGAATGTCACTAATGGCAACTGGTAGACAAATTTGGTTTTAAAGCTTTTTCTGAGAAATTCTGAATTAACTTTGGTGTAACAGCATTCTTCTTCCAGGATTTTAATTAGAATTTTTTTGGTAAAAATATTTATTAAAACTGAAGTAATGCTTTATCTGGCAGAGCATGACTGTAAAGTTGGCCAAGCAGAAGAGGAATCATTGTACTTTGGTATTCAAAACATGCTCTACAGGCTTTCAAGGGTTGAATGATAAGACTTGTAGCATGTAATTTTGTTACTAAAATCTTGTGTGTTTCCATCAGAGGAACTGAACTCTAACTTGTTATAGGTATATACAAGTCTGCAAGAGGATGGAGAAATCAGATTAAGTATTTTGGTTAAATACGAAGTTGAGGAAGAGCTGGAATAACCCCTCTCTTCTGTGAAGAGAAATGAGTGTTAAAATATGTGAGTTGATGTTAAGAGCAAGTTAACTTTCTAAATAACTTTTAGGCTTATCTACAGGAAGCCATGAGAAATGGGACAGAGTACAGAAAACCATGGCTATGGTTGCCTTTCAAAGGCATTCAGGCTGTTACAGTATGTGGGATAGTCTTCTTCCATGTGAAAACTCTAGTTTCAAGCAGCTCTGTATACCAGTTAGTCTGCACTTGTGCCACTGGCATGTCATAAAGGCTGCCAAGTTGCTTCTGTGTACTGGGGCATTAGCTTGTTTCTTGAATTATGGACTGATTTTATTTATTTTTAAAGAAGGTCTAAAGCAAGTGTTAAGTGATGGTGATACATCCCTGAAAGTCTATAGGGAAACAACCAGAAAACTTCTGCTGTTCCCTGTCCATACCTGGCTCTGTGCCAGAGGCATGTATGCTTCAGTTGCTTTGCAGAGAAGTCTCTCCTAAGTATGAAGAACTTGGAGGCAGCAGTCTCTAAAAGTAGTCAAGGTATTCTTGTAACAACATGTCCTTAGCCACAATGCATATTGAAGGGATTAAAACAGCAACTCTTGAAAAGAAACCATGAAAAAATTGCTTAGCTGTGTGCCTGATAGAAGTGATGAGAAGGTGGAGGCAAGACAATCCAGGGTAACCTGCCCCCAAATGAGGGGTTTTTTTTCTCAGCACTATAAATAATCTTAAGTGAAGAATGTGCACATAAATAACTGCATCAGAAATGGATGCAGAACTTGGAGCTCAGATCTTTTCCACAAACTGGTAAGTTTTGTGAGGTTATTTCCTAGTTTACATGGTGATGGAGGTTCCAGGAGCAGCTGCCTTCGTGTGGAGGTAGGAATGCTATCATTTTGCTTATAGCTGAGGCAGGTCAGAAAACTCACAGTCAGGGTTGGAGACTCTTCTATGTGATTATGTCTGCAGACTCATGGAGATATGAAAGACTTGACTTAATTTCTGACTGCCTCCTGCTCATACACGTTTAAATATAAATCTCATAAGAGAAAATTTACTTAAGTGTTGTGCTTACTGAAAACATGCAAGACTCACAGATAAAGTTTGGAGAGGGGAAGTAGAAGGCCTGCTTATGTAGAAAGATTTTGAACACAGAGACAGTAGAGGCAAGAAACAGAGCTGAAGGTGTACTTTGTTTCCTTCTAGAAACCACCCCTCTGTGGGAAATCTTGTGTGGGTGTCCTTTCTTATGACTCTTGTGGAATACCTGGATTAAGGTTATGAGCTTTCAGTTCAGAATAACTTGCTGTGCTTGGAGTTCTACAGCTAAATATCCAGATAAGTGCCAAATGTGTTAAACTTGGGGTTTTGGTGGTTTTCCAGCTTTCAGACATTTCTGAATACAAACAGAGTCTGGAAGTTTTCTTTTTTTTTTCTTTTGGAATTCTGTTTAAATACACTATTAATGAAATGTTATCAAGTGAGGTATGATTGTTGGTCTGATGAAGGAATTTCCATGCCTTATCAGTGGGATACCAAAGCATTCATAATGGCAAAGGTTGTTTTGCTTAGTACTATCTTATGTACCCACTCAAAGTACTGTATATGTTGTCTTGGACTGAACCTATAATCATTGTGCTGATAGAATTCCATAAGTGGTGTTTTAAGGTAGTCTAGTGTGGTAATTTTGATTATGCAAGGCAGGACTGTTCAGTTAAGTGGGAGAATTGAGACAGATTTCTTTGAATGTCTTGGAAATAAACTTAACATTTCCCCATAGGCCTTTCAAGGTGTTCTATGAGAAATGGGGTTAAAGATGTGATCCTAAAAGACCACCCAATCTAGTACAGGCTTAAAAGAAAGTTCAATGTATTTATCTTAGAGGTGCTTTTAATTTCTGTCAACAATGGAAATGCACTTAGCGCTTGAGCTTCTGTTCACTGTGGTATAGACAGTGCTTCAGCCTTATTTTCAGACAGATGTCACATAGCAGTTGCTCAGCAGTTTTATGCTTCCTACAAGATCACAATAAAAACACTTTCCTAGTACTCTGATACAGAGAATAAGGGATGGCTGGATGGGTATACATCAAATGGACAGGGGAAATCTACCTTAAAGGCAAACAATACCTAAATTATGTGCAATACAGTAGACAGGAGGAATAATAATATATAGTGCTCAGTGTAGCTAATTTTTGGGTTAGTTTATACAACAAACTAGAAAGCTTTGCAGAAATAATAATCTTACATGGATCACCCACTTTTCTGAAGGCAAGTATTAACTAAATTGTTGCCCTTCATGTCATACTGACTCAAGTAGTTGGAAATTAAGCTGGTTTGACAAGTCAAGCCCATTGCCCTTCAGAGACAAACTGGTGCAGACAATATTGAATATACACTTTCCTCTTAATGTATGGCATTTACATAAATGTAAATCAAGCTTTATCAACTCTCCTTGCATCTTCAGAAGTTGCAGCTTCACAGTCTTGGTGCTTAACCTTATTTACATCTCCACTTTGCCTCTTACCAGTTTGGTTTGCTTTACATGCACATTAGGACAGGGTGTTACCAAAGTGCATATCCAGAAGTACAATTTGAGTTGGCAAGTGCTATAAAGGGGTAATTCTCAACTTGACATAAAGAAAAGAAAATAATCTTAGCTTCCTGGTTCCAGAAGAGACATTAGCATGCTGTCAAAAATAAGATTCTTCCCCTCAGTAGGGTCAGAGTGAGACCACAGGATTCAGTCCCACAGCTGTCAGAGATACCTTCATTATTCCATGAATTCCAGTGGTAATCATTGCTTTGCTTTTGTAGTCTGCTGTAAATGGTTTCTTCCAAATACTTGCTTCAGAGGTTCAGAAGTGTGGTATGCCATGTTAGAAAGAAGTGATTTGCAGGAAGGAAATGTCTGTTTAAATTTTTGCATAAAAATATAGGAATACCTCTTGTGAAATTCCTGCCTTGTTAAAGCTAGCATGACCAGCAGTGACAACAAAGCACAGCATGGTTCTCAAGCTACTGTGATACAATGTTCGATATTCAAACATCTCTTCTGGCTATGGAGACACAAAAAGAGAATAAATGGAGTGAGATTATGCTTTGAAAAATGGCGGGATTTCAGGGCTTTATAGAGCTTGCTTAGAAAGAAATGTCTTAACTGTCTAGAGAAGGCTAGCAAACTTTCAGTAGCCGTGGCTTCTACATTAGCAGGTAATGAAAACAAATATTCCTTATTGTGTGGATTTTAGCAGCTTTTCAAGTAATAGACTGAGAAGTAGCCTCTGAATGTCACTGCAACCAGCTTATGGGAACTTGTTCTTTAAATGCTCCCAGGCTAGAGTGCTGGGTAGAGCAAAGTGGCAGCTATTTGATATAAAATTCCACTCACACACAATATGCCATGACACATTGACCATTTTAGAGATTAACATTTTTTCAGTCTCGTGATAAAGTTGTTCTGGAGACAAACTGACTTTAGAATTGTTCTTCTGTGTGCTGTGAAACGCTGTAGTGCCGTGCAGCATCACTGTGAAGTACACAGTGCAGCTCCGGCCGCATGGCAGCGCACCAAAGGATATGGATCAGAGGGTGTCAGGTGTGAAATAGCTTAACTCTGGCAGATTACTTGTGTGGGTAAGTCATGGTAAAGCAAGGTAGGACGTACCAATTCATGCTGTTGCTGGCACTAATTGGACTATGTCAACTTTTTTGAATACTAATGCAGGAGAATTGTTCCATACATGCTGCATTTGACAGCTAGTTAGAAATTGTTTAGCTTGGTTGCACTGTGATTTTCTGGGGATTGAAATCTAGTGCTTAAACAGGGACTTGCTCTCTCACTTGCTGTTTAGCAAAGATGCGAAAAAATAGGTGGTTTCTTATACAAATGTGGCTGTCATACTGCTGCATAAAATACATGTGATGCTGAACAAAACCCACTGAACTCTAAGTCCAGGGTGTTGCCTCTAAACTTCTTAAAGACAGAACAGTAAGCTGTTGAAGTCAGTTTGGACAATTAAATCATTAGATTAGCCCAAGACCACAGGCAGCAATGAAAAGTTTCAGTCTTGCTGTAGAACTCCCAGTGAGAGCTGTGCAGTTTGAGGGAAATTTTTCTGTCTTTGTGAGAGAGAACGGCATGCCTTTTCTACTAGGTTGATAAATCACAGTTCCTGGTGGAAATCAGGTGTCTAACTTCTGAGCACTTGCCATTTCAGTGCTCTTGCTGTTTCACTGGTAGTGAATGGGACTATCCTGTGTTGAAGTATAAAGATAGCAAACAGTGAATGGAAACACTAGTCATGATTTTGAAATTTCATGTAGTTAACAAATTGTCAGGTTAGAAACTGGTTATGTTGTGCAATGGGACTTTAAAGCAAACTGCTCCCTACAATTTCAGAATGAAATAGTGACTTCTATGAACATGTGGAAACACTCTGTGATATATAAATAATCAAAATACTGCTGCACTTAAACTGATACTCTTCAGTAACTTTTCAATGACTACAGAATGTCTCATACATACTGTGGATGTACAGTATATTGTCAATGTCATGCCTCTGGCATGGCATCGTTCAGCAGAACTGCTTCAACTGCACCCTGCAACTTTCTAATATAGACATAATCAGAGGATCAAAGGTTATCTCTTACAATAAAGTGTGAGTCATTTGAATGGGGATTAACTGGCTTTTGCCAGGAAGACTATTCTGAAGCATTTGGGAAAGGGTCAGTGTTGGGAAGAGGTCCATCCAGTGGTCAGTTAACTTACTCATACCACCCTTAGTAAGAAAGGACACTAGCAGTTTTAATTGTCTGAGGCTGCTTTTGTCTGTTAGAAACTGTAAGTACTGCAGTCAGGAAAGCTATTTCTAGTACTTGTCTCATAGAGGAAGACACAATATCTTAGTAATTCTCAGTTCTTAACCTCTCTGTGTTTGTCACCAGAACCACAAATACCACTTTTTCACAGTGGTGGAAAGTAAAAGTCAAGCAAGATTTACTGTAACTCTTAGAGGTTTCTAACATCTGCTAGAGCTGCTAATGTCATAGGATCACAGAATGGCTTGGGCTGGAAGGAACCTTAAAGACCATCCAGTTCCAACCCTGCTGCCATGGAAATAGACCATAGGTTGCTCAGAGCCTCATCCAACATGCCCTTTGAACATTTCCAGGGATGAGGCATCCACAGGTTCTCTGGCAACCTGTTCTGGTGCCTCACCACTCTCACAGTGAAGAATTTCTTCCAATTATCTTATCTAAACCTATTCCCAGTCTGAAACCATTTCCCCTTGTCCTGTCAGTACGTGCTTTTGTAAACAGTCCCTCTCCATCTTTCTTGTAGGGCTCCCTTTAAGTACTGGAAGACTTCAGGTCACCCTGAAGCCTTCTCTTCTCCAGGCTGAACAATCCCAACTCTCTCAGTTCGTCTTCCCAGGAGAGGTGCTCCAGCCCTCTGATTATATTCATGGCCCTCCTCTGGACTTGCTCCAGCAGGTCCATGTCCTTCTTCTTGGGGGTCCTGGAGCTGGATACCATACTCCAGGTGGGGTCTCACAAGGGCAGAGCAGGGGGCAGAATCACCTCCCTCACTCTGCTGGCCATGCTGCTTTGGATGCAGCCCAGGATACAAGTGATTTTTCTGGGATGCAAGTGCACATTGCTGGGTCATGTGCAGCCTCTCATCCACCAGCACCCATAAGTCCTTCTGGGCCCAGCTGCTCTCAATCTGTTCATCCCCCAGCCTGTGCTGGGACTTCAACCCAGTTGCAGCACCTTGCACTTGGTCTTGTTAAACCTCGAGATTCCCATGGGCCCACTTCTCAAGTTTGTCCAGATCCCTCTGGATGGCATCCCATCCTTCAGGTGTGGCAGCTGTGCTACTCGGCTTGATGTCATCTGCAAATTTGTCTATGTCATTAAATAAATGCATAGTTCAACACTGTGTTTTTAACATGTGGCAGCTTTACACTTACAGCTTAAATGGATAAGACTGAGGAGTGGGGAGCCATCTGGTATTTACAGTTTTGGAGTCTGTCTACTCTCAATCTATGGCTGCTATCCATGGGAAAAAGCAGGTAGATGCACTTGAATGTGAGCTGTAATATTGATAGTGGGTTGGTTAACCTACTTCTTGCAGAATAACAGGTCCAATCTAATTAGGTAAGACAGTTCTGGGACAAGATGTGCTGGTTTGGGGAGACTGGGGATAGCTGTCAGCAGTGCTAACTTGCCAGTAACATGTTTATATATCTCTAAAAATTAACTTCAGTCAACTCACACCTGACCCTGATAATACTAAAATGTACATTAGATGTCTGGAGAACTGGGAGATTCATTCTCAGGGCAGTTCTGGATATTTGCTGTATTGTGCCAAACATCCAGCTGGCATCCAAAATGTGGTCTTTTCCTGCCTGTGGCTCTTGAAGGGCCTAGGTGAGTTTTGAAAGTGACAGTAGTTCTAACTCAATTAGAGGATTGAACAATGTTCCCAGCTATTTTGGATGGTGCTTTAGCTTAAATCTATCACACAGAATGACATTAACTTTACTGAGAGTTGGAATTGTAAATATGGAATTGTCACTCAGGTGTTCCTGGAAAAAAAAAGAGCTTTCACTTATTGTTCAATTGGTCTTTTTTACCATCTACATTGAATAAAAGCACAAATGTCTTACATGGTCCTGGAAATGGATTGTATCAATTTAGTGGTGAAGTTTGGCACTGAAGTTTAAGTGCTGGAACTGTGCTTGCACACTGGTCAATAAAGTCAGAGTAGTTGATAGCAAGAACCTAAAAGCCATGGTGTTGGCAGTCAGTTAGTCTGACTGTCCTTGAATTTTGGTATGAGTGACTGTTAGTGGTCTTAGTAAATAGTTGATCTGAACTCTTCTCACAATGCAAGGAGACTTTTCAAGTATTTCCAGACTAGAAAATGGTTTATTACAGTCAGTCACTATAGCTTACTAAGCGTTCTGTGATGCCTGTGATCACTGCAGTGTATAGTAACTGTTGATAGAAAAGCAGAATGAATGAAATGTACTGGTAGGAAGCTACTTCTATGCATTTTGAGCTAACTGAATTTGGTTCACTAGATCTGTTGATCATTTTCTTTAGTAATGCAATTATTGCTGGATAGTTTTTTGGGTTGGTTTTACAGATAAAACTTTCCTGTGTGGCTTATTCCTTCTTTCTATTGAACTTAAACTGCCTTTTCAACTACTTGAATGCTCATCTTCAGTGTTCTGAAGGAAAAAATGGTGAGAGATCCTTGACTCTATTCATAAACTGAGGACTTTTTGCTATTTTTTGGCAACTCTATTATTTGGTCTAGGAAAAAAACTGCAAAGTTTCATTGCAGTGGTCTTCCAGTTAGCAGTAAACAACTTGGGAGTAAAACTCTTCAGCTAGTTGTACACTGACTTTTGGGTGACTGCAGTCTAGACTATACATCTACAGTTTAAGGTTTTTTGATGTGGAACTGCCAGACTTGTTAAAATCATATTTTGAGCTCTGGCTACTCGTTAAGCTGATGAGCCTGTTAAAGATGGCTTGAACTAACATTACTTTAATGGAAGAAACTCCTTGTTCATTTTTGCAGTTAACAGACTTTTATAACCCTTGGTCATCTATCTCTTCCTCATTAATGACACAGCTTCTGGAATCCTCCAGAATGGTTAATCTCATCTGAAAGAGAAAAACTTTGAAGAACTTTGTCCAGTTGTCCATCAGTGTTCCTGATGAGACATTAAGGTTTTAAATGCAACTAACACAATTCTCTTATGTGTTGTGTGGCTTCAGATAAGGTAAAGCTTAGATTTTTACAAGATAGGGGAACTCTTGCTATACTGTTTGTATGTAAACCGATGTTTACCTTCATAGCAAAAAAGAATAGCTGGAGAAACTTCTTCTAGATGAGCCCTTTAACTCACTTGGAATAAATTCTTGTTAGTTGATACAAACTGTATATTAACTCATGAATAGTTAATTTGGGATTAGTCTGGGAGAAGGAAGCCTAACAAACTCGTTATTGTGCATATCCAGCAGTCATTTGTACATTTTCTAACCCCAATTCCCATAATGTAGGAAGAGTTAAGAGTTTAAATAATGAGTGAAATAATAGGAGTGTAGGATATCTTTCGCTAAATATGCGCAAGAACTGCTACAATGATAAGTCATACTGCTGTAATAAACAGGATGCTAGTGTTTTTCCCTTATACTGGGAAAGACTGCTGTAGAAATGCTTTCAAATGTACTTTGAGGCAAGGTTACAATGATAACTTATCTTTTGCAGTAAAGTAAAAGACAAATATAGAACTTCTAGTTTCAATCCTGGCTATAATTTCTTTCATGTAGTTTTTAACTTGCAGTTCACCCCCATTACCAGTATAAACTGGGGGGGTGAAAATAGCTCGCAAGTTCTAACCGAGTTTTAAACTCAACTTTATTCCTGTAGGGTGCTGCTGTAGGGAACTGTATTAGTTCCTGATGAATGTCATTGTGCAAATATTTCACTTAATGTTGTTGCAATTACTGGAAAATAGGTGACAATATGTGCTGAGTCATTTCGACGTGAAGACACTGTGGTTAGAGAATGCAGAACTTTGCATTGCATGAAGTCACTTCCATACCCCCAAATTAAACTTCTGATCCCTGTCACTGTCCTGTAGCTTAGCTCCTCATTTACACCTGAACTACTAAAACACAAAGTATGCTTTTGTGGTACCATCGGGTTTATGCCTAGTCACTGGACCTACCAGAGTGATTAATCTTGTGATGTCCTTTCTATTGCTGTACTAATTGCTGTACTAAGCAGTTAGTTATCTTCCTGCTCTCTTCTTTCTAAGATTATACACACTGGAGATTTTAAGTCTAGTTTACTCTGATGATTTTTAACCTTTTTCTCCTCTGGGGATGTGATCCACTTTCGGTACTGCTCAACACTATTGTCACACATGGAGAAATGACTGTAGCAAATATCCTGCTGGACAGAGGAAGGGGCATGACAAGTCTCTGAACTGTGCATGGCAGAAGTTGAGAAATTTGGTTTTAAGAACAAAGAGAATGATGTTCAGCCTTGAGAATTTGGAGTAGTGTTTTCTAGTTTGATTTTTCTGTATGAGAGTTTGTGGGTTTTTTTTGTAAGCAGAAAAGTGCTTGCAAAAGCTTTGCCCGAAAGTTCTGTTAAAGTTTCAAAAGGCTGTCTAGAATGCTCTGCATCCCCCTACGAGAAGCTCAGCATGTGCTGTGTCAGTAATTACAGGATTGTAAAGAAAGTCCACTCAGTTTAAACTGAATTTTTTTCCTGCCTCATGTCGTATACCTTTTACCAAACAAAACTCTTATCTCTTGGGCAGGCCATGTTTTATTTTTCTATCTTTGTATGAAATATAGTATATCCATCTTCATTAGGCCTCCAGACAGATGAAAGAGTAGTTGTAAGGTAGTATTCGGGTCAGGTTTATTGTTAGTGGATCTGAATTCTAGAGGTGAAAATAGCTCTGTAATAACATGGTTTGGGTTACTCTAGAAAAGGGCAGCAGTCATATTGGCCTGTATTTGACCTATTAAAAGGCATTAATCTCTAAGAATACAGTGATGTTGAGCTTGTGTGTGTTTAAGGGTAAGAGATCGAATCTTTCTGATACAAAGCTTAAATCTAGTAAGTGAAGATAGAAGCTTTCATGCTGATAGGCACATCAGTTTTCTACTTTCACCCAAAATTAAAACTGTGGAAGAATATGTATTTAGATTTAGAAAAAACATTAAACTCATAGTACAAGAGAGTTTTGACTTCTATCAATAAAGCTTGCTGGAAATAAGAGTTAAATGATTGTTCTGGACAGCCAAAGCCCATGGTTTATACTGTGGCTGCTATAGAGTACCAGGTAACATACAGTTCCATGCTGACTTCCATTCCTACGAGAACTGCTGTCTTCTTACACTGTGAGAAGCCACTGTTCAAGGCTAACCTTGGCATCTGCATTAGTCCAGAACTCCTGAATCTTAGTTTTAGTAGCACAACCCCATTTACAGTGCCTTCTCCTGGTCAGGCCATGAAGGGATTCAGCTGGTCTGAATCAATTCTGCAAGAGAACTACAGTTGTTGCCTTTCTGGCACAGCCTATTTGGCAGATGGTTGCGTCATGTTAAAGCTTCACACAAGCTGGGAGATACTGGGCATGAGAAGTCACCAGTGTCAAGGAATCACCTGCCAGGGCACCTTGGTTGCAACCAGTGCAGCTTTCCAGCTCATTGTGTGTAAAGATGTTGGGCCAGGTGGGTGAGGAAGATGAGCTGTGGTAAAATGATGGGGCTTCTCTTGGAAATGGAATGGGAAGACTTATCTGAGTGATGATCAGAGTTTCTGGCCAAGGCTAGGTCCCTTGGTATTTCTTTAAGAGAATCCATTTGGTGATGTTTTAGACTCTTTTAGTTTGGTTCTGACCTATTCTTTTTTTTTTCCTTTGGAAGCTGTGTGTAATGCTGTACTAATTTCACCTTTTTGTCTTAAATGTGCTGTTGTGCATGTTTCAGCAATGGTTATTGCTGTAGGAGGCTCGTATGGCTACCTTGCCAACTGTTCTTGTCTGTAAAGCTTTTTTGGATGAGAGAGCAGTAGGCAGGAAGGGATTCAGTCAATGGTAATGTCCTTCACTGTGCTGAGTGATTGCAGCCATGTTTACCTACCGCATGCACAGCTATCTGAGAAATGGTAATGGCTTCTTAACCTTTTCTGCAATTCCTAAATAACTTATTTTTCATATACAGTGATCATGCTCTGTCTACTCCTGTTAACAGTCTAGCAACCCTTCCTGAAACTAATCAATACAACTTAATTTTCTTATGTAACTATTCATCAGGTGTTTGGAAAAACTTTCAGCCTTAAGTAAAGCCTGGGAGCCTCCCAGCTCTCCAGTAACTGAATAGGGAGGACTAATGGGACTGTTTCCCTTGCTGCTTCATATTCATGTTCAGTCACATGTGAGTAACAGCGAGTGGTGTTCAATTCTGGACCATTTCTGGGCTCAGTTGAGGAACTCTTTCTGTAGAAGACTGAGGTTGGTACAGGGCATTGTTAACCTTGAGATTACACTGTTTTGTGGGGTTGTTCTACGGTGTGAAGGGATATCCGCCTGAACTGGACGCTGGAGTCAGTGCTTTAGCACAGTCCAAGGTATTTCCATGTGGCAGGAATTGGTGGTGATACTGACAGTTAAACAAATGAGGAAGCTGAGAAGGAGCTTCTCAAAGCTTGTGTCGTGCCCTATGCAGTGACTGGCTTAATGTGACTAAATTTGACAGTGTGGAACTCTATAAAAAAAAAACAAACAAACAAAAAAAACCACCACCAACAAAAAAAAAAAAACAACAACAAAAAAAACCACAAAAAACAACTCCTCCCAAAACCAAAATCCCTGCATTCTAAGGGTAAAGCTTCTTTAAATATGACATCATTGACCTGCAGAAGTATTAAAAGCCTTCTGATCTAACTCTTTCCTAATGGTACTTGATTTGTGGAAACAGTGGTCAATGGTACAATTGGTACCAATTGGTAAGGCTATACTAAAAACCTGGCCTAAGAGTCCAGGCTAGGGAGACAACGTGAGTTACTTGTGTACTGTTTAGGAAAATTGTATTAGCAATGTGGCTTTTCCAGAGGCACAGTCACAGAGGTGCAGGCTTGGTGCCTGTCTTATTGCATGGCCTTAGAGTCCATGGCATAAATGCTGCTTCAAAACTTGAGTTTTGAGTATGGAGATAAAAGCTTTCTTCTTGGATCCTGCTTGTTCTTACACAAGATAATCGGCCAGTAGTGACAAAAATAATGTGTAATTTCCATTCTGAAGAATATGCTGGGTAGTGATGCTGTTTTCTGCAGCATCATAGTTTAAAGTGAACAGACAGAAATAAAGTCAGCTTCTTTATAGTTCTCTGGAACTTTACTGTGGCTGGTCCTGTTTTCAGGCAATTCTAACAGCTGCTTAGGCAACCTTTTCTGAAGGTGTCTGTAGGGAATGAGCTAATCCTACTGTGAAGTACTGACATTAAAATGAGGCAATTGAGCTGGAAAGCACACTGCTGAACAGGATCTCCTGTCAACTTCCTTCATCTATTGAATTTCTGTCTCTTTGTGAAGATAACACACCCAGTTCTCCTTGTATCTGTTTGTCCTTGCTAATCAAAAGTGGACTTGAATGCTTATAAACAGAGGACAACTAGGTTTCCAAATACAGCTCGTTCCTTATGTATTCTAAAGCCTCATATGCATTAAATGATAAAAGCCAAAGTGATGATACACTGTAAAACTAAATGATAGAGTGCAGGGACTGCTTTTCCCAATGAAGACTTCCATACAAAACAGGAAGTCATTTTACTGCCCAGACTTCCTAAACAATGTGCTAGGACTTAATACTGCTATACACACTCAAATGTAAACACATCATGATGGCCTGACCTTCACAACAGAAGAATAACTGAACCTACACACTCTTAATTTTACATTTCAAGTATTCTGGCTACAGTAGTTGTACTTAATAAGAAAAGGCTTTTTTAGTTTACTCTGCTTGTGGGCAATTGATTTTTTTTTTCCTGGATTTTTTGTTGTGAATAATTGTACTATAACTATTCTGGTTTTAAATCCTGGGATTGCTGTAGAACTTGTGTAGTTGAAAATTAATCCAAGAAAAATCTTAGACTTTAAAAATGAAGTTAAAGATAACAGGTTTAGCCAGAACTGTTAAGCTAGCAGCTCCTTTTGAACTTTTCCCTAAGGAAAAAATCTATAATATAGGTGACTTCTTCAGAAGATGCTTTGAAGGCTGTTAGCCTTGAAGCTTGCAAAACCCCTTGTTGCTCACCATTCAGCAAAAGGCTGAGTTTGCTTAAGTCTTTAGCTGAAGTAACTAGATTTAGATATAAGCCTTAATATCCTTTGATGAAATAATGATTTGTGTATAGCTGTGCTGGTAGTATTTTTAGGCATTACTTCTCAAAGAACTCTACTCAACAAATAAGTTGAAGCAAAATTCCAAGTGGTAGTTGAGATTGCAAGCTACTTCTAGCATCTGACTTGTCACATATAATATACATAACAGCTGTTACAATGAATTTACATGAGGTAAAGGAGGCAATGTTTTATGAACTGGGTGACTAGACCCAAATGCCAAACTTCTAGGAATTAAGCTGGTACAGTAGTCTATTCGCATTGAATACAGTTCATGCTTCAATATAAGTATACTCTGTGACTGTCTTCTCTTTCAGGCCAGGAGCGCTTTGGAAATATGACCAGAGTATACTACAAAGAGGCAGTTGGTGCTTTTGTGGTCTTTGATGTCACAAGAGGCTCCACTTTTGAGGCTGTTTCAAAATGGAAGCATGATTTGGACAGTAAAGTACTACTTCCCAATGGCAGCCCCATCCCTGCTGTTCTGCTTGCAAACAAGTGTGACCAGAAGAAAGATGGCAGCCAGAATCCCTCTCAAATGGACCAGTTCTGCAGAGAAGGTGGCTTTGTTGGATGGTTTGAAACATCTGCCAAGGTGAGCATAATAGAAAAATATTTTTAGTCTCTTGAGTATTGGCATAAGAAGGGATGAATATAATCATGTAGGAAATAAAGTTATCAAGTATAGGAAGTGACAGTCAAATATCCAGTGTTCAGCAAAAGTTTGAAGTGATGTGCAGGCTAGCTTCACTCCTGAGGAAGATGAGGCATATTTGGTTTAGATTAAAACTTATCTTAAATTCAGAGAACCTTGAAACTATCTGGAAACCTTGATTATCTGAGTTTGATAAATTTTTTTCATCTTGCATGCATGAGGATCAGTCATTCTTTAGATGTTAATACTACTAAATGCTGATCAAGCTATCCACAAGATACAGGTGATCTTGAGGTGCTGGTTTTTAAATGCACTTTCTGCCTTCACTGTTGTATGTGGAAATGGCAAGATTTGAAGCAAACAAGCTATTTGCTTACTCATTGCTACCTACCCATGGTGTTGCTAAAGCACTTTTCTATTTTATCAGGCAATGCAAGACTCAGCTGGAGAAGAACAAATTGTTCTATATAGTAATTTAAGTTAAGTTTATTCAGTTAACTTTGAGTAATTTAATTTATTATACAGTTTTAGTCTACAGACTTTTTGTCAATGCACAGATTAAACTGGCAGCAGCTTAGTTGGAAGTGAAATCCAGTATTTCCTTAAAGCTTAACTGATTCTTAAAATGAAGGACTCCTCTAGATGAGGACAGTGTGGCTGACAGACCAGATTACTGGTCTGGCTGATAAATCCTTTATAAAGTAAGATAAGCCTCAAGGTCCCACTTTTCTCTTGGCTTGCCTACTTCCCTTAAGTGCTGCTGCGGAAGTGTTACACAATGTTGTTTAGACAACTCTTAAAAAGCAAAGAGCCTCTAAGAAGAATATAAGAAACAAAGCAACAAGTTGATCTTTGATAGCTTTAAGAGAAGGATACACAGTGAAAGGAATTAGTTAAATTAGCTAACAATTTGTTTGCATTTGAAAAAATATTTCCAAATTCATCCATCTGTTACTAAAAACTCTATTTCTAAGGCTCTTTATACTCAAAAAGAATACCAAGATTCTGCTTTGATATAATCTTCCCTGGACCTTTACCTGCCTATAACACTATGTGTAAACCGCATTATGGCTTAAAACTAAGTGCAACTAACATTGGAACAAAATCTAATGTGAAATTCTAGTGACAACTTGCATTTTAGGTGGCATTTAAGACAGGACAATGTAAAACAAGGTTCTTGGTGTAGAGAAAAATGCAGACAATAACAGTTCTAGCTTGGGTATTAATTGACTTGTTTAAGACTCTTCAGAGTTGTAGTTAAAACAACAAAGATTTAGGACGGCTTTCTTGTTTTCCAAGCATACCAAAACAGTTCATGGTTTTAACTCCTGCCTACTTAAATATCCTATTAATCTGCTTTTGCCTTTCTGCTGGAACTGATAAATGGATCCTAAGTCTAGTCATCAGTAATATACTGGGCTGGTATTTCCTTTGGAACCAAAGATGAGCAATTCTAAACATGGCAGCTCTGTGCTAACAGATGGCCCAGCCAGGTCAAACCTGTGGCCAGAGACTCCTTGGCACTAGGCCAGCTTGGACCCTCAGAAACTGGGATATTCTGACAAGTACATCTCTTAAGTATCCTGCACATACACGTTCTTAAGAGTGTATGTGAAGGTACTTTTCAAAGTATGCACAAGAATATGGAGTGGCTAGATGAGGCACTTGGAAATAGTTGTGATTTTGAGGTTCATGGAAAAGATCCCTTTACATGAATAAGTGCATCCAAACTCCATCAGAAACAGAAAAAGGCTCCAAAAGGTAGGACAATACTACAGATGGTGTAATTGCCTAGGATCTTTCCTGGGGCAGAAATGCACTTTGGCATTCGTGAGCCTTCCAAATGCAGGTGACACTCATTCCCCTGACTGCTTACTAGAGTGGAGTCAATATTCAATTTGTAATATGGGTGAATAATTTTGCCTCCAACCTTTCTGCTAACTTTTTTCAGAAAAAAAGGTGTGAGCAATGCCTTTTTGCACCTAAACTGTTTGTGTCCTGCTGATGAGACTGAAGAAGTCTTTTCTTTTTGGGCAGCTTTTTTTAATAGGAATGTGTGACTATTTGAAAAAAATCACTGATTTCTTTGCTTTCAACATTTTTAGGACAACATCAACATAGACGAAGCTGCTCGATTCCTGGTGGAAAACATCCTTGCCAATTACAAAACCTTTCCTAATGAAGAGAATGATGTGGGGAAACCAAAACTGGACCTAGACCCATTGAAAGCAGAAAGTAAATCACAGTGCTGCTAATGCTACCACCATTCAGTAAATGTGATGGGATGAGCAGCAAGACTTTGCCTTAAACCAAAATGCTGCTATGGTGCTGTGTTGTGACAATCCATATGGGGTGTCTGGTACTATCTGAATTAATGACTCATTTGGGTGTTTACATATTCTTGTTTATCATGAAGCTGAGTATCTTGTGAGTTATCATTCCACTTGCTTGAGTGTCTGCATCTAAGTCTGATTAGTGTCTTCTTCCTTGGGAACATAAGGTAGTGTTTACACTCCTAAAAAGGAACAAAGACAACATTCAGTGTCTAGTTTGCTTCTAGGACATATGCTACATTCCAAATAGGACTCACTTTTAGCTGAATAGACTCTTGCACCTTTAAAGTAAATGTTTCTTTTGTCACCATTTATGTCCCACTTGAGCCTTCTCACTGGCACAATTGTCCCTATTTATTATCCCCCACCATGAAGATCTGTCTCATTGCTAGTTCTCCTGGATTAAGACATCCCAGAAATCTTGAGGGGGCCAATGACAGATGGGAGGTATCTTTCATAGTATGATCACTAAGACTCAGTGGAGTAGATGGCTTCTACCACTGAGTAAAAACAAGATGGTTAAATTATTGTGTTTAACAAGGGAAAGACATGGTTATAGAGATACCAATAAAAATGCTTCTCCAGGAATTTAAGGCTGAATATTTTCAGGTAATACTTTACATATGAAACACATTAATGAATACAGTTCTACTGCTGGCACATAGTTATGATAACCTCACCCCTATGCACATCCAGAAATTAACATCCACTAACTTTTTCACGCACTAACACTGAAAACTTTACCAAGAGTACAAAAAGTATCTTACTGTCCTGTGATGATGAACTTGCTTCTTTTTGCTTCTGTCTAGAGATGGTTCTGAATACCATGAGCAAGGAGAGAGGTCTTGAGGGAAATAGCTTAACTGGTTCATGCTAGTCTGTCAGCCTTTCTGCCCCAAGCTCTGTCTTTGTCAGTTTTAGAACAGTGGTGTACTCTTTTGGCTGCTTTGAACTGATGAACTGGCTTACCAGTTTGTAAGTGTATACTGAGATGCTTATGTTTCTTTGTTATAACACATGTATTTTTGACAGCAAATGAACTTCAAAAGGATTAGAGAGATTCATGGTTCCTGAATTCGTTCTGGAACTCTGGCTCTGCTTGGCTCAAAGGGTTTGAAGTTCCTCTTTATTTTAAGGGTTTCTTCTGTCCTGGTACCTCATTGCTACTGACTTCAGAAGTCTTATCTTGCTGGGTTTGATGGTGCTGATGTTTAAGTAAACATCAGAATTAGGTATATGCAGGATTTGATATACTTTAATCTATATTGAGGTTTCTTAGGCTGTGTTTTTTCTAAAGAGTAACATACTTTTTAAGAGTTAAATAAATATATTTGGGCATCTTATGTGTGTTGGTGTATGCTTTTGAGAACATGAATCCTCACATATGTTCCACCCTATAATCAAATGCTTTCATTGACATTTGAAAACAATTTTATCTTCTAGTATCTGCTATGTTAAAGGCTTATTTAAAATTACCACAGTAAGGCTTGGCATAAACTAAAACTGGGCTTATTTAGCTTAGGATCCTAAGATAACTCAGATGAAAGGGATCTTAGGATGTCTTCTATGCCAGTGTCTTTCTCCAAGCAAGATCATAGCACATTTCTTAGGTATTCATGTGGTCTGGTCTTAACCTCCAGCTGTGGAGACTGTATGGCCCTGGGAAAGTTGTTTCAATGCCTGACTGTCCTTAAGAGTTGAAACTACCGTATTCTTCCTATTCAGTCACTCCATTTGGACTGTAAACTCACTTTTGATAAGATGTTTAATCTCCACTGTACAGTATTTTTTTAAACTTTAATTAAAGCTGCACAAATGTAAATGCCTACTTTACCTCCATGGGCAGTTTCCCTAGCTATAGTGGATTGTGGATTTTTGGTTTTGTTTTCGTGTTTAGATTCAACAGCAGAATGGAGACCAAACTCAAGCTTTGTGACTCTGCCTGAATGCACGAATCTCATCTGGGTCCTGTCACTGATAATATAATCCTGTGCAGGTTATTTTCAAGAATGTCTATACATTTTTGCTTGAAGGGTTACTGCTGCTATATTTAAGTACTTTCCTTGTTTTGTACATAGCTGCTTCTAAACCTCTGCATGAATGTAGAACGGCCAGGATTCTAAAACTGGTGGAATGTACTGATTTTGATACAGGTTGTCACTACTGAGGCCAGTAGTATAAAAAGAAAACTTTCTACCTGCATGATGGAGTCTTTCTTTTTTGTCTCAAATCTTCTTTCACTTGTCTGAGGAAGAGAATTTGAGCTTTAATAGAAGGGTAGTCTTGTTTTGTGCTACAAACTGTGTTTTCACTACCCCTCTGTGGAGAGGGAGCATTGTGATGTTTGAGACTGAGCAGGTGGATCAGGAATGCTGATCCAGTCAGAACAAGAAAACTAAGAAAAGACTGGCCAAGGAAGGAAATGGTAGCATCTCCCTGGTAGAGCGAAATGGGACTGCAGGTCATGGAGAAGTGTTTTAGGTCAGTTAAACTAGTCATGAAGCCCTATTCTAATTAACCCAGAAACTTTGATTTGGAAAAACATGTGGAAGACAGACACAAACAATGATTTTTTCAGTATAGGATTTTCTGGTATGTCTTAACTGTAGTACTAGAAAAATGAGCTATTCCAAGCTCCAGAGTTTCTGTTTAAACTTTGTGTCAGGCCTGTTGAGTTGTACTAGTGTTCAGTCTCCTTAAATTGACCAAACCTTGGTTTCTCTATAATAATTAATCTTTGGGGAATAGTTTAAGTCATTCCTAGAGACCCAGTACTTGATGTCACCACAGAACAGGTGGATGCCCAAAGGAGTCTGTGACCCTGTGGGAAGCCCATGCTGGAGCAGGCTGCTGGCAGAACCTGTGGCCCCATGGACGGGCTCATGCTGAAGCAGGTTTTCTGACAGGCCTTGGGACCCAGGGGGAAATCTCTGCTGGAGCTGTCTGTTCTGAAGGACTGCACCCCATGGAAGGGAACCTACACTGGAGCAGTTCATGGAGCCCAGGGCAAGAACTCACATTGGAGAACTCCCATGGGAAGGGCCCCATGCTGGAGCAGGAGAAATGTGAGGAGTCCACCCCTGAGAACGAAGGAGCAGCAGAGACAACATGTGATGAACTGACTCCAAACTCCCATTTCCCATCCCCCTGCACGACTGGGTGGAGGAGGTAGAGAAAATAGTGAGTAAAGATAAGCTCAAGAAGAAGGGAGAGGTTGGAAAAGGTGTTTTTAAGATTTAGCTTGTATTTTTCACTATCCTACTCCAATCTGATTGGTAGTAAACTAAACTAATTTACCCCATTCGAGTCTGTTTACCTATGATAGTGACTCGTGAGTGATCGCTGCCTGTTCTTATCTCAACCCATGAGCCTTTTGTTATATTTCCTCTCCTCCATCCAGGTGAGGAGGGGGGTGATAGTGGCTTTGGTTGACACCTGGTGTCCAGCTAGGGTCAACCCACCACACAGGCAAACTACTTTGCTTGAAACTTAAAGAATTGCTGTTTTCGATGGCACTTTGACACAAGATGCCCAAAATTGCTGCCTTCTAGTATTTAATAGTTTAAGGTGCAAGAACTTTACATTAGATTGTCCACCAGGATGCCATTTCGTTTCATTGGGGTATTGTTTTAAGCACAATTAGATGAGACTTATTATAGCTCAAATGGTTATGGTGGCACTTTGCATATGGATGATGGCATAATTGTCACAATAATTTATGTACTATTTATGAGTTTTAGAAGTTAGAGAATGTAAACTGTGTTGTAGTTGTTTTTTTTTATTTAGAGAAGATATATTTTTATTTGGTAGACTTGAAAACAAGTTTGAAGACATCTGACATCAGTTTATAGTCTTGTTTCTAACTTTTCATGAAGAATGTTAATCACATTTATATTAAAATATATTTATCCAGCAATCTTACATTTTGCATTTTTTAAATAGTACGGCTTTTTGCTTTTAGCCTGCATATACAAGTGCAACCGCACTTAAAACACACTTAAGTTAATCACTGTTAAAAAGGATTTGCTATGATCTGCAGTATGCCTTTACTTGGAACAAGGATACTTAACTTTTAAAATCTCCTGCAAAAAGATTACATTCATTTGGTAAAAACCAAAATACTGAAGTAAAACAGTGTACTAAGAGATTTAATAGGTTCTGCAGTTCTGTAGTTTTCACCACATTAAGATTGTGTATTCTCATTTTATAAACAAATACCCTTCTGTCCATCAGGCTACAGTCACAACTTCATTGTATCGTTTAGCCAAATACCTGGAATTTTTTAAAGAGGTAATACTACTTTCTCTGTCCATATCACAATTTTGTAACAGTTCGAGTAGTTAGAGTATCACAGTTGTCTTTAACTCCAGGCTTCAGACAGGGTTTTCACACTGTATCAAACACAGAAAGCCTTTCATTTTGACATAGAAAGATATTCCTGTTAGGAATCATCAAATATAAATTTACAAAAGAAAGGCAATGGTTCTGCATGGTTCTCTGAGCTACTTTGATTTTCCTCTGCTGCCTGCTCTTGGGGCATACACTGTTTTATCCCTATATTTGAGTGGAGAGATGATCAAAGTTGTGGTGGTCCTCACTTCACACTTTAACCTAAATAAGTGCCCTGAGCAGTCCCATGGGGCTTGATGGTATTGCTGTATTTGAATTGAACATCTGCTTGATATTTAACAGAGTGTTTTGGGTCTGTGTTTCTCCAGAATGAGATTATAGCATGAGAATGTGATAAAAAGGCACTCTAGCAAATAAAGAACTTGGGGGGAAAAAAAAAAAGGTAAGTGGAAATAGTAACATAGGTGGGGTTCATCAGAGTCCTTGGCACCATGTCAAATTCAAGAGAGGCTGGAATGTTGGAAAAACCATGTCCCTGACACGATCAGCTGAGACATGGTACCGTAAGATATTTTTTGAAATGGCAGTGGGCAGAAAGTCCTGTGCCTAGGCAAAGACTATTTTCTATTATGCAGCTGGCTGTGATTTTTTTTCCCCCTACCTGGTCTTATTCCATCAGTTTACCCAAGAAAGCTCTCATAATCCATTTCCCTGCTTTACTCCCTAGCCTCATGTTAAAAGTTAACAGAGTAGAGCTGCCTGTGCATAGTTTCAGTCCATCTGTTTGAGGATGGGTTTGCTCAAATTCAGTTCTCTGGCCTATGTCACCTCAGTGGCTGGCTGTTCCCGACTCACGGCACAGAGTGCTCCTCCCAGGCTTTTTCACATACTGCAGTGTTTTCATTTTCTCAGACATTACTGTTCTCCACTTAAAATTGCTCTTTTTTTGACCACCCTTTACTCTTTTCCTGATCCTTCAGTGCCTGCTCTTAATGAAATGCCAATGCACTGCTGTCCTCTGTTCACAGTTTCCCACTGACCTGTACTTTCCTTACATCTCTTTCACTTAGTAAATAGATAAAAGAGAGAATTGGAAGTTCAGGGCAACAGGGGTTTTTATCTGTTAAATGCATTAATTTCAGAACCTAGATTTTCCTATCATTTGATAAAAAGACATGGGAAAAAAGTCTCAAAAATACAACACCAAAATCCATTCTATTTCCCTTTCATCTTGTGACTGTTGCAACCTCATGCTTGAAAATGCAGCATCTCTTCTTACAGAAGCCTCGAACTGATTTTGAGCTTAACCCTTTTTTTCATGGAAAACTTTCCAGAACCACAGAATGGGTAAGGTTGGAAGTGGCCTTGAAGATTGTGTAGTCCTACACCTCTGCTCAGACCTTGAGCAGGTTGCTCATGGTCATGTCCAGTTTTATAAAAACTCCACAGTCTTGTTGGAAAACCTGTCCCAGTGTTTAGCCACCTTTACTGTAATTAAAAATAAAATAAAATTTTATTTTAAAGAGGAATTTCTCGTATTTAAATTCTCACATTGATTCTAGTCATGTCACTTGACACGTCTGAGAAGAATGAGTGTCTTTAGCCTACTCATCAGCTATTTCTAGACATTTTGGTTTGCCCCCCTACCACACTTAAGATCTTAAGGCAAAAGACTCCCAGGTCTTAAGGCAAAAACTTCTCCTGTCTTGTTCTGGACTCCCTGTGCCCTCTGTAAAATCAGAGGAGCATTAAGTCTGAGCTCCAAGACCTCTGAGGGGTTTTGGTAGTGTTCCTGTTCATAGTTAACTCTTTTTCTGCTCTCTTCAACTAATGTGTGTTGCTTTAAGAAAGTGCAAAATATTTAAGATTAAAAGGCTGGTTTCCTACAAATGACTTGCATGTGCTGTAGCTGTTGATGTGATGCTTTCAGGGAAAAACAAGCTGGTGTTTTGAGTGGTATCCTGGAAGAAAGATGGCCAGGTCATTCATCCAATGCTAACCAGTACGTGCTACCTTAGTATTTGTTTTGTGAAGTCTCAATGTGTTCCTAACACTTGTTCGGTTGTCTTGTGCATTTATTCCACATTTTCTGTCAGGCTGCCTCTACCCTAACAATTTCTTCCCTTCAGGGAGTGTCTGTCAGATATACTTCATGGCTTGAGACATTAGGGCAGTGAAATAGCTGATGTGACCTTACAGATTCTTTGCCAGTTAGAAAACTAGCCTGTTTGAAATTCAGATTAATTTCTCTTTCCAAACAAGCTGTCCTTGTTATTACTGTTAGGTTATGGAATTCTAAATGAAGTTCTTGCATAAATAAAAAGATGTAACTTGATGGATGTAAAACCTGAGATCCCTTTTATTTTTCCTTCACGAAGCACCTAAATACATACTTTTAATGCCATCACTCTTAGCAAACAAATTTATTGTAGGATTTTATGGTAAAAGGTCGGGTCCATTCTGAGCTTTGATGTAGTAACTATCATTTAACAGAGCAAAGAATTAAAGGCTTTGTATTAAATATGCTTTTCTGATTTTTATTATTCTTCTACCACCCAAAAATGTTTACAGACCCAGGCACTCATATTTGTTACTTTTATATTGTCTTTCACATAAGTGTATTATGAAAGTTTTATTTGCTGGGATGCTGCAAACCTCATTTGTCATCTGCAGTGGGATCAAGAAGGAAGTTTTCCTACTATGAAAACTTTTAGAAGTGCCTCTTATGTGTATATGTATGTTTCATAGATACTTTTCCATATTATTTTCTCTGTCCAGTAAGTATAGGAAAGGAAAGAGGATTCAGAGGAATAGAAGGTTGGTAATTTCCATGGTGTTTTTATCTGCACTCTGGGTCACAAACTGAATCCTGTCCCCAGTCTACAAGTTGACAACAGCATCCAGCAAGGTGTGGAGGCAAGCAGCCCTATGCTGGTACTGAAGAGGTGCAGCCAGATGTTTGAACTCACCTCTATCTCTGCTATTTTTTATCTGTTTGCCCTAATCAATATCTGATAGCATAATTGTATGAAGAGAAGATCAGCTCTTCAGTTTGACAAGAAATAAATAAAATTGAAATATTTACTTGGCTCTGAAGTGAGAAGTGTCCCCACGTACCTTATTTAAAATGGATGCTGTTGGACATAACGCTGAAGGAAATGCCAAGCTGTGGAAGAATTCTCCACTTTAAAATATCTGGCCTCCTCTCCTTTTGATATAAATCAAGATCTGACATTTGTCTAAAATAAGCCCCTAGATGTAGCAACATCTGCATATTTTTCCTCCTATTTTTCCCCTACCCATGCCCTCTACAATTTGACAAATAGATTTTCATTGATTTTTATATTTGAAAAAGGCTTAGCTTGAATAAGAATAAATGAAGAAATATATTCTGTTTTACCAAGGATTTTTCATCATTACAGATTGGGAAAGAGCAAATAGGTTAAGAGTTAGAAATAGGAGCTGTTGGCAATAATGCAATCTCTAGAATGTACCTGAAAAAGTCTGCTTATAAACTAAGTTGAAGTCAAATATCTGCTGAATTCAAAACTAGCAGATTAATGCTAATTTTATCTGACCTTGCTGTAACTGCATTCACTTTGGTAATCACGGGCTTCATATCAGGAATTAATTAGTTGCCTCAATTTAAAATTAAAAAGGAAGATAAAGACTTGCGTAGTCTAGCTCTAAAATGTCTCTAGGCTGCCAGGGCAGAGCTGACTCATATTCAAGCTGCCATCGACCAAGCCCCCCAGGTCCCTTTCTGCAGTGCTGCTGTCCCGCCTCTGTTTCCCAGTCTGTCCGTACATCCAGGGTTGCTCCGTCCCAGGTGCAGAATCCAGCACTGCTCTTGGTTAAACTTCATACAGGTGGTGGTTGCCCAGTCCCCTCACTTGTCCAGGTCTCTCTGCAGGGCCTCTCTGCCTTCGACAGAGTCGACGGCTTCTCACAATTGATTATCACCGGCAAGCAAATAAACAAATTCTTTGGACAGACTCCTGACGCTGCCGCAGAAAGCATCTGTTGGCTTCGAAGCCAAAGCTTACACGCAAAGGCACTTCACGCCATTCCTTTGGCTCCTCGAGCACGAAGCGGGCGGCGAGGGCCGTGTCCGGGCTGGGGGCGGGCCTGGCCCCTCACCCCTCACGGGCCCGCGCGGCCCCTCCCGCGGCCCCGGGACAGCGGCGCGGCCCGCGGGGTCGCCTGGCAACGCGACGGACGCGGCGGCACCGACCCGCGGCCATGGCCGCCAAGGGGGGCAAGAAGAAAGAGCTCTCCAACCGCACCAGCGCCTTATCCAAAACGTGAGAGCCCCGGGACAGAGGGAGGGTGGGCGCGGGAGGAGGGCAGCTCCCGCCGGCCGGCCCGGCACGGGCGGCGCGCCGGGAGACACCGCGGTGCCCGGCCTGGGCTGCTGCGGCCGCCTCCGGGGCCGGCTGGGAGCTTCCC
>VZTE01004408.1:439246-491999 GCA_013397775.1 Eulacestoma nigropectus
GCTGGGAGCTTCCCCGAGGCTTCCCTGCCTCGGCCCGGGCGGGCGTCGAGATGGGCAGGGCAGCTGTGCGTGGCGGCCCTGTCGCCGTGGCACCGGCCGGACGCGGGTGCGTGCCCGCGCCCGTGGCGCTGTGCGGGCAAACAACTTGTGCTGAGAAAGTTCGCTTGCTCGTGTGGGTTCTTCGTTAAAAGTAGTTTCTGAAGACGAGGTGGGGTTTGGTTGTTCTTGGGGTTTTGTTTGTTTGTTCAAACTGGAGGTCCAGCTGGTGTGGAAATTGCACTCCCTCCCTCCTGTGGTCCTTGGGGCGCTCCTGTCCGGTAGCGCCATCCTGCCCCGCCCGTGCGGTGCGTGGCTGCGAGCACCCCTGCTCTGGCAGACAGACCTCGGACCTTGAGCACAGCAAGGGGAACGAAGCCTTCAGCTGCTGCTCGGGAGCTATCGGAAGTTAAGAGCTCACTGAAGTGGTTTTGGGTTTAAAAGAACCTCGAAGCTGTGAACCAGGACAATAATTTTGGGAGTGAGGGCTTTCTGTTTTCATCAGGTGGAGGAACTAAACTAGCTGCAGTTTTGGGGGCAAAATGATTAATGAGTCTTTTAGCACATCAGTGTCACTTACAGAAGGGAAAGACAATTCCAAGTGCCTGGAATGTTTGCTATATGTTATAAAGAATCTAAGGAAAGAAGTATGATTAAAAAAAGAATTCTTCCTATTAGTTTCTTAAATACTTCTGTGTAAGTAGCATCTCTTCAGTTATTTTTAAATGATTTGCTATTTGCTGGATGTTTAGTGTGAATTTGTATATTTCTGTGTAAACGTCTATTTCTTCCTGCAAAGACAAATAAATAGAGAACATTGACTTTCACTGTCACTGTTTTGACTTGTGAGTTCTGTTTCTATGGTGTCAGCAGCTTTCTCATCCTGATGTGAGCCTGAATGCATGGCGCTGTCAGGATTCAAATGAAAAAGGTATCTAATGTGTGTGCTTATGGCCTTTTCTTCTTTTTTTTTCTGCCATAAACGAAGGTTTCAGTTGTATCACTTGTTTTTCTCCTGAAATCAATCTCAAATGCCCCTTTGTGCTTATTTCATATCTAGTTACACAGCCTTTACTACACAGTAGTTTCTTATTTCATATTTTCATGTTTCTATTTTATATTTCACATCTTGATTCCCATTTTGCTAACTTTTCTGTTGCAGGCTGCCAGTATCTAGTTCCTTCTCCCCATTGCACCCTTTGCTTAGTAACTTTGTTGTTGCTGTTTTGGCCATGCTGTCCTTCATATTTATTGCTTCAAACAATTTATCAAAATTTTTCTGATGATGTTAAAGCTGCCAGGGACATTTTTGTTTTTTAGCTGTCAGAAGAAATAAAGGAAAGTTATTTTACATAAGGTGGAGTAGCTTGAAGATGTCCTAGTGGTGGCATAGTGATTTGTTTTTTCTGTAGTCTACTAACATGTTACAATAACCTGATCGTAATGGAGAGCCATGATAACATAGAATAAATAGTTTGTATTGTTGTTTTTTTCATTAAGCCTGTAACTTTTGTTTTAACTGTATCGTGTCTTTTGTGTTTATCTTGTGATAAACCATTGTGATGCAGAGTGCCCCTGTTGTAAACAGGGGTAACTCTCAGCAGGAAGCATCTAAATGTGCCATATACATTTCCATATGACATCTTATCGTCCGCATGTCAGTATTCAGGCATATCGAGAGTTGATGTGACTTAAATAAAAAAAAAAAGAAAAATCTTAGTTGATGGAACAGCTCTTAGTATACAGAACTATCTCTGCTTATATTTGAATCAGTATTTATATGATCAGAAATGTTGGTAGTGTAAGAGGGGAAAACAAGAAACCTGTGACACAAAAAAATCTAAATGTACACCAACTCTGATGCTAGTTTCCTGGCTAACCTATCCCTACACATTTTTTTTTGTCATTCTGAAATGTTACTAAGGCCTTTTGGATGACTGGATGAAAAAATGTTGGTTTAGGTCAATGCATGTCTTTCTAAGTTCAGCAAATGACCTGATAAGCCTTGACTAAATTGTCAGGAAAGATTTCCCTGTAGCCTCTCTTGAGTTGTAGATAATTAATTTAAATCAAGGAAGGCTATTGACAGTTCATTAAATTTTTGTGTACATAATTTTTGTCTTGAAACAAAAATTTTACTGAAAAAGTAGCCCCGTTTTCTCATGACGCTGCAGAGAATGGTGCTAAAAAATAGCTGAAAAATGGAATTCAACACTTGCTATACTTCCAGTCATACTGTTTTGCTCTGCAAGTTTTAAGTGAGTTGATTAAATGCTCTATTCTACTACAGTGTTTAGTCTCAGTAAGATCTTCATCCTGCTGAAAACCCACATGAATCTTCGTACCCTCTCATCAAAGATCTGTATGAAAACCTGGTGTTGCAGAACTCGGTGGAAATTGTTGGTAGTTGGGAACTGAACACAGTGAGACTAAAAGCTTCCCCTTGGAAACACTTTTAACATCTTGAATAGCCTTTCTTTTCTCTTGCCCTTGTTTCCCAGATGGATTGGAATTTATATGCCAAACTCAGTATCAGAAAGATATTTTAGCATTGATAGTCCCTCTGAAAGGACTGAAGCACTGAAACAGATTCTTCTTTTCTTTAGTCATGCTATATGCCAATGGTCTCCAAACTTTTTTTACTGTACAACCCAGTTAGTGGAAGGTTTTTGAGTACACCCTTCCAATATATGTGTATTTATTCCTTTATCAGTTATATACATGCACTACTCAAGATCTAATATTTTTTTTCCTTGTGTGCACTGCCTGCTTTGGAGACCGCTGCCCTAAGCTACAGAATTTCTGTGGGAGAGAACAAGCAACTAGGCATTTCAAGTTTTGACCTACAGCCTGCTAAAGTTTATAGGGAGATTTTTCTTTGGATTAGGCTTATGGTCAAAACTTAGAACTACAGACTGTGGTGATTTACGCAAAATGGAGGCTGTATGTCATTTTTCAATTTTCCACAATGTTTCTGGACTGTTTTCCCCTTTGTCAAAGGATTTGTGATGTCAGAATGGTGGGAATGCAATTGATAGCAGACGAATAGATATGTTATTTTTTTATTTGGAAATGGAAAGATGTTGTGTAGTGAGGAATAGCTGTATTACAGTAAAGATGTAATACAAATGTAATCTTGGACTACAAGAACAAGGTATAAACATCATTCATGTACTAGAAAGTACAGTTTTAGACCCGAATGCAGAGAACGTTCAATTTTCTGATATAAGGCTTAATCTCTGTCATTGTTGTCAAGAACAATCAGAAGAGTACTGAGCTGGTTCTGCAGGAGTCTGCTCTGGGATAAAATGAATCATACTGATGCTGTTTATAATTGTTGAGAAAACCTGCTGAACATGGTGATGAAACAACTGTACTGTGTAACTCTATGATTCATTCCTCATTTTGTTTGGTAAACCCTGTGTTGAACAGAGTGCTCTATGTTTCCTCAGGTAATTATTTTCTCCTAATATTAGGCAAGTGTTGGTAGTGACTGTAAATGTTTTATCAAAAGCAATTTACCAAGTCTTTTTTTAATGGGTTGTGGAAATTAGAAGTAAATCTTACACACACACTGTAAGATTGCAGCTGTGTTCATGGGAGATACAACAATTACTTATTAGATATTTGGATTTCAGTAAAGCTCTTGATACTCTCACAGGATGCTTCTGGACAAAATGTCCAGCACACATCTGGATAAACACATCATGGATGGGTGAGCAACTGGCTCATGGGTCAGGCATGAAGGGTGATAATGAATGGGGTGACATCAGACTGGGGACCTGCCACTACTGGGGTTCCATAGGGCTCCATCCTCGGCCCTGTATTCTTCAAGATCTTCATAAACAACTTGGACGCAGGACTGGAAGGGACACTAAGCAAGTTCACAGATGATGTAAAATTGTGAGAAGCTGTTGACTCCCTCAAAGACAGAGAGACCCTGCAGAGAGGCCTCAGCAAATTAGAGATGGGCAATCACCAACCACATGAAGTTTAACAAAGACCAGTGCCAGATTCTGCACCTGGGATGGGGCAACCCTGGATGTATGGACAGACTGAGGAATGAGATGCTGGAGAGCAGCACCTCAGAAAGGGACCTGAGAGTCCTGGTCAATGGCACACTGAATATGAATACAGCAGTGTGGAGGGCCAGCTGTGAGGAGAAGCCATATGAGGAGTGGCTGAGGTCACTTGGTCTGTTCAGTGTGGAGGAGACTGAGGAGGAGACTCATTGCAGTCTACAGCTTCTTCACAAGGGGAAGAGGAGGGGCAGGCACTGGTCTCCTGTCTGGTGACTCATGACAGAACCCAAGGGAATCGCATGAAGATTTGTCAGAAGAGGTTTGCAGTGGATATCAGGAAAAGGTTCTTCACCCAGAGGGTGGTTGGGCACTGGAACAGGCTCCCCAGGGAAGTGGTCACAGAATCAAGCCTGACAGAGTTCAAGAAGCATTTGGACAATGCTCTCAGGCACATGGTGTGACTCTTGGGGTGTCCTTTGCAGGGCCGGAAGTTGGACTTTGATGATCCTAGTGGAATCCAACTCAGATTATTCTCTGGTTCTGTGGTTCTCTTTGATATCTGTTTGTGTTCATTCTGTTACTCGGTTTGTTTGGGATGTTTATGAGACAGAGACAATTACTGTAAAAATTTTGTGTAAATCTATGAGAACCTAAGTAACATAACTATTCCTGTATTTGAAAGAGAAATGGATGCTTTCAGGCTGCCTGAGAAAATGTTGCCTTGTAAGTTTAGTATTCTGTAGAAATTGCAAGATAGATTTTGTGTTTCATTTTAGAAAGAAGTTTGCAGTTGCAAGGATAAAAATGTTAAAAATACTTTGTCTTTTGACTAATATTGTCATTCTGATAGTAAATGTGACTTGTTTTTATGTGTCTCTAATGATCAAAATACTAAATAGAAATATAAGTAATATAAAAAAGAAAAAGGCTGGTTGTTTGGTTTTGGTTTTTTGGTTTTTGTTTGTTTTTTTTTTTTTTTAATCCTGAAAGCTGTAAGTGCTTACCAAAAAGAATTACACTGTTACAATTTCACCTGTTGTGGATAAAATTAGTGCAGAAATCCTCTGAGAGTAATGTGTACAAACATCTGTGCAATATATTTTGATCACCTTAAAACCACTTTTCTTAATTTGTAGTGAAATCAGACTTCTTTTTTTCCCCACAAGTGTTTAGAACAGTTAGCACAGTACATCTGCTTTGTGGAAAATCAATCAGGATTATTGGTGGATATATTGCATTGTTAGAGTGGGACCTCAGAAGCATATGGAGAAGGCAGGAAAATTCCTTTGGACTTGCTAGCCAGACTTCCCTTGGGTTTCTGCAGGATACTCCATTGGGTCTCTCTTCATTATTGCTTTCTAATTAGATAGCAATTCCCTTCAGGAGCTAGGCAGCTGCTAGACATGACAGGCTGAAGAGCTCAAAAGAACTGCTGTCCTTATAGCTTTTCTTAATTGCACCATTAGAGGCTACTGAGAATCTGGTCCTTCCCAGATTTCAACAGCTATGGTGAATAGGAATTGACGTCTTTGGCGGCACTGAAAGAGATTCTGGCTAGTAAGAATGGATAATGAATTAAAATGCTTTTAAAATTAATTTGGTGAAGCTCTATGCCATCAAGCCCAATCTTCTGAATTAAACTTAAGCCATCAGCATCTATCTCAATTAGGGTTTGGGCTATTAGGGACAAAAGTGAGGAGTTAATGGTCAGTGCCAAGAGAGGCAAGTGATTTAGGGGTAATTGTGACACAGACAGAGGTCACTGATGTGTATAGGGAAAGGTCAGAGCAGTGCTGGAGTTCTTTTTAGACAGCTCAGTAACTAAGAGCAGCAGTTACTGCTGATATGTCCTTAAGGACCAGCAGAAACAGGCTAAAGGCTGGACTGGCTGGAAGAAATTATTTAAGTTTAGCCATGTGCTGGGTTGATTGCCATGAGAAGCAGGTTGGTGCACCGAAGCCTAGGATTACCGAGTGTTTGTTATTAAGATTAAAGGATAGGACTATAAGAGCAGAAAAAAATAGTGGCATTGCTAGTTTGTTCTTCAGTTCCCATGTGCCTAGGATAAGGTTTCAGCCATGGCTTGTGACTGAGCATCCACTGCCGGCATGTGTTCTTTAGGTAAGTAAATTTAAGGTTTGGTGGTTTAGAGAATATAGACTGACCAGATTAATTTTTTGATGTTTTGGCTTTGTTAGATAGGCTGAAGTTTGAGAATGGTAAGAACTAATAACTTGTGGATAAGAGTATGGTAATTGAACTTGAAGCTGCTTTTAATATTGTGCTGGACCTCTCATGTTGGTTAACATAAGTTTTAATGGGCACTAAAAATTTACATGGAATCAGGGAACAAGCCTGCAGAAAAGAAACCCACTGAAGATTATATAAATACATAGCAACTGCATCAAGCTCAGGAAGTGCTTGAGCACTATTATTAAAAATACTTAGAGACTGTGAAAGTATTTGGCAAATATACTAGATAAGCCTTTATACTCTTTGCAGGTTTTCAATTGCAGTATTGTTTGAGACAAGATGTTGGGCTACAGTTCACCCGTTCTCTCACTCAGTACTCCTGTTCTCCTGTTTGTGGTCCAAGGGGGTAGCCCAGTGGTACATCTTTGACTTGCAACATATGTTGCAATATGTTTTATTTGAGGGAAGGGTTGCTGTATTGTTGTAAAAGCTAGTTACATTCGTATGTAGGTGCTTATGCTTGCTTTTGACTGTGCGTGAGCTAAAGTCAGAGATGAGCGTGGCTTGGTGGTTGTAACTAACTTCTGCTAGAGACTTGAAACAGAGTGAACATTTTGGACAAAAGACATTGAGGATACTAGCCCTGATTTTGCAGTTTTTGGATTAGGTGTACCCATTTTATGGTTAATTCTGCCCCATTTATTGGAAACTGGGCTGCCTTTGAAAATACAAGTAGTTTCAAGTGTCACAGTTTACCCCCATCTGGCAGCTCTGCGCCACACAGCTGCTTGCTAGCTCCTCCCCAGCAGGATGAGGGAAGGAATCTGGGTAAAAATGCAAAAACTTGTGGGTTGAGATAAAGACAGCTTAATAGGTAAACAGCAAAGCAAAAAAAGTAATTCATTCACTGCTTTCCATGGACAGGCAAGTGTGCAGCCATCCCCAGGAAAGCAGGGCTCCATCACATGTAATGGTGACTTGGGAAGACAAATGTCATCACTCCAATCTTCTTCCACTTCCTTCTTCTTCCCCCAGCTTTTATTGCTCAGCATGACAACGTATGGCAAGGGAAGTCTCTTTGGTCAGTTGGGGTCAGGTGTCTGGGCTGTGTCCCCTCTGGTCTCTTCTTGTGCATCTCTTGCCTACGTGCTGGCAGAGCCATGTGAGAAGCAGGAAAGGCGTTGACTCTGTGTAGTCATTGCTCAGCAGTAACTGAAACATTGCTGTGTTATCGACACTGTTTCCATCACAAATCTAAAACATATCCCCCCTGCAAGCTGCTCTGAAGAAACTTACTTCAATCCTAGCCAAACCCAGTACAGCTACTCCCTGGACTTCACAAGGAAAAGAAGTTTTATTTGAAAAATTTTAAACCTTTACTGCATTCATAAGCTGCTTTACAATTGTAACTGGTAACATATTACAAGATTTTATACTCTTACTACAAAGCTGTTTTTTGATAAGTTGGGAGTCTCTTGTATCTCAAACAGCTCGGTCTGGATCCTTTCTACCAGAAGCCAGTTAAGGCTTCACAAGACTCTGGGAGTAGTGTATCTTGAGCTACAGCAGTTGTTCATCTCCAGTTTGCAGCTACTTTCCTGACAAACCTGAGGATGCTTTGTCTCATTTAGCATGCTGTTAGTTGCAATCCAAAGATAAACAATTATTTTGGTTTGAATGGCTGTCTGAAGGCGTTTCCTGGTCTCTCAAATAATTCAGGCACAACATAAATCTGTAATGGCCCACGATTCCAGGACATCCATCTGCAGAACTGAAGGGAAAAGTATCTATGTACCTTGAAATTTAACCATCTGAAGCACTGTGCAACTGGTACCATCCTGCACATACGTACTTTCCCCAGATGTAGGTTCATGATTGTTCTTCAGAAGTTATTTATTGCATTATTGACCATCTGCAGGCTCTACTACTGTACTGTGGTACTAATACCTAAATTCTAACCTGACTAAAGCTAGAGACGTTCCTGAAGAGTTTGCATTGTCTTTCTTAGCCATGAAAGAACCACTTTTCATTTATTGTTTTTTATTGTCTATTTGTTTTTAAGTAACTCATATTTCTGAGGGCAGTAATTTTGTTAGTATCAGAAAAAAAATTTCTAAATTAGACCAAGAATTTCTGACCAGAAAGATGAAGCTCTTGCTTTCACTACCTGTGCTTCATTAATTGAAATTTTTCAGTGTGTAAACGCAGTACAACTTTAGTAGTCAATTTGTTGGTACTTTTTTTTCCCTTCTACCTTTAATTTTCTTTTTAGTTTCATGCTTTGTGGTGGGATAATGTGGTTTTTTCCCCAGGTAAATAGGATAAGCATACTAGAATAGCATATAAGATGACCAATAAGTTTAATTTTTTATTAACTAGATTAAATGTTAATTAGAAAATTATGTATTCAAATTAATTTTGCTAGTTAATTCTAATTAAAACAATGAGCCCTTGAGAGCTCAGCCTATTTGATCTGTAGATTTCAAACTTCATGGATTCATGGGCATGAAAATATTAAGTAATATACTAGTAGCAATATCACACTAAATACTGTACTCCCTACTGATCTTGGTTTTAGGTTTTTTCTTTCCATGAAACTCAAAGCACTGTCAGCGGACCTTGCAGGCAAACACTCCATGAGCCCTTGGTTGGAGACTGTACAATCAGACTGGGCAAGAGGAGTTTTGACTTCTATTATGATGAGCAGTGTAAAAAACAGCGTAATGGAGAAAAGCAGCTTTCAGCAGAACTGCATAGCAAAAAAAAGTGCTGTCAAAAGAGAAATACTAATAATTGTGCTTTGAAACTAGAAAGCGTTCTTAAAGTATCGTGTTAGAGACTCTGTTGCTGGAGATTATTCATCTACTTAAGCAGAATGGTCTTTATCTTCTGTGAACTCCCTGTAACCGCCACAGAAGAAATGGGATTTCCTGGTTTTCTTAACAGTGCATGCAAAGTACTTTTTAAATGAGTTGGTCTAAATCCACAGAAGTACTGGCATGCTCTGCCATGCAGAGACTTTCAGCTCTTGGTTAATTGTTCAGGTGACATACAGAAGGCACAAGAGGTTTTTACAGAAGCCAACAAAGAAGCAATGCCAAAGAAAGGAGCAAAGTGCAGTTCATATTCTTCAGATATACTTGAGTATCAAACTTCAGTGTCAAAAGAGGTGCTGCAATTTTCTCAGCATTCTTACAGCTGAATCTAAGGTCAGCTTATAACCTTATAACCCCTGGTCATTTGCTGCTAGTTGGAAGAGGAGCACATTTGATCAGACAGAAATTTGATCTGCAAATTGGATGTAGATGTTAGTTGCTTTCAAATCTGTGACTTGTTGGAAAACTGCAAGATGCGGCTTGAACCCCTTGTTGTCTATGGCAGTCTGTTCACTTGGCCTGTCACCACCACCTTTTGAAACCAGTTAACCTAAAGGATTTGGACCAGCTCACAATCCCACCTGGAGCACAACTCAGGGTCAACCATAACCATCTTGGGAGAATCAGTCAGAGATGACTTCTTTTGGGTGAGATTGGCACCTGAAAATCACCAGAAAAGACACTCATCTTCCCAGGCTCTTGCTATGATATTATCTAGGTATTGGTATATCATATTTCCACCTGTAAAACTGGATATAAAGCCCACCTCTGTAGACTATTTTTGGTTTTGTAGGTTACGAGTGCTCACTTAAGAGCTAGATATTGTAGTGTTTCTGCCTTGGCAGGCATCTCTTGGAATTAATTTTCAATGTTCCACTCTTGGGAATGTAATTAAAAAAATTAAAATTCGAATGATGTCTTTTAAAGGTCTAAGTGACCACCAGTGTGGTAGAACATGAAAGGTTGTCAAATGAATGACCTTCAGGCAATCTGCTACCTTCCATTGTGAAGAATGTTTTTCAGATAAGTAAAATAGTATTTTTTCTCCATTCTATATTCAAAGCTTTTTTATAGCAGATCTTTGGCTCCTTAGAATCAGGAGCAGAGAATTTTCACTTCAGCTGTCTCTCAGCACTGAAAATGGTAAGCTGAGTTTTTTGGCATTGCTCTCTCAGGCTACAGGGTTTTGGGCTGCTATTTGAAAGCAGCATGTCCATGATATTTTTACTCAAGTATGTAACATCACCTGATTTTACTTCTGTCTTTGAGCAGTTTACAAATGATAGTTTGTGCAATAAAAACTATTCTTCTTGGAATGCAAAAATAGAAGGATAAGGGTTCAAAATTCTAACATTGTGCATGAGCTTGCTATGAGCATGAAGGTTGAATTTTACAGTAATTCCTCCGAAAACACATGAAAAAAATATTTTTTTTGCTTTACATAGATTTAGTCACATAAGATGAAACAAATCCATTGTGATCTATATTAACTGTTCAGTTGCTTATCAGTCTGTCGCCAGTTTTTTGAATGCATTTTCCTTTTTTTCCCCTAACACATGGCACAATTCTTTTACTCAATTCTGTGTTTTATATTCAATTTCTAACTTCAAGTTTTTATACAGCAAAAAGGATTGAGTTAGGATAAATGAATCAAAACAGCAAAAGATACTCAATTTTAGCTGGAATTCTAAAATTACAAGGACAAAAATTCAGACAATATTTGTAGGGCAACAAAGGGAATCAGGCTGAAAACAAGGTGAACAAACAAAAAAATAAAGTTTTGAAACCTACAATTCTTCTAGACCGCTTTTTCCCATTATTTTTTCTTTCAAATAATGTCCAAGGCACACTACTCTGTACAATTTGCACAAGGGATTTGGCATATAGGGTTTTCTTCCCCCTCCTAGAATCTGGAAAGTAAACCAAGAGGTAACAACTTTGTTTCCATTAATATGAAGGCAAATAAAAATAAGAAAACATGTGGACTTCTAGCCAGCAAAGCTAAATGTGAGGCTAGGTGACCATCTCTCTTAGCAGAGAGTGTGTCTTCAAAATAGGCTCATTCTTAACAAATTACTGAGGTCTATTAGTTTGTCTGACACCTAGAAGGACATCAGCTATGTTTAGAAATGAGAACATCACACTTGAAAGCAGTGATCTAAATTACAGACTCCTTTAAAAATACTATGTCTGTAAAGAATAATCAGTTGGTGTTTATCTTTTCTTTCTATCTTTGCTTTAATTTTCTACAGTTTTATCTTGCTTCACACAGAAAGCACTCTGTGCTTTTTGAGGAAGAAATCCTACCCCAGTACACAGAAGTGAAATGACAATAAAACCTATTGGCATAGATTTTGCAAGCAACTATGATTGCAACATAGATGATTTACAATTATTTGTTCTGTTGATCATACCTGAACTGTATCCATGGCTTGAGTCTCCCCAAACGTAAGAGCTCTGAGCACGTAGACTAGAGTATTTTGCTTCTGCAGAGAATCCGGTAAGTTTTGGCTCCAGTATCCATGATAAGAATAATGGCAAGGTATTGTAAGCAACTCATTCATACTTTGGTTTTATTTTGTAATTGCTTCTGACTCTTCTAATAATAAGGAGAAAACTGTCTCCTTATTAGCTGCTTATTAAATCGTCCCATTGTGACTCATTCTGTTTGTTCTGAAGAATGGCACTAGGTATGAAGAAAAAGAGCAAATCATTTTGCCACAGAGTTACTGATACTTGGCCAAACTTTCTCTTATCCTTTAAAGATTCTTATGAAGGCCAAACTTTCTCTTATCCTTTAAAGATTCTTACGAACTTGAGTGTTACCATGGTTTCTGCTCTGGGTTTCTAAGATATTCAGATGCTACTTTTTAAAAATAATTTCAATTATTATAATTTAAAAGAACTTTCTGCTATAAATAAGGTCTTCAAAGGAGCCTTTTGTCTTTGAGGTTGAAAGAGATTAGAGAAAAACTTAAGCAGCTTCCCTGCAGGGCAGATTTGGAGAAAAAGTTGAACCATCTGTTTGTTCTCTGCCCTCTTTTTCCTAATATAAAAGCTTTTACTGAGGACAGAAGTTGTTTTTTTCTGTCTGTTCAAACAATCCACAGAAAGGGACACTTTTTTTTTACTGCCTTCCTGGATTCTAAAAAAACCTGCATGGTGTCATGAAATTGTTACTGTCTGATGATCCCAAATGACATGAGTGCTGGGAAAGGAAGGTTAGAGTAGCCATGCTGTTCTGAAAGTAACTGCTAATATTTCTGTAATTCTCTAGAAGACTTTCTTCAGTGCTGCTGGATTCCCTCTGTAAGGATTGGTCATAGATAATTTACAGGTAGATTTATCTATTTTAGGAAGAAAATATTTGCTTCCTAGCTTCCTAGACTCCATTGACCAAGTTGACAAGATCTTGCTTACAGAGTGCAGTAGTGTGTATGTCTGTAGACTAAATGACTGTATTTAACTCGAGAGAGCACACTTCCAGTACCTCATGGGCTTGTTTCCTGTCTCTCTATTAAATCTGAAGTCTCTGAAAAACTTAGGTTGCAATCTGTCTGCATTTTCCCTGTTGTGCTTGTCTATCCTGCTGTCCCCTATTTTTCCTGTTGGCACTATATCAATTATACAAGTATTCTTGGAGAAGCTGCTTAAAGGGTCAGAGGTGAATTAGTGCCAACTTCATGGTATTTGATTTGGCAATTTATTCTTCCTTTTTCTCCTTTAGGGTTTAGCACAGGATTAAAAAGAAGTCTGCCAGTAAGTTGGTTTTTAAAATACTGTTACACAATGAAGCCATCCAGTCTGAGCATAAAATACCAGTAATTTGCATTGTCCTTGTGTTTTACAGCTAATTTCAAAGAATTCTCACAGTTATATTATTCAATTCTTGTAACAGAAGAACTTCTTAATAGCATTACTCAAATACAGTATTTTAATTAATTCAGCTGTCTTTTTTTATTTATTACTATTTATTACTTATGTTTGGAGACCAATTAAATTGCAGTTATTTGTGAATTTTCCAGGTCTTATTGAATTATCCTTTTTGAGATGCGGTAGCATTAGACTTCCATAACTTAGTTTAGCCATCTCAATCATAGGTAGTATTGTTTCCATGTCTTCCACATTTTTAATGCTGAGGATATTCTGTTATGTCAAAGTGTAGGGGAAAGTAATTTTCTGTCTTAGTTTGATAGTAAGTAAATCTTCCATATCTCATTTTTTCATTTTAAAATTATGCTTTTTTATTATTCCACTATTGTCCCAAAGCACTCAGAAATCTTATTGCAAGAAATGAATAGGGGCTCTGAGTAACATGATATAGTGGATATATACTCCTGCTCATGGCAGGAGAGGTGGAACTAACTAGATGATCTCTAAGGACCCTTCCAACCCAAACCATTCTATGGTTCTATGAATTATTGCAATTATCCTTAATTTTATTTGTGAATGGCGTCAGAATATCTTTGCTATTGTTATCAGTAAGTAAAATTTCCATGCTTCTCTATAAATATTTAAAAGAGCAAATGCAGATTTAGAAGTAGAAAAAAGATACAAAAAAATTAGGAGTAGTTCTTAAATATTTAAAATTGCTACATATGCCATTCATATTTCATCTGAAGTAAGAGAAAAGAACAAAAAATGAGAAATTTAACTTATATTTTTTTTTACTATATGTAAGAAACTGCCAGGAGTTGTATTTAAATCAGTGTTAGAAGTGTTCAGGTTTCAAAATATCACAAATGTTGAATCTGTTGATACAGCCAGTACTTTGTTTTCCTTGTTCTTCGTGCATACCGTTAGTACAGATGCAACAGGTTCTTTGAGACAAGTGGAAATGATACAGACATTCCTGGTAATCCAGAGAAACTAATAAACACTTCAGGGTTTTTCAATTGCTTTTTAAATATTATTGAATACAGAATGAAGCATCATTTGAGTCCTCAATAAGACACTGGAGAAAATATTATACCATTAATGTAAGATCAAACATAATAGAGTCAATTTACAGATGACTGAGGTGGCAAAGATGAAAAAAATAAAGCAAAGTATCGCTCTGCAGAATACATCTTCCTTCCAGCTGGAGAAGTAGAAGCTATGTTTGGGTGGTTTTTTGCACAGCAGAAGGCACAGATGGTATTGAATTTTAACAGCTGTCTTCCATTAAGAGTTACTGGTAGTGTAGATAAATGTAGTTAATGTCTAGACAGTGAGAAATCTTTATTTTTTACCCATGTCTTTGTCCTTACTACTGCTAACAACTGAAGTATTATGGAATTATAGAAAAACATTGATTGAATGGTGCCTCTGGGAGCCATTTAGTCAAACTCCTACTCAAGCAGGACCAGTTTACATCAGGTTGCTTAGATCCATGTCTATTTGAGTTTAAAGTGTCTCCAAGCATGGTAGTTACCAAGATCCAAATCAGAGTCCAGTCAACTCCCTCAGTACCTTTGCTCACATTGCAGCTAATCCCATGGAGCTCTGTGTGTTCAGTTGGCTTAAGTGCTGCCCAGCTCCTTCCTCTGCTGTAGATGATGCTTCACTCCCACAGACTCTGTAAATAGACTCTTGGACTGGGAGGCCTGAGAGCCAAATTTGCCAACAAAACCTAAGACACAAAAAGACATTGAGTATCTTGGCGTTTACTGTGTTCTTTGTCACTAAGTTTTTCCCCACCCCACTGAGCAGCAGACACTTGCTTCCTTATTGTCTTTTGCTGCCAATGTACTTATGGAAGCTTTTTTTCTTGTCGTTAACATCCTTTGATTATTTCTACTCCAGCTGAGCTTTTGCTTTTGTAGTTTCATTGCTCTACACTTGAGTAATGCCTCTGTTCCCCCAAGTGACTTGTCCCTGCTTCCACCTTCTGGGTGATGGTGCTTAATACTATTTTCAGGTGTCACTTGCTGCACACCATTTTCTCTAGTCAGACTACTCATTTAAGTAGTCCGTGTTTGACTTTAGAATGTAGTTACACATTTTGTTGCACTTATATAGGAACAATGAATGAATATTCTAGCTAATTCAGTTCTTCAGCTCTTTGTGTGCACTGGAAAGATGAAGGTGCACTAGCACTACTTTGTGGCTATGAGCACATTGTGTATTAGTCTTGTGAAAATCCTTTCAGTCTCAGCAAAATTATTGCCAGAGTTGTGAAACTCAAGAAGAAGGTAGTGAGAGTGGTGGTAGCACAAAAGGCCCTGAGAATGAAACTACCTGGAGACAGCACTGGCTGATCTAGCAGCTCACAGATGCCCAGAAGTGAGAGTTCTTTTCCCCAGGACATCTTTTATCCATGGCAAGCTCCTTCTGGATATTTAAAGAAAATAACTCGGAAGAAAGGAAAGAAAGCCTTCAGATAGGTGAGTGATTTGAACTGAGTGATGAATGCTAGGACTGGCACAGGAGAAGGAGAAGCTTGAAGCAGGGGAAAAGAAGAGGGAAGAAACTGTCCTCAAATTCTGCTTTTGTGCTTCAGCGATCCCATTTACTTCAGCAGAATTCCTTGTATAAATGCATTTAAGTATTTTGTTGGTTTAGACCTAAAAACAACATCATGCTGTTCTATAGGTTTGCTTATCTTAGTGACAAAAAAGTTAACGTAGTTAAAAACACGTAAATTTCTATTACATTACTTTAAAAAAAGAATATTTTATGAGATAAAAGTCTTCCTACTACCCTTGTCTAATATGCTGTTCATTTTTATTTATGCCACTCTGTGTTTCCTAGGACATATATGACTTCCAAGGTAGGTGCTGCCAATGAGAAGTGGAGATTTCCTATTTGGCCAGAATGGAATGATGCAGATATCAATGCAGAAAAATGGGATGCTGGAAAATCTGGAAAAGAAAAACCTGGAAAAGGTCAAGTTTCAGTAAGTTGTGTGACACATATTATTTCCACTTCATTTTTTGTACTTGTATTTAATAGAGTATTTGTCACAACTTCAAAATAATGTGTTACTGATATATTAATTTTCGATCACATATTTTCAATATGTTTAAGTAGTTCCCTACTAATCTACAGTAATAAACCAGAAGTATTGTGCATTGTTTATTTGCTGCTTTTATAATGAACCGTTAACATATCTGTGTGCATTAATGTGTGTACATTAATGGTTTAAAAAAAACACAATTCCAAAATCTGGGGGATGTGGGAGCAGCTGAACTGTTGTTGTATGTCAGAGCATGCCCTGCTCAGGGCACTGCAGTTTCTGTGGACTCAAAAGGTTTCATGCATCCATCTTTTTTATGGCAAACATGGATATTGGAGTATTTTCTTTTGTACACCGCAGTTTCTGGATATGTGAAATACTGTCTGCAGTTCTAATATGTAGAGAATGATTTGAAGGAATATCATAATTTTGCAGAAAGTAAGCACCTGCCAGATGCAGAAAAATTCCTGTTTTCCAACTTTGGAATGAATTAAAAGTCTTGTGGATTTTTACTCCTTCAAACTGGTTATCATTGCAGAATGTATGTGTCTTTTATGCAGAGTAGTAGTAAACTTATTTCTTAAAGAGTTTCTTAAACATAGCATTTAAAATTGAAATTTATAATGCATTAAATACCATGCTTTATCATCTATTTTATAGGCAAATTCTGCCATGTTCATGTTTCTTCTGAATACGTCCTTGTGTACTATAAATATGCTACCATATATTTTTACATATTATTTTTTCTTATCCCAAGGTTAACTATATTATTATTCTATGGGGCCAAAGTACTGTTTTGAGAGAAGATATAAGTTCTATACTGAATCCTGCCATTAACTGGTCAAGTAAATAATTTTCCTTTGTGTCCTTCTTCTGTTCCATTACCACATTTGGTGTCTTTGGGCTGTACTCAACATTTATCTAGCACTAATTTGTTAGGTCTACCAGGCATTATTATGATACATAAATTTCAAAACAGTTATATCTGAAAACCTTCTTCTATTTTAGCACAAGACGAGTTCTGAGTTGTTTACTGGACTCTTCAGTTCTTCAGCTAGAAACTGTATGAAACATTGCTCCTTTTGCATGTTTAAATGGATTATATGTCAGTCATGGCAGATGAATTTACAAATCTAAAGTATTTTGTAACGTGGCTTCTTTCAATCCAAGCAGGTAGCCAGAATTCAACATCGTTTAGGCTATTTCAGTTAGAAACAAAATTAGTAATGGCACCCAGGACCTTTGAGTACACTTAGAACACAAATAGAAACAGTCTTGTTTTCTTGTGTGGGAAAAGAAATCAATCTGAAGTGATCTCTTTCCTTGTAACACTGAAAGTCTTTTACCAAGCACCCCTACGCAATGCCCTCTCTTAGAGCAGTGCACTATGTTCCTGAGATTGTGCATTTGACCTTGTCTTTGTCTCTTGTGCCCATTTCTTCCATGTCCTTCCTGTAGAACTTGTGGTTGAGACTCCTGTCCTTAGAGCATGAACCCCTGAGACTTGGCACTTGTTTCTTCTTATAGCCACCTTAAATAAAAGATAAGTTAAAACTTGATTTTTTTCAGCCAAATTTAGCTAAACCTACAATATTCTTCTTCAGAGCATTTTTTGCACTAGTAAGCTAAAGAAAGGTGTATCTTTCCAGGTTTGTTTTTTGTTTGTGTTTCCTTGTGTAATGCTGTGTCATTCCATCTGCCTCCTCTGGTTTATCTAGTGTTTGAGTGCTAAACTTTCCTGTTATGCCATGAAATCAGGGTTGAATGTCTCTGAAAGCAGAATATAAACTCTGTTAATACAGTTTTGTATGGTCCAGGCTCCAAGGCTTTCTTTAAGCTTTCAGGAAAAAAAAAAATTCCTAAAACATTCCTTCCCTCCCCTCCTCCCCCAATTTATCTTTTTTCCTTCAGGTACTGAAATAGCTTGTTGCAGATTGTTATGTTGAAGGAACTTACACAATCAAAAAAAAAAATAAAAAATATGGGGAAAAGATTATTTGTGAGTCTTTGGTTTGTGTTTGGTTTTTATGCTTTTGTGATGTATTTTATTTTGCCTTCCTTTAATCATTAAGTACTCAAAGTATCATAGATTTTTGTTCCCAGCAACTCTTTCTCTTGTTTGGTCTGTAGGAGATAGAGTGCATCATGGACTGTGAAACACACATGAATGTATACTATCCCTAAAAGCTGTTTAAAATCCAGGCACAAATAAAAGGCATTAACCATGTAACTGATTAGTTTCCCAGTCAGCACAACCTGTATCAGAGGCACGTCCTCATCCTACATTGTGCTAGCAAGTAAACAGATATCGTATATGCTGACACCTTCTGTGCACGTGAAGGATAAGAATCACTTCAGAAATGCAAGCTTGAAAACTGTATGAGCCTCTCTCTTTAAGGGTCTAGTTCATGCTGTATGATTATAGCTCTCTTTGTTTTCTACAGCAGTTGTTAAATGCATGGAGCATGCTTTTGTTTTGTGTCTTAATATTGCTTTAGATATTTGCTTTCCGTCTTCAACTTAAAAAGCTATAGAAATAAGTGAGTTAGAAAAAGTACATAAGAGTAACTTGGTAGAAGAGTACCTGACTTAAAAATTTAAGATTTTTTTGGAGATCTTTCTGAAAGGGGAGAAGAAAGAAAAAACATTTCATATGGACCTCTTAGAAAGTGCAGACCACATAAACTTCTCTGGACAGTATAGGTGGCTTTTGTGCTGTATCTTCAATTTGGGCTTTAGGCTCTTTTTGTTCAGTTGTAGATACTATTATTTCTTTCTTATGCTATTTTGCTCCTTAAGTGAATTATCCTGGGAACAATATATTATTTTAAATCTCATGGAAGGTGCAATCCTGTAATTAATAAAAAATGGTCCATTTTTGTTCATGCATATTTTATGTAGCTTGGATTTGACGATCCTGAAGGGAAAATAAGATTGCCATCATCCTTAAAAGTGCATTCATGGAAACGCCCACAAGAGTTTTTAACAAAAGAGGTAAGAAACAAACAAGGTCATGATGAAAAAATGCTACTTGCTTAGCTTGTTAAAAGTAGAGTGAAATTAGCAGAGGAAATTAGTTCAACAGGTAAAAGCCACTTGACCACACAGTCAATCCTGTCCCAGATAGCAGTGTACACGAGGGGTCAGTGACCCATGTGACAGCTGACCTGCGCTGCACACACGGCTGGGCCCTGGGGCTGGACCTGAGCACAGTGTGAGCTCACGCTGCTGATGGTAACGGAGGAGCCTGCAGGCAGCTGCTGCTTGTTACTGGCAATTACATCACCTGTATCTCCTTGAATTTATGTAAACAGAGCAGCAACTTCTTATGTCAACATCCTTTCATTTTACAGCAGAAATCATGAGCAGAGTTGTTTTCTTGTAAGAATATCCTTTCATAGCTCAAGTCGTATCATAGCTCAGTAATACCAAAATGGATGGGGTCTGCACAGAATGCTGCATAGATGAATCAGAGGCCTGCTTGATGCCACACAACATGGGTTTCCCAGTTGACGCCTAAGGCATCACAGTGTCTAAAAGGATATAAGTTAACCTATAGTAACCCCTTTCTTTACAGTTAGCTGTAATAATAGCATTCTCAATGATACTATGTAGAATCTGAGAGCCTTTATTAGTAGGATTAGAACACCATGGACCAGCACTTCCTGGTGCAAAACATCATGATAGTGTATCCTCCCACATCTGCTTCACTTTTTGACTCCCATGTTCATTTGGAAGACAACTGGACAGAGAGATGCCTTTCTGTTTTTCTTTGTGTTCTTTTTTTCTCATTTAAGAATTACTGTCATTGCAGAAAAATCTCTATATGTTGCAGCTGAGGCTTCCCTCGAGCATGTGTCTGAAGTACATATTTATCATGAAACCATAAACTAACTTTACCAGAACTACAGTACCTTTTTTCGCTTTAGCTATTGTATTTTTCTGGGCTACATTAAGTACGCGTCCATGTCTTTGACAGTACTTGTCTGCAAGGTAACCATAACATTTTAAAATTATGCATAGCTGTTATTCAGTTTATTTTTGAAATTAATTGCAGAGAAAATAAGCAGCCTCCCTTTTCAAAGGTTAGTGTTCTCCAATACTGTTACTAATCTAAGTTTTTTAGTGATTTACTTCAGATGAAATATTGAAGTTTTAAAGCACTTGGACCACCTTTCCAGCTTTTTCAGGCTTGTCAGTTTTCCTTTTGTCAGCTTGTCAGTTCCATTTTTTATTAACTAGACACTAAACAAGTCTAAGTTTAATTTTTAATGGAGGAAGGAGAGGGGGAGGTCAGAGGACTAATTGACAAGACCAAAAGATTGGATAGGAAATGCTGCCAAAACACATAAACTGAGTGGAGGTATCTGAAAGATGAGGGCAAGAGAGCTGGTAGCCCAGAAAGTCATGGAAACATGTATCTGTATTAAAAATAGCTTTTAAAATCCATCTCTAGACTACTATGAAGAAAGCACTTGTTTTTTTTAAGACCTGATTAAAACTTTGATGCTTCTTTTGGTCCAATATCTATTTTGAATCAAGAAGCAATGATTACCAGAAAATTTATATAAAAATTAATGTAAATGTCAAGTGATGAAAGGCTGTTAAGAACTATACACATTGTTACCTGATGTATTTGTAACTATAAAAGAAAGCATAAACAAGCTTAGAGTGGTAAGCGAAGAATCAAGCAACAAACACCAGTATGTGATGAGAGGCACAGATACATTTAGTTCAATAAACTACAGTCCCAGCATGTTATTACTAAACTGCCTACAAAAAGGAAATGGGCTGTATAAGAAGGAAATAGTAATGAAAACTATGTAACGCAGCCAAAAGTTTGATAAAGTCGTTGTTTGTACTGACAATACCACTGTCTGAGTGACCGTGAGCAAATAAATCCCTCTGAACCCTGGTGGGTGGCTAAGGGAATCTCAAAATATGAGACAGTGTTATGATCACAATTTAGATGCAGAACTGCAAATATCTTAAAATATTGAGAGCATCTCAATTTTTTTATGTGATTATTTAATTTAATAGTGTTTAAATCTCCTGGTAAAAATAATTATTATTTTTTAAGAATTCTGGACATCTACGTTTTAAGATTTATTAAAATATACCAAACGATCTACAAGATTTGCAAACTGATCACTTCTAGTTTTCAAATGTGTAATGTCTGTTTGCCAGATGTCCAACATTTGCATGTTCACTGCAGTTAAATGCTAATGTTCTTTTAATTTTTTCCAGATAATTTAGCTATGGACCTAACTTATTTACTTTCTACTAGGTTCCTGTGATAGTCAAAAATGAAACCTCATTTGACCTTATTTCACCAAATGAACACATATTTTGTTGTGAGGTAGGTGGAAATACACTGATGTCCATTTAAAAAAAAAAATTTCATTTTTCTTGTCTTTATTTAACTTTCTGAATTTCACTCCATATTCCTACCAAGAAAAAATAAGTTGTGACAAATTTTTTGAGTGTAAAAAGAATGATGATAATAAAATGGCGAGAAATTATCTATGTTATTATAATTAGTGTTTACCATTTTTAGAATTTGAAAAATTGGTCATGGTAAGAGGTTTTCCAAACTTTTTAAAAAAAGTATGTATGCAGTCTATGAAATAAGGTGGCTACTATTGGAAAATACTGTCTAAAGAAAAGAGCAAATAAAGGCTATGTTAGAAAGGATTTATATTTTTTATTCAAACTTTCCGGAAGTCCTAGTGGGCCTGCATGTGTGTGCCAATGTCTGCAACCCAGACAGTCTTTTCCGTCTCTCCAGAGCTGAATGAATGTTTACTGAATTTCTGCAGGTCGTGGGAAAACGTAAACCAGGTAGAACCAATGCATCTAAGTGCCTTACTGAATGTAGTATTACTTAATAATTTCTATTTCATTCAGTACTTCAATGCAAATTCAAAATTCAGCACCAGAGATACATGGGAGGAAACACCAGAAAACAGGTCATGGAAATTTTGAAGTCCACAAAACCATTGATTTATTTTAGGACAAATTTCTTGGAGTGTCCATAGAACCCCTAATTAATTTTAGGACAAGTTTCTTTTAGTAAAAGCTCATTTTCATTCCCATTTGTATAAATCTTTGTAACAGTTTGGTAATACTTGTGAAAGTATGTCATATCAGAAATCTGCATATTATAAAAACACATGCATAAAGCATGATTAGTTAAATCTTAAGTCTTAAAAATTACTAAGTGCTTTTTTTAATTTAGGATTTCTTTTTGTGAGTACAATGACTCTTAAAGGCAATACTGATTTTTAGCAGCTGGCATTTAATAAGCAATTCAACAAGTGACAGCTCACAAGTCCTGTAACAATTTATTTCAAGATCATGTTTCCTCATTTGTCTTTGTTAAATGATGAATACTTTTATTAATAATGTGCCTTTACTTAGTTTCATAAAGTCTTGTGTTATATTAGATAGGTATTGTGATGATTTTAAGAGAAGTTATAACAGTGAAATTAATTTTTCCATTAAACCATAGCTATATTTTTATATCACTTTTTTATTTACAACAGGATCTGTTTTATTCTTTGATCATTATAATATAACTTGACTCTTTTCTTCAAAAATGTGTTGCTTGAAAAGAATTTTCTATTTTTCCCTTGTTTTAGCTGATGAGATGGATTGTAAGTGAAATTTATGCTGTCTGGAGGATATATAATGAAAATTCCTTAAATGGTGAAACATCCACACTTGTTTGGAAACCTTGGGAACACATTTATGCCTTATGTAAAGCTACCCAGGAACACATACCACTGTACAATAAATTTGGAAAATATGTATTGAAACTTTATTGGATGGTGAGTAGTTTCCTCCAACAATATATAAATATGATCCAGCTAGCATGGCAAATTTTAATGGTTAGTGGGCATACATTTTATTATCAAAAATACATAGATTTGTAGGCGTAGAAAAATTGACAAATTATTGATGCTTGTTAATTAAAATGTGTCTTACAATTAATGTGATTTTTTTTACGACTTACAGCTTGATAAAAGTGTTATTACTTGCGAAGACAGTATTTTATGTTTGTTGTTTTGTAGGTTTGACTCAAATGCTTAATAGAGTCAGGCATGTGGCCCACACGTCTGGTGTATTAGGCTGAAATTTTTTTTTTTTATGTGTAAATAATCCAGTTGGCTGACTTTACAGAGCTATTTGTATCTAAGTGTATTTAAAGATAACTAGAAACTTCCAATGTGAGGACCATTTTCTGAAGATGTACTGATAGAACTAAAACATCCCAAGGATTTCTAAAGATAACAGACAATAACTTCTCAACACATTTGGCAGTCAACAGGGAACATTTAATTGCATATTGAACCTCATTTTAATAAAGAAATAATGACATATAAAGGAACTGACATATAAAAGTTGTCTATATTGTTGGAGTTATTTCAGTTCCATTTTTCTTTTGGAAACAGAAAATGTCACAACACACTAAGACCTATAACTAACCCTATTAAACTTTCAGTTGCCCAAAGTTGAAAATATTTTTGAGACAGTCAGTTGGAAACAAAAACTTGAAAGTGACCTTTCCTGTAAGGGGAACTTATCTGGCTTACACATCTATGCTTTCTTCATCCCTTACTACTGCCTCCACTTATGGAATAACTTACATTCATCTAGAAATGAGTTGCATGAGTTTGAGAAGGCATAAATTGTGTTGCCCAAGTTCCTCAGCAGAGGAGGTTATTCTAGGTGTGCATTTAATGCTGCAGATATTATGTAGTCACGTGGTAAAGGACTACATTTAAACGCGTGTACAAGAGTTACCAGGGTGTTTCATTTTCTTTGTCAGTTTTGTGGTTTTTTTAGGTTGGGCCTGTGTGTTTATTCAAATTTCTTTTCCTCTGGTTGTACAGCTGTATTTTACAGAAAGAAAAACAGGAAAAAAAAGAGAGTGACATGTTGGAAGATTAAAGAAAATGTGAAAATGAGGAAAGACAAATGTCAGTAGAGATAGAGGAGAAACAGATGTCACAGGAGAAAGTAGAACATTAAATGAAAGAGGGGGCAAAAGGTGGAATAATAATGAACTGATTTAATGAATATTCCGCATTGAGTCCTGAAGGGATTGTTGTGCACGACAGCAAACCTATGAAGAATAATTTTTTTCACATAATTGGCACAATATATGAATTTTACCCCACATTTTACTTCCACTTTGCATTCCTGAGGTTTATTGAATTTGTGTCTGTAGATACTTTTTTCTCACCTTTTTCCATCCATGGACCTGCCCCACATTCTTTTTAATTTCTTTGGTTTCTTTTGTTTTCTTTTCCTTTACTTATCAATTTGTACTGTTCTCCCTATTAAACTTGAGCAATTATTGGAAGAGGAGATGAATATGTGATCATTTCACTGACTAGGTCCTTTTCAAACTTGGGAAGTCTTAAAATATTTTGTTTTGGTTGTCACAAAATAGTTCTTATCCTAAAAAATATCAGCTTCTTTTATGCTTTTTGAATATTTTTGCCCTCTGGCCTAAATTTGTTTTCTCCTGAGACCTATGGAACTCAAAGAGTTAATCAGCTGTCATTTCATCTTGAATCCATAGTTTAGTTACAAGTAGAGTACAGTAATTTTGTACTCTCTGATAACACGTGGTGAATACTTTAATGATTTGGTCATTCTCCATCATTTTGTGGGTGAATTAACAGAAGTACTTGCTGTTTTATCTCTATTATATCTTCATCACTAGGACAGAGACTAATTTGGAGAATGGTAGACATGATTATTTTGTGGAATACTAGCTCAGTTTACTAATGAAATATCTGATATTGGAGATATCAGTACTTTGTCTTACCTGTTTGTTTCTCATCCTGGAAATACAGATTTTTTTTTTTTTAAGATTTGATCATTTTGTGTTATTTTGTATAGTGTTTTATAAAATACTATTGTATTAAGAGGAGACTAACTGCAGTCAACATCCCCAGGTAGTTTTTGGGAAGCAAGGGGAACTGCTTATATCACAAGTATTTTCCAGACTGAGACCTAAAGAGGCATTTACAAAGCTGCTATCTTAGTTAAGGCTTTTTTTAATCATTACTGTTTCTCAGGCATCTGTCATGGCAGCTGAAGAAACACGAATGAATGCATGCATATGATGTATTACACGTATGAGATGAAATATATCTGGAAATAGCTGCAATTAGATTAATCTCTGAAGTAAATAAGTCAGAGCGGTAATAAAACACTATAAATACTGTTTCCATGTTTTTCATGTATTATGTGAGAACTTTTTTTGAAGCCGTTTGTGATGTAAAACAAATTACAATAGAACTGGGTTCTTGGGAAAGCACTAAAAGTTCTCTTACATAGTCTTGATTTGCCAGCCCACAAACTAATTTTTTCTTTCTGCTTTCTTCCCCTTCCCCTGTCACAGGGGTGCTGGAGAAAGATCGTTGTGGATGACACTATGCCTTTCAATGAAGATGAGAATTTGTTATTACCAGCTACAGCCTGCCAAAATGAACTTTGGCCAATGTTGCTGTCCAAAGCTATTATTAAGTTAGCAAATACTAGGTATGTTTTGTCATCTCATTTTCGATTTGTTTTGTGAAGTCACATGGAAATAGCAAAAAGTGGATTTAGTATACATGGGAAATACATTTTGCTAAAAATTTTATAATGACAATTATACACCTCCAAAAGCTGGCACTGTAAATCAGTAAAACAAAATCCTGTGTAGCTACAGAAGGTGCAGGGTTTCATTTTTAGATGTGTTTGTAAATTTATGCACAGAAAACTTGCAAAGGAATCGGAGTATTCTCATTATTTGCTTTATTTGTTGACATTTTTCCGAAAAACTTCATGTGTGGCTTTCTGCCAAACAGAAGTGTCCATGAACTCTTAATGAGGTTGTAATTGTCAGCCTTGACCAGAATTGTCTCAACCAATATTGAAAAAAGAGTTTTGTGAGCTGCTTTTCATGCTTGTGCTGCAGTTGTGCTGTTGTGTACAGTGATCTACTTCCCTAGAACTGACCGGAAAAGTAGAAGGTGGCCTATGATGCAGTGATTGACAATTATGGCTACAGGTTCCTATGAAATGAGCTATGAACACCAAGAGTTTAAATGAATAAGCTTGAGAAAATAATTCCAAACATTCATCTGTGTAGGGAAGCTTCCCTGTTCTAGTCCTATCAAGTTACATTTGTCAGAAGAGTCATCTAAAGTATATCTACACAGGCTAAGGAGTTGCCTAGAGTTGCCTGTTAGGAAACTGTTTGCAGGAATGTGATTGAAATACTTCATTTCTCCAGAGCACAAGGGTTAGTCATACAAGTGCTGGCATCTTTAGCCTTGGTCGTCCCAGTAAACCTCTCAAGAGAGTAGTAGAATGTCAGTTGAAAGAGTGAAGTGTGCTAGAGTGGAAGTAGAACCAGCTTGTTCAGAGCAACCTGGGAATTAGAGAAGCTGCTTAGGAAATGGAAGTTGTAGAATCATAACCCTGTTTTAGCGCCAGGGATTTCAAACCCACATCTCCCACCCTGCAACTGTGTGCAAGTATACATAATATGCTTGCTAACAATTTTGAAAAAAATACCATTGTACCAGAGGGAACACTAAAATAATGGACCTGATGCAAAGGCACTGTCTTTGTAGGCGAGTAGTCAGCAGTGGTTTGGAAAACTACTAAAACTGCAAGTAATGACTTGTTTTTCATCCGGCTATTCTGTGCATGGTCTTACTCCCACAGAAAGCAATATAGATTACAGAATTTACTGTAGCTGGTTACATTATAATTTTAAAATGTCTGCTTTTGTCTTATAGTATACATGAGACTGGAAAAAGAGAGATGGAAGAATTTACAGTTCTACACACACTGACTGGATGGATACCAGAAGTTATTCCTCTCCAGTAAGTTCTTTTATTAAACAATTTAAGTGCTAATTGTTTAATATTTAATTCTATAAGGCATTATGAAAAATAAAGCTAAGCCCTAGAAGTCCTTCACCATTAATTTTGGGAAGTGAATGGTTTATAATTCAGGCACTTGGGAAATGTACCTTTGAGAAATACAATTTATTGAGTTTTTCTTTGTAGGTCATACAGTTTCTTGTAAAGATATTTATCATGTATGTTGATGCCTATTCCTTATAAAATTAATTTAACTGTTATTAAACAGTGTGATGAAAACAGGGTTAGAGAAATCTGTTTCATTTAGTATGCAGTTACAAAATGTCTGCCAATAATAATAACTTTATATCTGAATGTACCATAGAAAGTGTATGTCATAAATTTGGAAGTAATCAATGTCAGCTAGTATGATATTTCTACCCTTTAAATTGTAACTGTTGGTAGACTTTTAGTTTGAACCAAAAGTAGTATTTCCTACCTACAATAACATTTTTCTTGTTTCTTGTGTGTTTCATGCTCATTTTGTATTTTTAAAGAAAGACATTCTGAATTTTCTGCTTGACGTTCTTTTTACTAAATGAATTACCAGGATGCTGACACTAAATATTTAGACTTTTTCTTTTGAATTACACCTTTTTTGCCTTTTGATATATACATTTAAATGAACATAGAGATAACAAATAGTATTGGTTTATATATAATTTACTTAGATATAATTGTTTATTTATAACCATATTTCACTATTAAATAATTTTAGTGGAAGAATATTTTATTCCATTTTTCAGTAATTTTTATGTCTCAAGCTATGCTTGTAATTTAGGTTTTTGATATATTTGTGTACTACAGTAGTGTGTATGTAGCCCACAGACTTACAAATCTGAGTAGCCTAAATTTTATTTCTTTCTGTAGTTAGTTTTACAACTGCAACAGCAAAAACAGTATTCGCTTACTGCAAATATATTATATCATGAAATATGAAAATGTGAATACCACAGAGTCTTTGGAATAGTAGTATAAGATGACTTTAGCTCACTTTGCAATCACTTATTTTATTTAAAAAAAAATTGAATGCAGTTAGCTTGCATGAAACTTATTCATGACCCTGTTTGAGATTATTTCTGGAATGACTGAGTTTCTGTGGAAAGCCAACATGACTGCAAGTGTTATGTCATATCAAATAGCTGTTTTTTCTGGTAGAATCAGTGGAAGAGACATGCAATTATCTGTGCTGAACATTTAGGAAAGCCCAGTTTGGAAGTACCTTTGAGAAGCTTTTTAATACACAGAGCTAGAATCACGGTATTATACGGTGTAGTTGTAAAGTGGTCTGCAAGTTTCTCTGCCACAACTTTTATCTGCTAAAAATCTTGAGAAAGAAGACTTTATTTACATGCATCTCTAACCACCATCTCTTTTTTCATGGATCTTTCCATAATCTGTCTCAACAAATATTTCTGATGCAGAGTTTGTTCTATCCTACTAAAATAACCCAGTAGCATATTTTAGAGTTGAACTGTCAGTTGTGGTATAGTGCTGTCTAAATGAAAATCACACTTTCTTTTCTTATTGGAAATATCCCTGCCATTGACATATACGTTTGTGTTTTCTCTTAAAGGCCTGAATACTTGGACAAAGTTTGGGGCTTTTTGAAAGAGATTGTGCCAGAATTCAAGTTGCCAGAGAAGAAGGCTCCAGAACCTGAGATTACTCAGGATGATACAAAACCTGAAGAGACCAAAGACTCTGAGTTAAAAAATGAAGTTTCGTCTATGAATAAGCTGCCAGATATAACTGAGAAACCAGAGACGGCCAATAACATTAGCAAAGGTCTGTAATTTTAGGTAGTGTTATCTTTGTAGGCCAAGCATAAATAAGGCTAGCATCATCTCTGTTTCAAATAAGTAAATTTTGCATATATTGCCACATACAACGCTGTGGGTTTGTTGTTTCACTGAACATGTTGCAATGATGTAAGTTCAAAATTCTTTTGTTTTAGCTATAGATCTCATTAGAAGAAGTACTAGACTTTTATTTTATAAAAATAGCTTCACTTTATGGCAGAGATTTTTTCAGCTCCATGTCACAGCCGTTTCTCTAAAGACTAGTTCCTTGCAGAGAGATGACAATCAGAGAGGTTACAGTTTCTCCAAAGGCAATACTGCTCTGACCATCAATTAATTATACATTTCATAATGGGTGTTGTAAAGTGTGATTACCCACCGAGTTCTGACAAATATAGTTCTAACGTCTACCTGCATTTTTATTTATTGCAACTTTTCTTTTATGTAGTAGGTATAGGCAAAATTTTTCTTCAAGAGCTGCTAATCCTATTTACATTTAAATGAAAAAACTTAGATTTAGAAACTTGTTTGTTCCAGATTCTTCATTGGTTTTTATTTGAGACTGAGTTTTTTTAGTTGCTGTTTTTAACTTTAAGGCATGGGTGCAATCACAACACTTCTCATGCCTTTGGATAGTACAAATCATATGCTAAAATTTCTATTTCTTCCTAGATTTTCGGAAAAATCTCTGACTTCCTCACTTTGAATCCCAAATACTATGTCCCAATGTAAAAAGTATAAAAGTCTTAGAAATTACCTGGCTGAGGTAATTAGTATTCTCTCTTCTTAGGAAATCCTGCTATCATTTTGACCCACCTATCAGTGTGGTAGCTATTTCAGAGTTTTGAATGGACATGCCACTGGGAACAGCAGTTCGTTTATCCAAGAGGGTGCTGTAATTTTTTTCCCAGAAAACTAAGTAAATTTAATCCTGCCTAAGACTTAAAAATTCTATTTGAAACTGAAATGGCTAAGAATCAGGGAACCACTGTGTCGTGATACAGCTCTGTAATCTCCAACTCTGAGCCTAAAAGCTTTGTTCAGATGCTTTGTTAATGTTTGGGATTGTTTGGATGACATGAAGCCATCCACGTCACTATGAGAGAAAAGGACTTGGGGGTCTTGGTGGACAACAAGCTGTCCCTGAGCCAACAGTGTGCCCTGGGGGCCAAGAAGGCCAATAGAATACTGGAATACATTAGGAAAACCATTGCCATCAGGTCGAGACAGCTGATCCTACCCCTTTACTCAGCCTGCATCTGGAATGCCATGTCCAGTCCAGGGCTCTTCAGCACATTAGAGACATGGAGCTCCTGAGTGGGTCCAACAGAGGGCAGTGAAGATGATTAGGAAACTGGAGCATCGCTCACGAGGAAAGACTGAGGAAGCTGGGTCTATTCAGCTTTGAGAAGAGACAACTGGAAAGGGACCTCATCAATGTGTATAAGTATCTAAAAGGTGGGTTCCAAGAAGATGAAACCAGGCTCTGCTCCGTGCTACTGAGAAATAGGACGAGAGGCAATGGGCAGAAACTGGTGCACAGGAAGCTCCACCTGAACATGAGGGAGAACTTCTTTACTGTTCGAGTGACCAAGCAGTGGAACACATTGCACGGAGAGGTTGTAGATTCTCCCTCACTGGGAATGACTTTAAACTGGAGATATTCAAGAACTGTCTGGATGCAATCCTGTGCCATGTGGTCTAGTATGACCACGGTGGAGCAGGGAGGTTGGACCAGATGACTCACTGTGGTCCCTTTCAACCTGAACCATTCTGTGATTCTGTGAAGCTGTGAACCTGTGTGATGCAGTTGACACGAAGGAAGGAATGCCATCCAAATGGACTTGGACAAACTTGAGAATTGGGCCCATGAGACTCTGATGAGTGAATCTAATCTAACTAAAAAGTCCAAGAGCAAGGTGCTGCACCTGGTTTGGGACATCTGAGGCATGAGCACAAACTGGAAGAACTGAGAGCAGCCCTGTGGAGAAGGACTTGGGGGATCTGATGGATGAGAGGCAGGACATGAGCCAACAGTGTGTACTCACAGCCCAGAAAGGCAATTGCATCCTAGGCTGCATCAAAAGCAGCATGGCCAGCAGGATGAGGAAGGTGAGTCTGCCCCCCTAATCTGCTCTTTTGAGACACCAACCTGGAGTGCAGCATCCAGCTGTGGGGTCCCCAGCACAAGAAAGAAATGGATCTGTTGGAACGAGTCCAGAGGAGGGCCACTAAGATAATCAAAGGTTTGGAGAACCTTTCTTATGAAGGCAGGCTGAGAGAGTTGGGGTTGTTCAGCCTAGAGAAGAGGAGGCTTTGGGGAGACCTTAGAGCGCCTTCGAGTACCTAAGGGGAGTCTACCAGAGAGCTGGAGAGGAACTTTTTACAAGGGCATGTAGTGACAGAACAAGAGTGAATGGCTTTAAACTGACAGAGGGCAGGTTTAGATTGAATATTTGAAAGAAATTCTTTCCGAGAATAGTGAGGCCCTGATGCAAGTTCCCCAAAGAAGTTCTGGTTGCCCAATCCCTGGAAGTGGTCAAGGTCAGGATGGAACTTTGAGCAGCCTGGTCTAATGGAAGGTGTCCCTGCTCGCAGCAGGGGGGTTGGAACTAGATGATCCTTAAGGTCCTTTCCAACCCAAACCATTCTACGATTCTATGATTTTTTTTTTGCATTAAGAAGTGTTTTCATATAGTCTAAGTTCTAAGACTTCAAAGAATGTTTGGATTGTGGGAGACTTTCTACATCCATGTCCATTGGGAATCTATGCATCGTCTATGTTATTTTTTTTTTTTGTAATTACTGATGCATGAGAGCAAGGAAATGAAGAAAATATTTGGCACAGTGCCAAAAATACAGTGATTTCTTATATTGTAGTAAGGACATAAAAGTTGAGCAATAACTAAAAGGTGGAACTGAAGCCTTCCTGGTTCCTTCTCAGTAAATTTGCATTTATATCTTAAGAACTACTTTTTATTTTTATTTCTTTTAATTAAATTACAGTATTTTTTTATTTTATCTCAACTCTTGACTTCAGAGAGTTTGTGGTTGCTTGTTTTTAAAATTTATCTAAAATCTTCTTAAAGCATTTGCAATCTATGATATTTGATAACTGGAAGTTTTTATCTGAAAAAGAAAAATATTTAATCTTTATTTCGCTTAATAGAAAAAGCAGAGCAGAAAAAAGTAGGAAAGAAAAGGAAAGGAGGAGAGAAAGAAAAAAGCAAGGTAGCGCTTCAGTCTCCAGAAAAGTTGGCAAAAGCCCAAGGCCTTCAGGACTTAACTGAAAGTAAGTCCTATTGTTTTGAAGCTAAAGTTCAGAGTAAAGACAAGAGTTATATGTAAAGAAAAGAGCTTTGCTTTAATTTGGTTTTGAACTTAACTGGGGGGAGTTTACATTTACTTTTTTTTATTTTCTCTAAATTGTAGTTATTTATAGCTCACAGTACACACTGAAGTCATTCTAACCTAGTAAAATCTGCAACATAGATTAAGAATAGTATATTGCAGTACTTTGTTTTAGTAGTAAACTGTCTTACAGTTGTTCCGTATTTAAGAAACAACAACTCTTCCTCTTTCATAATTTATTTGTTCAATATCCACTTTATACAGTAAATTGCAATTGGAAAAAGCAGGAATGCTTCTTTGTCAAAGGGCAGGGGAGCCGGCAGGGCAGAAATATTTATTAGAATATCACTCCATGATGTAAATTTTTTTTTTTTTTTTAATCTTTGTCCAGGAAATACAGTGATGAATTTAATTCCTGTATTGATATATTCATAGAAGCATAAAAATTAGGTAAATTCTTGCTTTATGCATTTATATTTCATGTTAAAAAAAACTCTCAACAAAATACATTTTAAACAAATAGAACAAGTAAACACTAATCAGACAACTAATCAATCAATTAAGATATTTTGTATTTACTAGCATAAACTATAGAAGATCTTCCCAAATGTGCAATAAGCTGATATGCTCTTGGTTTTGCTTATGTTTGCATACATGTGGCATTTCCATGTGACTAGCAGCAAAAACTAGTTATTAACTGGAATAATTTGCAGTTGCAAATCAGTAGGTGAGAATAGGTAGAACATCTTACTTTTGGGAAATAACTGCAAAGTAAAAACTATATAGCAAGAGTGAAATTTACTACATAAATGGGATTCCTGCTTCTTGATTTGAATCCTGATTAAAATTAGTGATATAAATAGTTTTCAGCTATAGCAAACCAAGACTGTGGTTTGTCATCAGCACATATATTTATTTAAATTGCTACCTTACATACCACTAAATGACTTAAACAGCAATAAAGTTTAAAATATATTGCAGGAATGTACTTTGCTTTAGTGTAGTAGGTGTGGAATAGGAAATGAGGTGTTTCATGTGAATATAAGTGATGTGACTAACTAATACTCAAGCATGTCGTGGGGAAAAGAAAGCAAAGGTGAAGCAAAAGGATCCAAGAAATGTATTCTAGAAATTGTGCAAAATGAGTGAAAGAACATTAAAAACAAAGAGGCAGTGCTTCCATGTGAAAAATGACATGATATTTAGATCTTTATCCTGCCATTTAAAGCACAGTTTATGCTTTTTTCTGAAAGACAGTGAAGAGGTTATTTAGAAAGATTATTAATTCAGGGCTTAAGTACAATGGTCAGAGAACTCTTTAATCATAAGTTTGAACCAGAAAAGACATTTGGAGAAGAGTAAGAGGTAGGTATCTCTATAGTAACAGAGCAAATTTAAGATTATTAGACAGCAAGAAAAAAAAAAAGGAATTGCAATTTGAAATAATACTGAATTACAATGCATATTTGTTGTGAGATTGCAGCCAAAAGAGAGAAATCTTACAGGCTTTGTGAGACACATGGTCTGCCAAGTGGCCCAGGACACTAGAACCGTTGTTGTGCATAAAGTAACTTCTGAAACTAGGTCTTGGTTCAAAGTCAAATCCCAGATGCAGTAGTTGTAAAACGTTCCTGACTGGTTCTGGGGAATTTTGCAACACTGACTTTATTTAATGCAGCAACTTTTTTTTTTTTCATTTTCATTTTAAGTTACTTGAAAATGGTTTTATTCCCAGAATGATAAAAGTGCTTATTTCCCTGCTGTGAGCTTTTGCTTTTGCTCTACCTATTGTGAGTTGACTTCAAGGAAATTTTTCTTTTTTGTGATAAACACGGACTATTTCTAAGGAGATGTTTAACTACTCCAGATATTGTTTATATTTGACTTTTAAAATGGCAAAACCTTCTGTATTCATTGCATTGTATATTCATGACCTTGTTCTTCTTGACACATTGGCATACCAGTTACTTCTAAACACTTGGAAACTTCTCTTACAGGCTTTTGATTTTGTGTGGGATATAATGTTACGGTGAGTTGATGCTGTCTGGCAGCTAAGCCCCTACTCATCCACCTGCTCACTCCCCACAGTGGGATGGGGCAGAGAATGAGGACTGAACCCTTTGCCCACCCCTGGCATACTTGGAGTGAGAAACAGAAGATTTAATGGTGTGTGAGCTCCACTCAGCAGTCACTGACATACCAGTGTGTTATCAACAGTGTTTTGGTCACATATCTAAAACAGCACCACACAGGCTACCCTGATGAAAGCTCAATCCCAGCCAGATCCAGTACAAACATATGCAGTTCTGCTGCACCCCACAAATGCAGCATGAGTTGCAGGATCATTGAAGCATTGAACTTCCTTCTGTGTTCATCCAGTTGTGTGGATCCAGCTGAATAACAAGCCCTTGACATGGTCAGTCAGAACTCTTCCTGAGAGCAACCAACTCTTTGGTCCTTTAGCTTATCAATCAGCCAGTCTTTGGGAAGTTTTTGCAGACAATTCATATGTTCCTACTGACTCACTTTAGCACACAATCTGGACTTTTCCACTCACCAGCTTTTTCTTCTAGTAACTAACCTTGCATACTGAGGGAGTCCCCTTGTTTTATGAACAGTTTTTACAATGATATGATAGATGAGATGAGATGATGAGATGAGATGAGATGAGATGAGATGAGATGAGATGAGATCGCCTTGTTCCTATAATGTATCACCACTTTGCTTTTGTTTAGGTTTCCAAACTACTGAGTTTCTTAATAATTTCTGAACTGCTGGAAAGGGAATACTATCCCATTTGAAAGGGCACTAGCTAGGAATTTGGGAGTTTGTTTTACAAACCAAACATGTATTTGGCTAATCTCATTGGTACCAGTTTTGTAATTAAAGATATTTTCTATGTCACAGAAGTGTTGAGAGATTATTATTATTATGCTTAGAAGTTTTTGAAATCAACAAGTAGATCTGTAATTTTATTATCAGTCAGTAAGATGTCACAAATGTAAAGTTCTTATAATTTTTCTTTTACGCATTCAAGAGTTTTCACTTACAAGATGGATTGAAGCCTAATATTGTTTTGTTTTTTCAAGTGCATATCATGATTCTGTGATATTTATGTCAATTCTGATTCTGCAATATTTATGTCAATTCTGAAGAGCACATAGGTTATTTTTCTGAAGACTAAAAAAATACCTTCCAATAGGCAAAGCTAATCCATGCCTGACACAACAGCGGAAGTTAACATCTGAGCTGCACACCCAACGATCAGGATACTGAGAGCCAACTGATGCATTTTCACAGAATGGTTTGGGTTGCAAGGGACCTTAAAGATCGTCTAGTTCCAACTCCTCTGCCATGGCAGGGATATCTTCTACTAGACCAGATTGCTCAGACCCCCATGCAACCTGGCCTGGAACACATCCAGGGATGGGGCATCCACAGCTTCTCTGAGCAACCTGTTCTGGTGCTTCAACCACCTCACAGTAAAGAATTTTCTTTTTACATCTAAGCCACCCCTCTTTCAGAGGGGTCAATTAAAACAATTGCCCCTTGTTCTATCACTCCACGGCCTGAAGAATTTATCTTCAGCTTTTTTGTAAGCTTGTCTTTAGATACTGGAAGGCTACTCTCAGATCTCTCTGGAGCCTTCTCTTCTCCAGGCTGAACAATACAAACATTTTCAGCCCTTCTTCATAGGAGAGGTTCTCCAGCCCTCACATCATCTTTGTGGTCCTCCTCTGGCCTTGTTACTCCTTGGAAAGTTAAACTATACCATCAGCTCTTGTTTGATAAATAAATATTTAAAAGAAACATTAGGAGTGACAAAATTCTTTGCAAGTCTTCAAAACATATGATATACAAATAAAAACAGTTAAGATCTATTAAAACCAACAATTTTAATTCCTTTCTTTTTAAGTGGCTGGATATATATTTTACATGGATCAATTCAAATCTTACTTTCCCTTCTCCAAGGGACTGAAGCATTTGTTCAGGTTGTTTAGTACTCATTCTCTGAAAATGAATATGCAAAGCTGCAAGTGTGAAATGTAAGCAACTACATGGATTCAGAGTTTTCTAACAAAGCACTGCAGAATTCTTCTATCTACACTGATGGATATAAATAATAGGCTCTGCTGAATCTGTTTTGTTGTACTGTATATTACAACATTTTTCATCTCATAATGCAATGTTATCAAGGCTATCAGTTTTAACTAGTTTCCCCAGATGCTGAATTCCCACTAATCATCATTACACTTGGTGCCAAATAATTTGCATACATCGTCCTGATTTTTTGTGCAGCAAAAAAAGACCAAATAATACGTAAATTTTAAAGCTACTGGCATAATATACTAGTATTGTAATAGTATTATTAAAGTGAATACGATGTGCCTGGTTAATCATTTGCATGCTCTAATAATTTGTTCATTGCTGTTTATTGTCTGCCCTGCAGACATTTTATTTCACAACCCATCTGGACTGAGTATGACAGCTTTACATTTCACCTGGTATTTGATTAAATACTTTCATTTGAGAAATATTTCTCACAAGCAATGGGATGACTGTGCCTTGTGGCACATATTGTTCGGCAATGTGCAGGACACCATAGCTACTATTGCTGTGTTTGTAACAGATCAGATATGTCGGTAGGGACTGAGATTAAGGCTAAATTATAGCCTTGCTTTCGAATAAGTTGAAACCCACAACTAGCAGAAGAGCCGTGGTTAACACAGGAATCACAAGCATGCAGTGAGAAATATTAAGAATCCATTGGAAAGTAACTCTTACTTACCTTTAGCTTATATTTAATTGGGTAATTGGATTCCCTGAAGAATATTTAAAATGCAAAGATATTGTACTTCTTTGAGAATAAAATGTTGCATGCCCTCTAAATAAATGGATTTGAAGTCTGATAAATAATATTTTCCAGGCATTTGCCTATTTATATGCAGATTGCATTGTTTTATTTCATTTCACGGAAAATACCTATTCTTAGTGCAACTTCCAGTTGAATACTTACTAAACATAGGAAGCAATTATCCTGTATTTGAGGTGAAGCTGAAGTGAACAATGACAGACAGATAATTTTACTGGAGTGTTAGATGGGGATAGAATCATTGAATCATTTAGGTTGGAAAAGACCTCTAAGTTCATTGAATCCAGCTGTTAACCTGTACTGCCAAGCCCACCACTACACCATGTTTCTAAGTGCCACATCTATACATCTTTTAAATACCTCCAGGGATGGTGGCTCAACCCTTTCCTTGGGCAGCCTGCTCCAATAATTAGCAACTCTTTCTGTGAAGAAATTTTTCCTAAAAAAGCATTCTGATGAAAAACAGGTGTCATAACCTGGGTACTGAAATCCTATCTCCACATGTTTTCTGAGATGACTAAGGAAAAGTAGAGAGAAATAGATATCTTTCTTTTTCAGATGTCTTTTTGGTAAAACCAGAGACTCATATTTCAAGTATTATGTTTTAGACTTTTAATTTCCCTTCATCATGAATGAAATGACTCTCAAACATCCTTGGCTTCTCTTCATCATTCAGGAATTAGCTAATGGCTTCTTGCACAGATAAGAATAGGAGATGATCATATGGTTGTCTAGTGCAACAGATTTCTGGGGTTAACAAAGTGAATGTGCCCCTGTTTTTATTCCTTACATATAGCAGAATTACGGGAAAACAAGCTTCTATAACATATGTGGGATAAGAGCTATGGGGTTGCCCCTTCATACTTTCTGAGGCAGCCATCGTTACCTCCATTTTTTCATCTGCTTGACAGAAGTGAGAGCAGTAACCCTGGTTTATAGGCACAATGTTTCTCAAATTACTTATCTCAATCTTCATATCCCTTGGGAGCAGTGGCCAGAGGTCTGGCTTTGGATCCTTTTGTTGGCAAGATCAAATTTTGCCTACACTGGTGAGAGGCATTTAACAAGTACTGACCAATCAGGATGTTTTTACTTCACCTACACAGATTATGTGTATTGTTTTATACTAGTATCTACTGGCTTTAAAATTTGAAGAAGAAAAGAACAATGTTGAAAGCTACCTCTGACCTGTCATATTTTTAAGTTGTATTTTCTGTTACTCATTTATGTAAAATAAGTAAAATACGTAAAGTCTGTTGATGATTTAAACGAGGTATTTTTTTCCATCCATGGCTTCTTTTTCAAGTACCTTACAATGAGCTCTTCTTTTGAGTAAAAGAGAGTCAGACAAAGAAAAGAGTAATAAAAATAAGGCAGACAAAGCAGAATAATTTAATGTGAGGTACAGCTACAGTTTTTTACTATTTACCTTGCTCTAAAGCATTGTAATTTTTTTTGTATAGAATCTCCCATACCAACCCAGCCAGAAATGGTCGTGTACGCTTGCTGTATACCGCTGAATTTGTTTGAAGAGGATATTTTTTTATTAACGCGAATGGTAAGGTTCTGTGCTCTCAGGACAGGAAAACATTACTTATTGTATTATCAGAGTGTTTCATTTTGTTGCAACTATGTTGTAACAAAAAGAATACAATTAGCACAGTGAAACAGTCACTAGATGATGGCTATCAGTTAAATTTATATTTTGTTACTTCTGTATTCTGAACATGCATTTTCCTGCCAAAGCCTGCTGATTTTATTCAGTTTTCCTCCACTTTCCTCAGGATCCCAGAAGCTGAAGTCTCCTGGGAGAGACTAGATGTGGACTAGAAAATGTATCATGACGAGATACTTCTGAATGGAAAGTCTAATTACTTTAAGGGCTACTTGAAAAACATGAATTTTAATTTTTTTGTAAGACTGCAGTTAAGACTCCTCTGATACACATTTTCCAATATGTTGTTTGTTGTTATATAAGAAATAGCATGTTTATATCAATTTCTGTCATTAGTGTTGTAACTGCTGAAAGCAGCTGGAAAAAGTGTAGCACTTACTGCAGCTGGGGTAAAAACAACACTTAGATTTTCACTTAGTCACCCACACTCCTCAAAAAGCTTTTTCTATTGCAAGAGCAGGCTTTCTTGAGCTGATTATTAATTAAGTTTCCTTTTTTTCTACATTTAAATAATATCTATCATAATTAGATCATTAAATTTTAATCTGCCTTCTCTGGAAACTGGTAAGCTCCATGGAATAAAGAAATTTCCAGAAATGGTTTGCAGGTGTTATGCTTTAATGCACTTAATTCTTGCACTATATTATTTTTTTAAATTGTGCTGTGTGTTTTATGCAATTTTGAAGATTAACTTGTTATCTGTGATTTTATTTTCATTTATTTTAATTTAAGGTCTCAGTCAATAGTGTAATTTTGCTAGTAATGAGTAATGCTAGTCATCAAAAAGCAAAGTGGAAGCAAGAACATGGGATTATATCTTTCCTGCCACCTAACACCCTGAGTCTCAAACTTGACTACAGTCTGTTTGGATATAGAGATTACTGAAAAAGAGTTATGGCAGACCGAATAGGATGAGACAGATGAATCTATATGTCTAAACCAGTATTTTAGTAAAGACTTGATAGAAAAATTGAAGTTGACAGAAGTTAAATATAAAAGTGTATAGGATTTCTTATGGATAAAACCCTCACCATTTTCAGTCTTTATTCAAGGGCTTAGACAAACTACACTAATTGAAATAAAGTTTAGAAAATGGATTCACTGGGATAAGAGTTGCTCCCTAAACCTGGAGAAAATTGTCACTGACTGCAGCTGTGCTAGAATTTCCTTCCAGAATTTTTGCAGTATCCCTTTTAAGTTTGCTTTCTAGTATGGATTTCCTTGGATTGTTGTGGCTTGAATTTGTCTTAGTTTGCTCAAATAAAATTTAAAAAAAAAATCAGTAATTGAGTCATACAAGTGTGTAGTGTACTCAACAGCTAAGTTCTCCTTTGTGGCACCTAACTGGTTATCTTCAAAATCCTTTCTAATCTTGGATGTTTTAACTGGCATTTTTACTGTAATTCATTCCCTACTCTTCAAATGACTGACAACCACAACAACATTCTTCTCTACAGAGTTCATAAATACAGAACCTCAGGAACATTTTAAAATGAGTAGAAGCAATCAGAGACTTGCTGATGAGCATGTTAAAGAAATAAGTTATTGGTGATTTATTTAGCATGTAAAAGAAAATGTGCTTTTAAAATTAAAAGGATGTACAACACTTGTAACAGAACTTTCAGATGTGATGTTAAGTACTGGACCATTACTATTTTAATGGGAAGAGCACCACTCGATGTCGACATCTAAAATTGCTCTTAAGTCTGTTCCTAAGGGCTTTGGTATACAGGTCAACTAAAGTGTCTTTAATGTGTTTTATAAAAAAGCCATCAAATAAAAAGCTTAACTTTAATGATGTGTTGGTTCAAAGCAATACATTATGGCGATTTTACAAGTTATCTAAACGGCCAATTGATTTTAGAATTCTGCCACTTTATAAATTCAGCATGAAGTAAGGACTTTTTCCCTCAGAAAGTATTTTTAAATATGATTATTTAAAAGAAAATATCGTGCCTATTGCTTTCTTACGTATTCATTCTCTTCACTTGTATGTTATGGTTATATAAATAAGTTGAAAGAAGTGATGAATCTATTATGAAAAGTAAAATACATGTAAACACTTCTAAGTATACCTTTTGTGCTGAATATCAAATTCTAATCAGCATGTTTGCAGATAGTCTTGTCAGGTGAACTGTCTTCATTTCGTTTGTTACACAAGCTGTTAGATGCCTTTGTGTGCATACTGTTCTTCTTTGTTATATATAATGAGAAAGAAGATCTGACCCAGATTATCCTTCCATGTTCCATAGGCTGATTCTTCAGAGAAGATGAGGCAATATGGGCTTTCCCATATACACAGCCATCCTGTCCTGATCACTAGGACTAGGTCCTGTCCTCTGGTAGTACCACCAGAGCCACCACCACTTCCTTCTTGGAAGCTTATCCGTCAGAAAAAGAAAATTGTTGTGACATCTGAACCCCAAGGTTTGTCTACTAGAAACTCCAAAATGAATTTGTAATTACGTTTTAATTATTTTAAACATTTTTAGGACCATACTTATCATCTTTTAGCTTCATTTCAATTGAACTCAATTTTGTATTACTTCCTCTTAGCAATATTTCCTACGTGCTTTGAGAAGTGTCTTAATTTATGTTGAAAAAAGCACTCTAGTGGAGCAAATGAAGAGGGAATGTTATCAAAGTAACACAGAAGCTCTCTGATGCAGAGCCATTAAAGCTTCTGAACATCTTTTAAAAATTTAAAGTATGTGACTAGTCCTGCTGCATCAACTCATGGTTTTAGAGTAAATTTTTTTTCTAGGATTTGTCTGTACTGCATAATGGAGTTAAATGAATGATATGAGATAGCTTGAGTATGAAAGTGTTACAGGCAGGCTAGCAAAATATACTGGGATAAGAAATAGAGGAAATTGGCAAAGGCAAAAAGTGCTGCCATAGTTGTTTTGAGCTACCCTGGATAACCTTGCATATACGTTAGGCACAATTTAATACTTTTCAGGCTGAGGATCAGAGTGTAAAGCATTTATTTTTTCAGGGTATGTCACCTAGAACCACCCCTGGTTTTTCTGTTCCATTCAAGTGCATGGGATGATACTTGGAAAATTATTTAGGGGTGATGAATCCCCTTGGAAATTATTTCTCAAAGTTAGTAGTAGTAAGTATTTTTATGAACATTTATATCTAACAAGTTGTTTTTTTCCCAGAGCCTGTGGTAGAGAAACCTGAAGAACATGTTGAGATTGCTAGCCTATTTTTGAATTACAAATTGAGTGTTATCACAATACCAACAGACATGTAAGTATATAATGTAGTTTCAGCATTAGCATTGTGAAAGTGCACTGTGAAAGTGCAATGGCTTATCTTTGCTTGTGTCATAGGGAAAAACTGCTCAGATCATGTCTGAAGCACATCAGGACAAAGCACTCTGTTGATGTGTTGATGTCACGTAATTAATGAGCTATCAGTGAACTGTACATTTAGGCTCAATATCAGCAATACAACAGCTAAATTACTATACTAGATGCTTACAAAATGTTAATAAACACCCAAAAACTTCTGAACGCCTTCCTGTAGCTAATCCCAAGAAGTTCTAATCAGGCACACAGAGGCATTCATATGCAATTATGCTCCCCCTCCTGTCACTGAGGCTTACAAACACCTCCTGTTTTGGGAGTGCAGTACACACTTCCTGTTGGGGATGCAAGTCTCTAGGCATAGCTGTTTCTGCCTACAATCTGCTATCTGCACTGCTGAGAAAGCTTACCAGGGGGTGGACATGCACACACGGGTCCCCACTTGTCACACCCTGTACGAACAGGCCCCTAGGCAGGTGCACACTTGTCAGGGCTTCTGGCATTGGAGGACAGGGAGTGCTGTCAGGTGCTTTGCCAGACTGTCTACCCAGTGGGCCCAAAGATGTAGAATATTCGATAGATCACTTCTGCCAGAAATATGAATATTCTTTGATGTATTTCAAATTTTTCCTCAAACTACTGGTCTTTTTAAAATCTTACACATAACAAGGAAATAGTTGACTAGCCAGTCAGTATTTTCATGGGCATCACATGTTTGATATGGAACACTTATTGTTTTTGAATAAAAGAGGCTGTTCTGTGTTCATGATAGTTGTTACAACAAGCCTGGAAGTGCAGGTGAAGAAGCTCATGGTCAAAACACAGCTTTGTATAAATGCCTTTTGTTAAAGACTGTTTGGAAGTCCTATAAACCCTTGAAAACCAGAATCTTTATACAGGGTGTCTTAGAGAAGTTTCAGAAAGTGGTGTATATATGACTTCTAGTCAATGTTCCATGCTCAGCATAGTACTTGCTCCCTGACAAGAAAAGAAAGATTACCATAAAATGTGTCAGAGCCATGTTTTTTTTCCTATGACCCACTGCATAATGCATTTCTGTCATGCTTCAGCTTATGATGTGAACATTCAGTAGACAAGTTCTAGAATTATTAATCCTGTCTCTTTTATTCTGACTGAGCTTCTGTCATGAAGCATTTTATGTATCTTATACCCAGTGTACACCAAAAGGTTTATGTTATTTTGGAGGATACGTCTTTTCTTGAGACTGATTCCAACAACAGGCTGTGAATTGTTGGAGATCTGTGTATTTTCTTAGGGAGTGTACACCTTTTCTTAAGTACATCTCTAAATAAACTGACTAAATTACATATGTGGCAGGTTCTGCATTTTGATCATCATGATTGGATGGAATGATAATAAACCAGTTAGGTTTGTTGTTGGTTTTTTGTTTGTTTGTTTGTTTGTTTGTTTTGACAGCAGCATTTGTCCATGGAAGAATTGACCTTGGAATACTCTGGGAATGTAATTGTTTTGCTGATACAGTTATATTTTGTTAGTTAAAAGTACTTGAATTACTGTTTGTTTTCAAACAGTAGGAGTAGAAATACATTATAATGTTTTAAGCAATTAACAGGCTATCAAAGGAATGAGAGATTAATAATGATACTGAAGTATTTGCAAGTTAACAGATTTTATATTGCTTTTTCATATTTGATAGATTGCTTCATGGTCATCTTACCCCATTTGGGAAAGGATAGTTTATTTAATGTGCTAAGTTTCCATGACAATTAGCTAATTTAATCTTTATGATTTAATTAACAGGTAGTAGCCAAAAATATACAGCAGGTATTAACATTTCATTAAAGTAATATAGCTGTGTAAATAAGATAAGGGACTTAGATACACAGTTGCGACTGAAAGTTTTTTCTCTCTTCCTATTCTAAAACACTCAAAGGCAAGATAATTGTGACTGTTACTGCAAAAGATCTTGATCTTTCATTATCTCAGTCCTTAAAAAGGGGGCTAGATAACACATGCTTGGATTTTAATTTGTTCTTTATTGCTGTAATAACACAGTTACATGCTTAAGTCTAATTGGCATGTATGCAAAATTGTTTTGCTCTTGTTCTTCTAGTTCACTTAACAAGCAAAGAGTTATTTATATTTCCATTAGTTTTTACTTCTGCCTCCAGTGAAGTCAGCAATAGAGCTTTCTTTTACTAGGACCAGAATAGGTCTGCACAGGTTTCCTTGGTTATCCTATGTTTTAGCTGTCTGGTAGCTATGGAGACCTGTTTGAAGGAAAAGACAAAAAAGTATTCTGACACAAAACCTTTAATTTTTTTGCCTTACCTCCATTCAAGTAGTATTTTTTTCTTGTCTAGGGGCCATAGTAATTCATTCACTTCTGGCATTATCATCTAGTTTTCATCTGGCTTGGGTTTTGCTTTTTTGAGGGCTGGTTAAGAAGTCTTTCTATCATAAGTTTGTGTGTAGTGCCAAGCCAGTAATGACAAGAAATATATGAAGATATGGATTCTGTGCTGCTCTAGAAATCTCTCGAAATAAAGGAGACATGAATTATTTTGACAAAATTCTGTTAAGAATAGTTATGAAGACTGTTATTTGAAAGAAAATGTATGGATTAAAGTGTTTAAGTTTTCTTTTATTATTTAGCCACTTTCCACAGTCTACCCTCAAAAAAGGATTTCATTCTGTATCCAGTCTCACTTCTGTTACTGAAACTGATGAAAATGAAAGTGACAGTAATGGGGATATGAATCAAAATAGGAGACACTCATATGCAGAAGGTTATTCTCAGGTAATAATATTGCTATCTTTTTTAACTTGACCTACTTTTATATCACAAAGGATAGTGAAAGACGAAATAGAAAATATTTAATACTGAAAGAAATGTTTTCAAAGACATTTCAGAAAGCTTTTTTCCTTTGCTATTTAAGTAACTTCCCTACTCTTTCCACTCTATAGTTATATTGATATGTATTGGGTGGGAAATCTTTCTTAATACTTTTTCCTTTAACTTTCTTTTTCATTATTTTTCCTCAGATTTTAAAAGTTGTATCGCTAACACTATGTTGGTTTTGCTCTTTAAAATCCTTTTGATGGGAGTATCCTAAGAAGATGTTCTGCAGTCTTTTAAATAAATCTTAGTTTATATTATGATTAGTTTATTTCGGCTACAGTAAAAGCATGTGACTAGAAAAACATGAAGTTTATTAATACATGCCTAAAAATGGCATCCTCATTTAGGACTAAATGGAAAGACTTCTGGCGAGATATAGAAAAAGAGTTAAGGCTTCACTGCTCAATGGGCCTGCTCTTAAATTTGAGAAGCTCTGCCTTCTAAAGGAATCCTCAGCCATGATTTAGACCCTCAGGCTTCCTGTGCAACTCTGTGAGAGAATGACATTCCTCCAAAACAGGTTGACTAGATGCAGCACTGACTACAAGTTGGCTCAAACCACCCAAGCCAATGCTAGTTACTAGGTGGAAGTCTCCACTGTAATTTTCCAAGATAGATAAGATGAATTTTAGACCTAAGTTTAATAAAACATTACTAGAATGACCTTGGCAAGTTGAAATTACAGATTTTTGTAATTAGTGATTTTTTTTTCTTGTTTCTGTTTGTAAATTGGAATGTGTACGTGCTACCATAGTCTGCTTTTAGATAAATCTTAAACAAAATGCTCCTTCTAGTATTTAAATCTTACTTGGTTAACAGAGAAAAAATGATACTTTCAAAGAGTTTCTGAACGATACAACATTTCATGAAATAATATTTCATATAAGGAAATAATTGGCAACATAGAGAAATAGAGACTTAAATACTCACTTAAGAACAAACGAACAGAGCTCCTATGAAGTTATTTCATTGCTCAATGCCTACAAAGAAACACAATGTGGCAGTGCCAGCATCTCTTCAATTTCATACTTACTGAAACAAATGCTACTCAGAAGACCATTTGATAGCATTTCTCTTTTGGTTTTAAGAAAATTGAGGGAAAAAGCAGTCTAGGCAACATAGAAGTGCTTTTAGTGATGTTATACTCAGAATATGGGTCTGATTCAATAATCCAATTATTTTTGGGGGAAGGTGATGTTTCAGTTTGTAAGTGTTTGCAACAGTTCGTCCCGCTATACTTGTTTTCTCTCCTAAGAGTGAGTAATTCTTCCATATATGTTAAATTCCATGTCATTGCGATATAGAAAATAGCTTACAAAGATATTCATCCATAGTGCTGTGTAAAGGTAAAAAAGCAACCAAGTCCTTATCCACACAGTCCAGCAGTAAATATGACCTAATTGTTTTAAAATCTTTGTTGTCATTTTTTTGGAGAAACTGATGAATATACTTGGGGATAATATTTATGGTATTTGGTTGATGAATAGTGACTGTCTGTAGGGTTAAAAAATGTGTTTGAAGGCAAATGACATACTACTAGGGATAGTTCATGACCTTCATGAAAAAAGAAAACAAAATTCATTTTGGTAAAGTTTGAAATGAATGGGAAGTAATCTTCTATGTAATTTTTGGAGTGCCTATTTATGTTTCCTCTGCAGAGTACACTCATACTATTTTTATATTTCAGATCTATATCTATACTGTGTGTTTAGATAATGCACGTGTGGATATCACTAGTGGATTTAATGATTTTAAAATAAGGCAATTCTGCAGTGAAGAAGAATACTTTACAATAGAATATATCTGTGATCTGCAATTCTGTGATATATTTAGCTATTTTGTGTACATTTTATAAACAATAGCCTAATTACTACTTCAATAGTACTTTACCTTTAAAAGAGTTTTTAATAATGGCATCATACTAAAATCGTTACAAAAGCAGCAGGGTAAAAAGGAGCTGTAAGTAGCATCTTATAGTATATAATAATTATTGCTTTCATTACTTCAGTCTCTAGGTGTACAAAGACAGATTTGGTTAGTTGCAAATTAATGGACGTTTATGTGCTGGAAGCATCAAAGCAGTGTGAAACATCCCTTAGATTTTCTCCCCTAGCCCAAGAGTGATTTAGAAAGCTGATCTATCACAGTAGGACATGCAGTCAAGGAGAGACAAGGGCAAGTATGAAAATACATGAAAGAGAGACTCTGACAAAACTGGAATGGTTGGAAGAAGACGTGAATGTGACGTAGGCTGAGGGCAATCTGATTCAGACATAAAATGTAAGTTATGAGCAGCTAATTGACTTGTACATGAACTTTACTTTTGCCTCAATTTAAACTTCAGCTGAAAAATGCTATGCCTGTTAATAGATAAAGTGTGCAAGTAGAACTTCGTTTTTACAGATTGGAAAAGGAAATGTTTTTTAACTTGGAGAACAATCTTCTTTTTTTCACATATTAAATCTTTTCATCAACAAAATTTTGTGGATGCCTCTGTCAAATTCATAATGGAAGAGCTGGCTTTCTGTAGTTTTCAAACTTGAAATAACAATATATACTTTTTAAAAACAAATCAATGATTAAAAAAACACTGAAAGAGAAACTTTGATATCCTCAATTCACTAGATTATTGCTAATTTTTAGAATTTTGTATTGTAATATACTGAATATGAATAACTTCGTCTGCATTTTAAACTGTGTGATTGCTAGTCAGGAGACATCTGCTTTAAAACCTTTGATACAGATTTAGTAAATCTTTGGGATACAGCAGTTTTATGCTTTAAACTGACTGAAATTCAGTCAGCTGCTGTGCCAGATGCTCGGCAAGTTTAAATTGGCATATTTCAATTCACTCCAATACAAACTGCATGAAGTAACATTACTGAATATCTGATTCACTGTTCCTAAGGTCTGTTGTCACAGAAACAGAGACTAGTGATACATGCAAGACAAAATTCTTGGAGCTGGATGTACCTTCTTTGAAAAATATGAAGTTGAAAGACATGCTGTTATCCTTCATGTCCCCAAAGTACTCATGCCAAAAAATAGAAATGCTTTATTAATGAATTTTTCAAACTTTTTTTTTTTTTTCCTCTGACTTTCCCATTCACTGATTTTACAGTCCTGAAAGCTCTTGGGATTTTCATTACGAAAAAATATTTTAAAATATCTATTTTTAGTAGTTAAATTGATCTGGAATCATTGGTTTTAAGAAAATGCATTTTGCTAATTTTTTGTTTAAAAACTCCATAACATAGGGCCAAATTATTTAATGGAGAGGCTCTCTTTTATTTTTGTTCAATAGGAAACTGAGTAATTTATAAATGTAGGATACATTGAAATATGTGTGAAGGTATTTTGTGGCCAGGAAGAAAACCAAAAGAGTCATAATTTGTAAATTGCACAGTCTTGCAGTTTTATGCAACAGTAATTTTGTCAAATGCTTCTAAGAAAAAGATTATCCTGGAGTAGTGTTTCTTTATAGATCTGCCATTCAAAAGCCTACTTGAATATTCTTCATCATGATGAATTTTTCAATAGAAGTTATCTCCAATTCCATTGAGAATAATGCTGTATGTGTTCTGTTTGAGGAAATGCAAAGCAAGAAAATCTAATCCAAGTGTGTTTACCATCAGTATGTGCAATGGCTACTAGATATTTTAATATTCTGACCTGATTGCTATATTTATGCATCCTAAGCAGAACACTCATATTTCTCTGTCGCTTCTTCAGTGTCAAGCTCCCTGACAATGCTAATTTCTAGAGCAAAGATGTTAAAGTCTCTACTCTCCTAGTGACACAAACACAATAAACTTATTCTTTAATGTCCATGTTTCCTTCATTTTTCTTATTTCAGTCTGTCCATATATATGTTCAAACTCAGTCTTACCTTCTGCTGTGCAACTGATACCAGTTTACTTAATTTGCATGCTCTGTTTTATGCTCTTTTCATGTTCCCCATAAACATTACAGACTGGTTTGTCCTAATAAACTTTTTCTTCTTTTCACTCTAATCTATGCTCTTTTCATGTTCCCCATAAACATTACAGACTGGTTTGTCCTAATAAACTTTTTCTTCTTTTCACTCTAATCCTTCTTGTGTAGTATTTTGCAAGTGTAGTGAATCAGTATTGAGTCAACAAAAGGGCTAGATAGAAAATTTAAAAAATCTATTTTCTTTACAATTTTTATCGTTTTGAAAATTACTTCAACCTGCATAAAATGGAAATTCCGTGCTTATTATTTTCAGGGAAAAATTACACATGACATACGAGGCACATGAATTAGAAGAGGGACTTGAGAAGAGGCATTTAGACATTTGTGGTATAGAGACACTTTGATGGGCCCACAATTATCTACTTGCACATACATATTGGGCAGCTTCAACATTAGAGACTGAATAAAAGAGATGCCAAGTTGGTAATCCAGTATTTCCAAGCTATTTCTATACCTCATATATACAGCTATGTCTATACGCTGTTTGTTCTTTTGTAACATTGCCTTTTTTTTTCAAAACCCACGTCTGCTACCTTCTCTCACATCACAGCTAAAATGACAACTGATATTCCATTTAGTGAACACAGTGACTGAGGAATAAAAAAAGGCTGTGTCCAAATGACTGTAGATACAAAACCCTTTTATGATATAACTCTCAGGTCGACATCAAACCTTGAAATTTAATACAGGGTTAGATCTTAAGGAATATTTTAGTCATCTTTGTCGTTTTGAAGTATTTGAAATGGACTTTTAATCTTAAAAATAGAGTACCTGAAACTTTATTCTTTCACTTGCAGTTATGTCCAGAGAGCTTATTTTTTGAAGAAGACTTGTATTTTTCACAGAAAAACTGGTGTGCTAAGTTTTGCCATGCATCATTTCTACAGTAGAAAAGGCTACTGTTTTTATAAGAACACAAGATAAATTTTAAAACATATTATTTGGTAGATTGAATAAAATAAAAATACAGCTAATATTAGGAGGCTGAAAAATATGAATGAATCCTTGAAAGTAACAAGATAGCTATAAATAGATGAATTACCATTATTTTTACAAATATGCATTATTTTCTGTATCTCTCCAGGCTTTCCTGCTGCCAACTGTTAGTACCGATGAAGTAGCTCTAAATTAAGCTACCTCATGTCTATACTGGAAGCATGGATCATGTGTACTGTCCATGAACAGTATATTGGGCAGAAAGTGCTAGACTTGTACAGACATTGCAGTCTCCAAGGCTTATACAGTAGATCTCATTCTTTTTATATTTTGGACATGCCCAGGATTTCTGAGAAGGAACTCAATAAATTGTACAGCTGACATGTATCTGTTTGGTAAATCCTGGGACTCCTGCAAGAAGTTTGGCAATATTGGAATCTTGAAAGTTGTAGGCTCACGTGCAGAACTATGACAGCTCTGTGCATATGTTCTTCTGAAGTCACAGAAAGGGAGGAGATAGTCTATATGATTTTTCAGACTCATATATTGAGACATGACTGTCAATGTGACATGACAAGTGATCGCAGTTTGACTAGTTTTGAAGAGTTGTGTGTACAGAATACTGGAAACAGGGGCTGAAGTACATGGGTATTTGCAAGATCCTATAGTGTCCCTTTTCAGCTCATTTGCTCTAGAAAAAAAGGAAGTAATCTTAAAAAAACCCTGTAAAATGCAATCTATTTCAATTACTAAATCCTTAACCCAAGTGTTAGTGATTTCAGCAGTCTTAATTTTTCCCTTAATTGCTCTTAATATCAGATCTGTCCCCAGCTTTGACTCACGAACATTTTTTTAAAAACCCGTAACAGATTTGGAATAGAATTTCAGATTTGTGCTGTGCAAAAATGGGACTTCCAAATTCCCTTAATAAGCAATATTACAGTTAAATGATGTGTATTAAATTATTTGCTGCTCCCAGTTTTGGGATAGAGACTCTTAAATCTGTAATTTATTTGCTCAGCTCTTTCCTTTGTTAATTCAGAAAACATTCAAGCACCTAAAATTTTGTCTGAGGTGAGATTCCTGAGCCTGTTCTCATGTCCTGAACCCATAGAGATTCTGTAAAATTCTGCGGGAAGTCTTTTACTGCAGCTAGAAATTAAAAGTAGAAAGCCATAAGATTTTCCTCTAAGGAAGCATTCACGGGTCCCTTCACATAATGTATGCAGGGTAGTCTGTAATAGGAGGGTTGAGGCAGACCTGGATTTCCAGCATAATGACTTGTGCAAGATTTTAGGTACTGTTATGTACTGTTGTGACCTACCATCCAAACTCAGGATCTCTAAATTATGTCAGTCTGCTCCTCAAAATATATTTCTTGATTGTGCTGAAAAGCAAAGTAGCTCCAGGTCAGCACCGCTCCCACAGCTCCTCTTTGAAATGCAGAACAGAAAATTACTGTGTGTGTCCAGCTGCTGGCCAGGTCAATGCTCCCAGCTTCAGCATCAGCACCTTTGACACATGTAAAGATATATGAGGGTATATATGAGGAGTTTGGGTGGGGAGAATGGTGACAAATCTAGGTAAAGCGAGACCTGGGATGAAAGGAAGCTTGCAAATTTGCTTGTAATAGCCTTTTTAGGCTTTAATATTTGTCTTTGCAAAGGCAAAGCTAGTCCAGCTAAGCCATTAATGTTACCACATTCAAATAGGAAGTAAACTGGAAACTGTGCAATCTCTTTCTCCTGCTCAACCTTATTAAAGAAAAAAAAAGAGAAGTGACTCTTTTTCAGTGTATGTCATATTGCAGACTAGAGGGCAGTCAGAAGGAAGGATGACTAGGCACACATTTTTAAATCAAAGATTTTAATCTCTCAAAGACAAGGACTCTGTCTTCGTAAATTTAATGAGTGGACTTTCTGAAAGGCTGGCTAACTTCATTTGAACTTCAAGTGTAAGCAGCTATATTGCATTCTTATTATTTCAGCAACTCTAGCTTGGAGCTGGGGTCGACCAGGATAAACCTCTTTGCCAAAAACATTAAAAAAGAGGCTACTTTTTATTTATACAGTGATAGAAAACAAAAGATGTTACTGTAATCAAGAATGCTGTTGCTAATGACAGTTGTGTACTGTCACTTGCACAGCAAGAAATGCTTGTTGGAAAAGGAGCCCTCCATATATTTTTCAAGAATGGAAACAGAAAAAAAATGGAATTGGTTGTAGAACAGGAGTATTAGTTCTTAGAATAAAACTTTTTTGTCAAAAACCAGTAATATCAAAGAACATTGTTTTACTAGTGGAGTGGTAGGTATCTGAAACAGCTTTTATCTCAGACTCCAGATCACGTATACTTCTCTAGAGAAACATCAATCTGTCTGTTGGTGATATGTATATAGGTATTATGATGAAATTTGCTACTTTTATTTTTCATTTAAAAAACCCAGCCCAAACCCATGATGATAACTTACCAGCTTGTTCCTCTGTCTCTGGAAGGACTGCCTCAAAATCAGGTATTTTCTTTAAGAAAATAATGCAAGATTATAATTACCATCATTACTTTTTCCTGTTTTGTTTTTTTACTGTATAGGAGACCATTGCTTTGTGCCAACAAAATGCAGAATTACTTAGTAAAGGTAAGTATGTGTGAAGTTTATAATCCGACTTTTGCCATTCCCATGTTGTTTGGCATCAGTGCTAATCCTGATGTACGTGTATCAGCAGTCTTACTTATATATGGGTGTTAGTTTTACAGGAAAAGATTTGAAAGAACTGGTAATGTGTAATTACATAGAGTAAAATCTTCAGTTTGGTATTCAGAAAAATTCCAATGCTTCTCATAAGTTACTCTCTGGGAAAATACAGTGGATTTTGTACATAGAGCTCTTTTTTAAGAACTGTGATTTATAGTCTTCTTTTCTT